>JAGGNH010000078.1:0-261678 GCA_026586065.1 Dioscorea zingiberensis | reverse complement strand
GGTGATGATGAAGTGATGCTGATGGATGTGGGGCTTGCTTAGACTACAGGAGAAGAGAAGAGAAGAGAGAGAAAACGGTTTCGAGAGAGACCTTATAGTAGCCTAGAGATGTTCAATATAAGAGATTGATACATTGAGAGAGAGAGAGAGATAGAAAGGAAAAATGAGGAACATAGATGAATTCTTCTTGTCTTTTGACTCCAGTTCTTATCTTTTTTTGGATGCATTTTTCTTCACTCACAAGGTAATCACTTAGTGTATACATGTAAGGAGATAGCGTATGTAGAGAGAGAGGTAGAGAGAGAGAGAGAGAGAAGGAGGAAGATTGTTTTATAGTGGAAGCTAAGATATTTGCTTGGACTTCACATAATCTCTCTTTTCTCTTTTCTCTTTCTCTTTCTCTTTATCTCATCATGCAACACATGCATGTACAAATAGGAAATAGTACAAGTCTTAATTTGTAGTGTACGCATGAGTATGATATATATGAAAGGAGGAGAGGTGCTAGCTAACTTCAGCATGCAAGCATTTAGCATGTTTTTCTTCTCTCTTTATCCTTTTTGCTGAAACAAGTAACTGAAGATAGAACAAGAGCTTTGATGCTCTACTTTTAACCATCCAAAACAAGGATATATAAATTAATACCATTATATATATTAAACACATCGACGTCGACGTCGACGTCGATCATTAAGCAATCTAATGCTTTTTAGACTTTAACTACTAGAAAGATTAACATGGTTATTGGAAGTGATAATCCATATATGGGTCTATATATATATCCTTGTTTTTCTGAAACATATAAATTGACCATGATAACTGAATATTAATTCCTTCAATTTTAATACACAAGAGATCATGATGAAATATTCACCATAAATTGTCAGTGTTTATGTTCACTTAATCAATCAAAATCTGCTAATTAAATCAAAAAATTTCTGTCTGATTGTTCTGCCAAATGAATGAACCTTTCCTATAATGCATTCATGTTAGTTGACAAGTCATTCAAACACTGCAGGGTTTGATCTTGTGAGAATATATATATATATATATATATATATATATATTTTCTATTTTGTGACGAATCACGAAAACTTGGGAAAAGTTGCTTATAATTCCATGAATGTGCATGCCTTCAAATTTACTCAAGTTTGTTGCTAAGCAAAGCTCTCATAATAGTGTGATTAAAGAAGATTGAAAAGGACATTGAAGAATATTGTCTTCATAATGACATGGATTGAAAAAAAGAGGAATTTAGGACTGGATGTAACACCAACTGATCATTATCTTTCATAGTCTTCACATATATCACCTCCACTGGGCATTAATTGTTACATGGAAAATTAAACAGTTATACACATAACCCCATGAAAATCATATTGCATGAGTACCTCTACCAACTAACAATATTTTATGTATCCAATATCAACATCAACTGTTTTTATTTTTATTTTTTTTAATAAAATTATGATTTTACTCTGATCTCATTCTTCTTTCTAGTGCTCCACCCACGAAATTTCTCTCCAAAATAATGAATGGTAATTGGTACATGAAAAAATAGCGGAAGACATGTGGCATGATCGTGAGAGTTCAACTATCATCCTAACCACCTGGTCATCCAACGGTGAAGGATGGATTCCAAAAAAGAAAATTTAATAGTTAATTGTCCTATAGGTTGGTAGGTGACAAAGAAGGTATGTTGTATATATTGATTCCACTTGAATACAACATACTTTTGTTAGGAGGTATGTTATACTTGATCTTCATGCTATGAAAAGAAGTCCTCGACTCACATAGAAAGTATATTTGTATTCAGGATTGAGATTGAGCGTTAGGATAGGCATTACTCTCTCTCACGCGGCCAAAAGGAAGGACCTTTCCTTTACCTCACAGGAGTAGGAAAATCATGATCGGGATAAATAGACGCAAAGCTATTGAACTATGGGTCTTTTGTCGAAATGGAATGGCCTTACTTTTTCTTTTTATTTATCGAATGCTTCGATCATTACATAGAGTAAACTGTAGGGAATCGTAATCCTCCACTGGTCTCTCTCCCACTCTCTCTCTTTTCTCCTCATTTTGAGTCCTTGAGTGTCGGAGGCTCTTCCCGAATCTGAGCTCAAATCTTCTTTCTCTCAGTTCCCTTTCTTAGAGATGTTCGATCCCTAGAGGTTGATCTTTGGAGAAGGCGTTAATCCTGTGAACCTAAGGACTAGCGAGTCATTGACCACAACCAATCTCTCAAAATTAATTGAAGCACTTTAACCTTCACCAACTCTCTCTCATAAATTTATCTAGATCTATTGCTCTGATTCCAAAGAGGGAGCAGATCTCTGTATCAACAATAATTACATTAAAAAACTAAAGAGAAGCAGTGAAATGGTACTATATGTTTTTATGGGGGAATATGGAAACTAGACCTTTCTTATTAGTTTCTTTAGAGGTTTTTACACAAATTTTCCTTGATGTATATACAAATGAAAGAAATTTGGAGTCTACATCAATTAAAGTATACTGCATATCCTTCTCGAATCTAATACAAAATTCTTGGAATATATTTCTCATGTTATGGAATATTGCTTGAGATTTAAGTATCTTTTGTTTGAGAAGTATATATCGAAAAAGCTGGACAATGAAAAGAACTAAAAGCTTGAGAATTAAAAGTTTCAGGAGTGCAAAGTTTACAAAGAAGAAGTTTCCAAAGTTTATATATGAACCAAGGGATGTTGCTGGTTCTATAAGCAAAGTAGTTGTTTCTCCAAGTCAAGAATGAAATCAACAAATGCAATGAGGTTTCTTATCTGGAGTCTATAACTGAAGATATTTAGATGTTGATTTTGGTAGTGATACCAAAACCTATTATTTTTTTTGGCTTGACAACACAATTAGTACTTTTTTTAACAAGTAATTATTGGCTTAGACTAAATTAATGACCCTTCAATGTTTAAATAAATAAATAAATAAAAGACCTACATGTTTATATTTGATCACTTACGAGGAAATTACGTGTGCATAACCAGGAAATTAATGATCAATTAACCAATTAATTTTAAAAAGACAGGTCTAATATAAACCTATAGAAGATAATAGTTGAGTAGCTCTCTCCCCTTTCAAACTCAAGATGTGTCAACAACAATGAGTTTTTCAACAAGATCTCAAGATATTGCAAAGTTGGAGTCGAATAAGACTTTCTAACAAAATTGACAATTTCCTCAGTGAAAGAGAGATATATATGGTAGATACTCAGAATTAATATCAACCATAATTAACATGAGAGTCAATCTCGATATATATTAGAGCATATCTCCGTATATATACTTTGCACTTCGAAAAGATATATAATGATGATGCTAAGATTTGCTCCTTTTGGGGATCAAAATATATTTGGATTAACAGGGAGGTCCATGATCGCAAAGCTTCAATGATTTTGAGGGAAAGATCAGGTGTGGTGGACGACTTCTCAAAGGAACACCTTCATGTTCACATGATCATCATCCTCTCCAAAGATTGGACATTTAAGGATCATGTCCCGCCGGGGGAAGGATCTACAAAGAAAGAAGGGTCGGGCGCTCGTTCCCCGGGGTAGCCTCCGACGCTCAAGTCAGAGACTCCAAATAGAAGGGAGAGCAAAGAGAGAGAGAGAGAGAGAGAGAGAGAGAGAGAGGATTAATCCCTGGTGAGAATGATGTACAAGTTGGCGATCAATCTTAGTGAAGTTCTCTATCTCACTCAATTAGTCGTTACTTTTGTTGTGAGCCAATATCCTCCTTATATAGTCCTGAGTCACCTGACATCATTGGCCAGCTATAAAATATAGTTGGTTGTTAGCTCAAAAACAGTGGGACGTCAGTTCAAAGATAGTTGATTGTGCTAGGCTGGAGGCAGTTAGTTGTCAGCTTTCATAACCTTTTGGGGCATTCTGGAAAGCTATTCTCTACCGTCGTATTATCAGGAGGTTAGACTATCAGTTGAGTCTTCATCCAAGCGTTTACCATATTCATGTCAAATGTTTTTTGATATTTTCACCACATAACATATAAGAAGCAAAAAAACTAAGATACAAATTATTCCAACAGTAGAGTGACTAGGATGATCACTTGCCTAATAAACATCAAAGTTTGCATAAAGATCCATTATAATTGTCAAAAAGAAAGGAAAAAAAAACTAGTAAATGCCTCTCATCAATATATATATATATTTGAAATTAACCGACAAGCGACCCCACGAGAGATTCAAAGGACGGGCACAGTTGCACGAAGCAAGCTCAACGTGCTGCGCGCAGAGCAAGCTCAATGCACACATTGTGCCCTCACCCTATGTAGAGGATAATTCTACCACGAAGCAAGCTCAACGTGCCGAAACACCTCTAAGTAGGGAACCTGTCACTACCTTGTGCGAGTGGAGGCTCGAACCCAAGACCACCCGTCTGATGTAAGGTAGTGGCACCTCTAGACCAAGAGGCCTTTGGTAATGTCTCTCATCAATATAATATATATATATATATATATATATATATATATATATATATATATTACATATGCATAAAATGATAATAATAATAATAATAACACCAATAATCTAAGTCAAAACATGCAAGAAATTTTGAGCAATGTTCGTTTGAGATGCAGTGAGATAGATAAAAGTCGCAACAAGTCGCTAGCTAACAATAACTAAGCTAGACTTCAATGACGAAAAGGTCTATTACTGGTCAAAGGTCTCTTAATGAGATGAAATTCTCCAAACACGGTGGATCCGGTGACGATGTAGGAGGATTCTGGTAAGATGATATGGTTTGGTATTTTGGCTATAACTTTGGCTATAAATGTCGGATTTGTGAGTTCAACCCCAATTCGGAAAGTTCGTCACGACGCACACGTGGGGTCCACCAGACTATTCCTGGTGGACATCATTTTCATCCCTAAATTCAGACATTTTCCCCGTTGATTAATTAATTTTGCTATTTTTAGTAATAATTCAAATGCTAATTTAAGGCATGATTTGATTTTGATTTGATTTAGTATTTTGGCTAATTTTTTAGTTTGATTTGAATTTTGAATTTAAATAATTTCATATTTTTGGCAAATTTGACCAAAATTCCGAATTTGTGAGATTCTAGGGTTTGAGGCTATTTAGTGGAAGCATAGACTAGCTTTATTTTTCAGTTTGGTTTTGAATGAAATTTGCTTGAACTTCGTGAGATACTTCTCTGGTTCTTTTAGTTCTTGATGTTCTTCCCTTCGCGATCCCCTTGGTTTAGGCTAGCCCGCGGGTTAATCACTACCCCACCCGACATCAGTTGGTATTAGAGATCGTCTTCTTCCTGTGGCATCGGCATCAATGTTTGGAGGTTGTGGTGGTCATGGTCATCGTGGTGGACAGGTTCAGGCTAAGGAAGTCCAATACCATGACCGGAGCACCCTGGAGGCGATGAACGAGGATCTACAGAGGCAAGTCGCGGAGTTAACTCAACACTTGATGATTAAGGATTTATAGAGGCAAGTCACGAAGTTATCAAGGCATCTGGAGGCAATCGATTTCAATCGTGGTTGTTGTGGTGTTCAACGAGGAAGTCGAGCACCATGATCGTAGCGATCAGATGAGGTTAATTTGGCCAACCCATCTATGACGATTATGAGGAGGGGATCTCGCCCATCTACGATGATGATGAGGAGAAGGAGATCTCTCCCATCTACGACAATATGAGGAGGAGGTAATCTCGCCCATCTACGATGAATACGAGGAGGAAATTAGCGAACCCATCTATAATGATTACGAGCAAGAGACTGGTGAGATCGTGTATGCCGATGCACAAGGAGTCTATTTATGTGATGAAGAAATAGTCAAGGTTGTTCGTACTGAAGGACATGACGAGATTCTTCCCATCAATTCTTTTACTACCCAGGAAGGTTGTGCCATGAGAGGTTATGCTTATTCCATAGGAGGAAATAAGGTCACCAGGGTGGAGATAACATTAGATGGTGGGGAGATGTGGCTTGCCCGCGCTACTGACCATTCAGAGAAACCAAACAAGTATGATAGATACTAGTGCTGGTGCTTTTGGTCTATGGAAGTGGAGGTCTTGGATCTATTAAGCGCCAAAGAGATAGTTGTTCGAGCTTGAGCTTGGGACCCACTTGGAGGTAAAAGTGAATACCCAAGCCAAAAGATTAGGAAAGAATCAGGAAATGACCCTCATCTATTCTCTTACACTTTCTTTAAAGGAAATTTAAAGGTTACAGAAATATTCAACTTCAGCCAGGATGATTTGATGACAGACTACGTATTCATCCTTGATTGTCATTCATACTCTTGTGACACTGCTGAGAACTCAAGAACGAGTTCTTTCCAACCCGGGGTAGCTGATGTAGGAGGATTCTGGCCAGATGATGTGGTTCGGTATTTTGGCCATTATTTTTGCTACAAATGTCGGATTTGTGCGTTCAACCCCAATTCGGAAAGCTCGTCACAACGCGCACGTGGGGTCCACCAGACTATTCCTGGTGGATGTTATTTTTATCCCCAAATTCATCCGTTTTCCCCGTCAATTATTTGATTTTGTTATTTTTAGTAATAATTCAAATGCCAATTTAAGGCCTGATTTGATTTTGATTTGATTTAGGATTTTGGATAATTTTTTAGTTTGATTTGAATTTTTAATTTAAATAATTTTTGATTTTTGCCAATTTTGACAAAAATTCAGAATTTGTGAGATTCTAGGGTTTGAGGCTATTTAGTCTGGCTTGTGGATTAACTTTATTTTTCAGTTTAGTTTTTGAATGAAATTTGCTTTGAACTTGAGAGATACTTCTCACGGTTCTTGATGTTCTTCCTTGCGATCCCCTTGGTTGGGACTAGCCCACGGGTTAATCACTACCCCGTCCGGCGTCACCTGGGGTCGAATCCCATCTCTTGAAAGGTGAGAGTTTAGGTGCAGAGTGCATTACGCTTAGCGAGTTGAGCCTTCAAGTGTACGATGTATGTTCAACGTGTGAGCTGCCGAAGCCTATAACATGTCCTTTGACATCCTTCGGGGTGCTTGTTGCCTTAGTTTAAAAAAATATATATATATAAAAAATTTTAAAAAAAACAATAACTAGCTAGTAGGATCAAAAAGTGCTTTCACTATCACGAGGAAAGAGCTAGCGTCTAGTGGAGCTCCACGGGGAGTTCAAGTGTTAGTAAACACATAAATTATGTACTTTTATTGTGAAAAGAAGTAGCCACACACTAACATAAAGTCCATAGAAATACAAGAAAACCCTAATTTTTTCATCTCAAAATGATTTTTCAATTGTTGTATATAGTATGAGAATCATAACTAATAATCACATATTATCAGCAAAAAGCTGAAAAAAATCTTGTATTGCAATATATAGAGTGAGTAAAAACATGCGGTCATTGCTCAGACACTGGGAAGTGAGATATACTCCAAGGGAGAAGAACAGAATGGCTGATGCAATGGCCAGAAGGGCAAGAATCACAGGAGAGGAGCAGAAATTCCTCAATGCGGAAACACTGCCAGAGCAACTAGAAGTGATCATGTTAATGGATATGACACTTGAAGGCTTTGAGTAATGTAATAGTTAGTCTGTAAGGCTCTTAATCTACCAAAAAAAAAAAATGAAGTCATGGTAGCTCAATAAGACCACTCTACAAAAGAACTCTTAAACCAAACCCATAAACATGCTTCACACCATAGATGTCACTAATTAACACATACCAAGAGAGTGATTAAGATCTAGAAGATAGGTCCTAAAAACTTTTTCAATGAGATCACAGGAAATAAAAGTATCTCATTTTTATTTTCTCTTTTATGTGTTATTTTTATAAAGTAAACTCACAATTTCTTAATGCATTTTAACTTATTTATATTTATAGACTTATTTGGACGTGCTTATTTTTCCTCATAATGTTTATTTTAGAAAATAAACATATGGAAAAAAAATATGTTTGTTTGGAAGTGCTTGAAAGGGAGCCTCGGCGCAACTGTAAAGTTTTTGTCATGTGACCAAAAGGTCAAGGGTTTGAATCATAAAAACAACCTCTTACAAAAAAAGGCAAAATAAAGTTGCATACGATAGACCCAATTAATGATTCGACCTTTTTTTCCATTTCACAAGCATAGCTAGATCGCTTTGTAGCACTGAGTTGCCTTTTTGTTTGAAAGTGCATCTACAAAAAAATATTTTATGCCTCGGTAGTTCTTGTAAAAGCACTTCTGAGACTTAAAAAAAATAACACTTGGGTGTATTTTTTGATCAAAATGCCCTTTGTGAATGTGGATAATCCCTGCAAGGTTAGGAGGTAAGCGAAATGCACCATTACAATGTATCACATTCCCATATTTATCTTTTGTACCTGACTTGTTTATCATGTATTTATAATTTATAATTTTATTTTTTGACATAGGGAATAAATCCCCCCACAAGGGACAAATCCCCCCATAAGGGACGTCAAGGGGCGTGGTCGTAAGTGATGGGCACCCTTGATCCCTCACCGTGCGTGTACAGCCATTGAAGCTCTCTTTTGTGGAGCATGCTCTACGTGGGCTGCTCCCTCTGTTTAAGGAGACAAGGATTCGATCCTGAGAACATCCAAGGACTCACCAAGAGAATCTTTCAACGCACAAGATCTGAAATACCGCTAGACCATAAGACCTTTAGTATCATGTATTTATAGTTGCGTAACTATTCTTTAACCTCCACTCTAATACCTGACTTTAATTTTGAATGAAAATGTAACCCATATGTCTTAAAACTAGTGTTGAAAGGCAAATAAATAAAATTTAAACAAGGCAATCTGAAATATATCTAAAAAAAAATTGAAGGGTGCCATATAATATAAAAGATAACAAATAAAGCTCCCTCTAATGTTGAATTTGAGTTCAAGTGTTCTATTGTTTTAATTTTCTAGCATAGTCCTTTTTACAAAATAGAAATTTCTTTTTGTTTTTTTTTCATGCTTTAAGCACTTTTCTCTAAAATTGTGACCCCTTTTTAACTTTTTCAAGACCTTTCATTAGTTTCATACCACATAGTGGCTCAAAGATGTGGATTCCAAACCCTTTTTAACTTTTTGGATGGCCCATATCAAAAGAATTTGACATATATGTCCTTCTTTCATGTGACTCATTGTGAAGTCATAACCAAAAATTGGATATTTGCAAGGTTTTTTTAGTCAATTTCATACTATAAAAATATATTTTAATATCATAAAATAACATTAAAAATTATAATTATTTTTAATCAATTTACATCAAACCAATATATATATATATATATATATATATATATATATTATAAAACATCATACCCTAATACAACTCACTTACACCCCTACCTCCAAGGCATGCCATCTAAAGATAAAGCTTATTGATTGTTCTCCCCAACAACCTCTCCACTCATAATTCAATGGATTCAAACCAAGGTATTAGGTCACATGTTTTTTTCTCTTCTTCTCCATTCAAGCAACTCCTATGCACTTCTTCTTATTCACACATATATAATTGATCAATCACAATATCTCTTTCATGTATTTTAATTATTAAGTATTAAATTGACATGGCTATAAAAATTATCGCTTAATGAGACGATATATAAATATAAGACTCTTATCGATCGATCGATCACTAGTCTGTTTTTCGACAATAAGTTTATACAAAAATATACCCATACATACATATGAGTTAGAGAACATGGGACCATGTATTAAGACTTTTGATATTAAACTAAACCAAAGAAGCTATTAACCAAGCTTAGAGGTCACTCATATAATCTCAAACCACAAAGAACACTATATATATAATCTTGTGTGTGTTTTAAGCAAGTTGATTGGTAGAGTGTAAGCTCTATGTTTTATAATCTTGAGACATTGCCAGTGAGTGGAACCACAAGTTGTCTAAAAGGTGAAGTGGTACTAGAGCTTTTGGATGGAAGTTTCATATAAGATGGTGGGGCAAAAAAAGTCTGAAAAAAAGTTTAGGATGTTAGTTATCTTTTGTGCACTTTCTTTCTTCATTGCTTGCTTAGCTTTCTCCTGTCACCATTGTTGGTTTGTTTAAGCAATCACCACTATCATATGTCTTAAGACTCTCCTTTTGGCCAATATTTGGCTTTGATTTGACCACCTCCAGCCTGCATTTGTTAGGGCTTTCATTTCATGGTTTGTAACTTTGTTCAATTTCCACAGGCCTCTTTAGTTTTCTTGTTGTCCATTTCATAAAAACCGTCTCACATGTTTATACTTAAATCATACATATTATTATTGGGGAAAATATTTGAAGACAGATGGCATAATCATAGACATCGAGGAAGTTGGAAAATAACGGTCTCTAGACGATAAAAAGAGGATCTCGACTTGCTCTCTCTAAATTGTCTCTGAGTTCTCTCTCTCTCTCTCTCTCTCCACTCTCTCTTCTACATTCCGAGTCACTAACTTGAGCATTGGAGCCTCCCCTGAGTAGAGTGCTCGGATCTCTTTGCTTTATAGCTTTCTCTCTGTCAGGGCCGAATCCCTAGAGGCTGATCTTAGAAAGAGATGTTGGTCATAAAAAACTGAAAGAACAAAACAGAGAAGTCTCAAAATCACCTAAAATGCTCTGACCTGCACCAATCTCTCTCAAGATCTCTAGGAGTAAATCTCGGTATTAACACATACTTTTTCATTTATCCCCTATTATAATAATTTTATCATTTTTAAGAGATAAACATGTAATTTTTATCTTTTCTTTTATCTGTGCATTGATTTCATAATTTTGTAATTCTATATATATATATATATATATATTATATCCCATTTTTTAATAAAAATATACAGTCCAATATTGGTACTACCACTGCTATGTAAGTGGGCTACGACTGTTGGCTCGGCCCAGGATGCCAAACAACCCATTACAACAGCAATCCAAGCCCAATTGTTAATGTTTACCACCTCCAATTTTAGTCCCACATCGGAAATTGAGTAAACTGGAGCAGCTGTGAGGCTTATAAATAAAAGACCCCAGCTTACGTTGTAACATACTTACCTGGACGGGGTCAACGGGTGATCAGGAATGCTCGTGGCCTAGGCTAGTGGCCCCCATTGCACTGCGGGGTGTGCGCTGGCTTACCATCTGCCCACGTGGCAGAGTGGACGTCATAATTTGTGATAGAGGGGGTACGCGCACGCGCGGCCCCTACCCAAATCGTAGTCCAAAATCATGTTCTGATTTGATTTGATTGTTGTTTTAAAGCAATTTGTTAGTGGTATCATGGTTCTTTTACTCGTTAGATATGTCTTTCGTGGAAATCGTTTTCAAGGAAATTAAACAAATAGTTTGGAAGTCTTAATTTGTATGCCAGTGTATGTATGTTTTCTTAATCCACAAATCAAGTTTAGATTAAAAAAAAAAAAACATTAGAACCATAAATAATGAAATAATAAACATATTTTCTAAACATTAGATTAGGTGTGTATATATATGGTCAAAATTTAATTTAATTTAATTTTTTTAAGAAACAACTTAAGTTTGTTTTGTGAAACATTGCGCTATTGTTTTAAAGGACATTATTATTAACCTCTTCAAGTCGCATGCATAATACCAATTAAACTACATGTGACCATAAAATATAAAAATAAACTTTCCAACCGTGTATTTATAAACTTAACCTAGATCTCTAATTGCTTTTATACAAAGAGTCACATGGAAAATAAACTAAATAAATTAGCAAATATTCCTCTCATAATGTATCTCCTCAGGCCAATATATATATATATATATATATATATATATATATATATATATATATATATATATAATTCGTCTGATTAAATGCAGAAACTTATCTCATTTATTTATTTATAGGCTCACGTTTTAAGGCATTTGGAGAGTATTTTTTCCAAATCCATGAAAGTATGGATGAAAAGAGCATTAGAAAAATAAGATAACGTATTGATTTTAAATACAATTGGATGAAAATGATAGTATTAAATGTAAAAGATGAAATTTTATAGAAATATTATGTCGGTTCGAGAATTTTAGAATTTCACTCTTTTAAGATGAATGATCATCATACTCCCCAAATTGTATGAAAATCAACATGTTATCTTATTATTATTTTATGTTTCTTTCCATCCATACAGTTGAATTTAAAAAAAATACTCTCTAAACAACTCAAAAATGAACAATGCATAAATAAATAAATAGTGATAAGTCAAGTGAATATATATATATATATATATATATATATATATATATATATAGTGATAAGGTCGGCCAGACTATATATATATATATATATATATATAGAGGGTCGATAATGTCTGTACGTAGGAATCTTTCATTTAGATTGGCCACCCATTTGGCTCCTGGAGTATTTTTTTTTTATGGATGGAAAGATCTTTAAAATAAAAGCTACTTGTAAATTTTAATACAATTTGGTAACTTAGATTTGGTCCTCCCATAGCGGTTGAAATTCTGGACCGTTCAAATTCCTATAAGTTTTGATCTGTTAAGATGAAGACCCTACAAGTTCCCAAATTGTATGAAAATTGTGAGCTAACTTATTTTTACCGATAATCTTTCCATCCATACTGATTGAAAATTGTTCAAAGCATGCTCAGGGCCCGAGAATGGCCTGAAGGCGGCCGGAAATTTACAATTTAGATAAAGTAGGCTGATAATCAAACAGATATATATATATATATATATATATATATATATATACGGGTAAAATCTCTAGCATACATGTGGCACAATCTCGGGCGTCCAAGTAAATCATAAGCGAGACCACAAATCCCTTGCATGTCGCGGTAACAGCCAAAGTTACCTTCCAGGATCAATGGCAAGCATTGCAATAGCGACCGAGGTCACTATCCTTCATCTCACGGTAATGACCATAATCAACACCAACGTTCCCCAGGCTATAGAAGAAACAAAGGAACACTATACGAAAGAATCAAATTTCTTTTGTTTGGTATAATCCACTCAAAACTCTTATTTGCCTTCCCCTTCCTTTCCCACGCTCTTTCCCTCATTGACTTGAGCGTTGGAGCTATCTCCGAGCACGAGCATTCACCACTTTGCTCAGGTCATTAACCAGATGAGAAGTGACCTTTAACGACCCCAGTTTCCAAGAGAAGACTGTCACTAGAGAAGAAGACGCTCACAATCTAATAGAATCCTTTTTCAATCACCAGTTCAACCAAAATTCATCTTACCTATTGATTGTAATGCGTCTAGATTTCTAAGGACAAATGTCGATGTATATATATATATATATATATATATATATATATATAAGAACTCAGAAGGACACCCACCCCACCAGGTATTAGGGTTGTCAAACTACAAGAGCTTGCCATCAAATTTTACAAAATTTTAAAATAATTATATATTATAGACTGTGCTAAATTCCATCCCCGTCCCTAATTTCATTTTATAAAATATCATAATAATTATATTAATCAATTCTTTACAATAAAATTTAAATTTTGAAGATTTTATGAAATACCTATAGTCTCTTTAAATGGATTAGATGAAAAGTTATAAAACATTGAAAACCAAGTACCTAGCCATGTATTCTTCCCCACTTTAATTACAAGGTGAATTTGTTTTAGTGAAAATTTTATTTGTTTATAAATACAAATATCAAAAAAATTTATCCTCAACATCCATGTCTCTTTTTTTTTCTTTTTAAAACAAAAACTGTTTACAAAATAATAAAAATAATAAATAAGAAGAGAAAAGTTCAATAGTTATGACAACTGCTAGAAAAAGATTTAGTATTGCACTATTTTTTTTTACATCAAATTGGATAAAAAAGTTAATAAATATCAGAAATCATACCCCACAAGGATGGCATAAAAAACACTAAGCATCAATTCTTTGGGATAAATTAGTATAAAAATTTATTATAAAAAGAAAAAGGATATGTAAAGGATACCTTAAAAAAGTGTGGTGAGGTAGTTGCCACCATGCTTACTGTTTCAATCCACCAAGTGTTAAATGTCCAAAAGGCACAATTAAAACACCTCATCAATGCCTTGATTAAATTATTGATAAAAGCATTGATTATAAAACTATTTTCAATAAATGTTAAGGTGTCAGGAGTTTGTTGAGTTTAAATATAACTTAGTATATTTAGGCTAAGTTTGAATGGTTTTTTCGTATTTAGTTAAAAAAAATAGAAAGTACTCCATGTTTTAGAAGTTAAGCAATTTTGTTTTTAAAAGTAAAGTTTGGTTTGTATAGGCAATTTTTAGGGTTCTTTTTAGGATAAACCCCAGTTTTGATCAATATATTTTAACCCAATATTTATTTCCCTCTTTGTATTTTAAAAATCTTCGATGCGGTTCATGTATTTTGGGGGTTTTGTTCAAATATGTCTATAGTGCTGATGTGGCAACACGTGTGGCTAGTATTTTTGACGTGATTGCTTACATGGCAAGTTTAGGATGATGTGCCATGCTGACATGGCATGACAAAATGAATTTATAATAAACTAATTTTTCAAATGATGATGTGGCGTCTTTGATGTGGTATCTTGAAATACGGAATAAAAATTAGTTGTATTCGGTCATTATGCACATGTCTTTAATGGCGTCGGCCGCAGAACATATTTGAACAAAAACCCCAAAGTATAGAGACCATATCGAAGATTTTTAAAATACGAGGACAAAAATGAATATTGGGTCAAAGTACAGAGACCAAAAATGGTTTTAATCCTTCTTTTTACCATATAAATATCCTTTTATTGCAAAATAACTTATATACTATGAAAACCATCTTAATCATCAATATATATCTTTGAAAACCATAATTGTAGGTGTTATGGGATAAAAATAATTGTAGACACGTGGCATGATTTAAACTGCTTATATAAAAGCCGAATTGTTCATCTGACGTGGAGAATGAACTCCCAAGGACGCCAAGATCTGATAGGCCCATGAGAGTATAAGCACGTCGTCAACCTATTGAGAAGGAAATTTGGAAACCAATCCAGAAATCTGATATTTCTTTGAAATCCCATTCAACCTAAGTTCTCTCTCTTTCTGAGCCATGACTTGATCATCGGAGGTTCCCCCGAACACGAGCGCCCGGATCTCTTCTCTCCCTCGCTTCTCTTCCATTTCAGAGTAGGGTTCGACTCATGAAAATGGATCCCTAGAGAAGACCTTGATCCTGCAGAGCGAAGAAGAGGATTACTGATCGTGACCGACCTCTCTTAAAAAATTCTCACATTCTCTCTTATTAATTCGTTAATCAAGATCTGCCCTGATCACCGGTAGAGCGGATCTTTACATCACTTGTAGATATACTCCCAAGTTTCTCATTTTTTATTATTAATATACACATGCCATTGAAACCCAAACAGTTGTCAACCCAAATAAGATCATAAACATGGACCTATAAAATACCTCTTATATCTTAAAATTTCAATTATTTTAAATTTTATATTTTATATTTTTGAAAAGTATATTTATAAATTCATATCAAATAAAATTTTTAAAAATATTATTTACAAAGGATATAAATTTTTTTTTTATTAGACTAGTATCTTAACAACAGACAACTATATGAGAGATATGTATTTTGAGGTATACTTTAAAACAACCAAAAAGAGGATATCATACACCTGTTCTACAAATATAGAAGTCACCACATGGTTCTAAGAAATATATTTATATATAAATTATATGATAATAATAAGAAGAAAAGCAATAATATTGTAGAAGCTTCCACACCTTTTAAAAACCCCAGCGACCACCACCATCCATCCATAGGAATCGAACGAGGGACAAAGATAGCAAGACGCACAGATTCGAAGGAGGAGAAGAAGAGGGAGAAGAGGGCGTACCTTGGAATCGGACTACGATGCTTCAACTCTTCTTCGCCGTCGCCTTCTCGGCGGCGCCGTTGACGCTCTACGTCCCGCCGATGCGCAACCTCAACCTATTCGTCGAAGCCCTTGAGTCCTTCATCCACCAGACCTCTGATTACTCCGTGCGCGTTTTCCCCCGCGCCCGCCTCGGCTTCTCTCGCGTCGTCGCCGCTCTCCGCCGCATCTTTTTCCTGTAGATCCCTTTCTCTCGATGTGTTTGTGAATAGGTTTAGATTTATAGAGAAAGAAAGTTTTCTTCTTTTTATCAGTGGTGTTGTTGATTTTGGTTCTGTGTTTGTTTCTGGGAATTGAGAATTTGAGATTTATGTCAGTTGAGGATTTGAGATCATGAAGTTGAGTTCATGGGAAATTTTTAATTTTTAATTGTTTTAATTTTGAGCGGAAATTGATGCATTAATCAAAAAACATAAATGAAGGATTAATTGTGTGACCAATTGATGATAGTTTATGGAAGCTCTCATTTGATTCAACCATGAGAACAAGAATTCACAGCAATTGAGTTTGATACTTTGAATTGATCCTTGTTACAAAATAAACAGTAAATTAAAATTTTCAGTTGGTGAGGTTTTGTTGAAGCAAAGCACAGGTGAATTACTTGCTCCATATGGTCTTCACTGCAATGTAGTTTGGAAGAGTTCCTTCTTACATCTGTGCCGAAGAATTGTCGGTGTGTTGAATGTTGATGTCCTGGTTTGTTATCTTCACTGGTTTTCCGAGCTTCGATTTGTCTTCCATTCTTGCAATTTCGAGAGCTTTGGCACAAACAGGAAAGCTTTTATTGTCCCAAGAGTCCAGAATCACGCCGGAGCCTATGCAGATTTCGTCACGGTAAAAGGCTGTAAACTGGCCGGAAGCCAACCCTTGATCGTCGTCAGATAATTGGACAATTGCTGTAACATCTTCTTCACTGTCGAGATCGCTTGGTTCTAATGTAATGCTGCAGTCGTAGAAACCTGGACCATGTCGAACCTGATGAACAGATGAGCTTTGATCAGTATAAACCCTAGATACATTTTACTGACCAAGAGCCGAATAATGCTATTGTATCAGTGTTTTGTTTTTAACTATTACAGAGAATTGACATAATGTTGATCGTTAAATCTGTTATTCGTTAAAGTATGGAGCCAAATAACAAGATTATTTATGGAAAATGATAAACCATATGCATAGATAGATATGATTCATGAACATACCTTGCATCGGAGTTTGTCGTTATTCTCAATAGGTGAACCACTAACCCATTTCAATGATCCAACTCTAAATGCACGCCTTCTTTTATCCAATGAAAAGTAGTTCCGAGATACAAAAACTACATTATTTTGCACATCCTTTTCTACAACATACCTGCACCACATATTCGAGGGATTTAAGTGATGAATCATATCTTCAGTATCTGACACGAAGGATTTCATAAAATCAGACAAGTGCAAATGAATGACTAGACGTTCCGCAAAAGATGTATCTAGTTTTGTGTGGAGAGATATTAGTGTAGGGTGAAAGATGTTCCTCTGTGCACACCCACCAGGGTCCTCCGGGAAGGCGCAAGCCCTGACGCTGGCCAATAGTGTAGAACCAAAATCCACGGTGTTTACCAAGGTAGTCTCCTGATTCAGCTTCAAGCAAGACACCCTCCATCTCACCGATATGTCTAGCAACAAACTCACTAAACTTAACCTGCAATACACAGATGCACATAAACGAAATCGATCTTATATTTTATAACAATGCACTTGCTATCAATATGAGATTAAGGCTTCGTTGTTGTTGCCGTTGTTTTTGTTGTTGCACTTGCTATCAATATGTTTGCAAAAGGCAGGTAATGAAAAAGAAGGTTCGAGTGTAAATACATTCACAATATAGAAACATGACATAAGCCACGAAAATCAAAGGAAGGACTCTCGGTGAATGAATCAGGAGCAGAACACTACTTGTACAGTAGCAGCATTAGGACCTCTATGAAACTAGGGTTTCATAACACATCCTCAGCAAAAATGTGCTAGAATTGACTAATAAACACAATATGTGTCAACTTTGTAATGTCTCACAAAAGTGTTACAAGATGAAACAAAACAAATTATTAGATTTTGCAAAGCACAAAAACTGAAAAGAATAGAATTTCAAGGATGTAAATACTTTCGAAATGAGTCATATGTGTATCAATCAGTAAGTACGGTTAACATGAAATTGTTTCAAAAAAAATTTATCCACGTAGACTGTATCATGAGTCATATGTTTCCAAACATAGAGTACAATTAGCACAAAACTGTTTTAAAACTTCTAACCAACAAGCAAACCCAGCAAGTTAATAAGGGGTGTCAGATTGATAACCAGGGTTATTATAGAACTCAAGCTCTTAAAGAGATTTATTCTGGAGACATGGTTCCAAAGAAACCTGAACCATCTACAATCCTTTAGAATTAAGGGGTGAAAGAGTGCATTAGAATTCAAAGAGATGAACCAACTTTCACAAGGAAAGTTGGCTACCACACTCCCTCTCACAAGGAGAGGTTGAGGGATCGGAGCATGCATGAAGCATGCTTCTACCAAAATAAAAAATGACTTGTCCACATTTATCAAAACAAAAGAAAAAAAGAATTTAAAGAAATGATAATATGTACATAATTCAAGACGGGAACCACGATGACAATGTTGAAGATGAATAAAGAATGATTGTATAAACAAGAATTATAATTGCAACAAATAGAAATTAAGAAAGAACAATAAATGAGAGAAACACAAAAGAGAAAATACAAATATCACAGCAAAAGTTAATGGTTGCACCTCAAATGCTTTAAGAAAAACTTGACCCTCTAGAAAAAGAGAGGTTCTCAGTACACGCCCCACAGTGCATGGCATTAAATGTGAGTTATACTCGTTAGGATCCTTAATCCACACCAGAAAAGGTGAGCAAAAGAACAGTGGAAGCAATAAATTCCTTTTACTTTGGAAACTTTTGTAATAGTGACATAGCTAGATACAAGCCTCATGGCATATTACTCAAATGTGAAGGAGAGGAAAACTACCTTTCCAAGGAAACAAATTCCTTGAGAATCCTTCCTATCTTTGTTTGGAAGATCCATCAAAGCAGCAAGCCTACGCACTTCATCCTGCTCATATATGAGACAGATAAACCAAAAGCAACAAATGTTAATCATGTTATTCGCAAAAGTGGCAAATTTTTCATCTTTAGTAGGCTGGTTCGTATTCGAGTAATTATGAATAAGGAAAGTAGGAAACCCATCAAAACTTTGTTTTAGGAACCAAAATCAACCACCAAATAAAAGATAAAAAAATTACAAAATATTAAAATTGGTTCAGAAGAATGAAAGCACTGTCTTACTTTTGGAATACACCCAAGAGGAAATAGAAGTCGTCTAAGTTGAAACTGTGATAGATGTGAGAGAAAATATGTTTGATCCTTGACCTGCATAAATTTGGCTAGAAGACTTAAAAAGAGTAGTTGCTACTATTCATACAAAGAGGAAGGGTAGTTAAGGAAAAGTAAACCAAGAAAATGTAAATTTTTGTCATAGATTTCAATGGTAAAACTTCCGGGAGATTTATGAATCATAGACAGAAGGCAGCAATAGACTGCTGTAAGAACCGCCAACACTATTCTATGGTTCTGTGTTCCTTTCAATTCAGTTGATTAAATTCTAAAGAATGACTAAACAACACGTGGCCTTAAGTTGGATATTGACCAACATCCACGGCCATGTTATCCTTTATTTAATCTTCTAATTTTTAGGTTCATATCCACTAATTTGCATGTGTCACTGATTGAAAAACTGAAGAATAAAAGCTATGTACCTGATTTATTTGCACATAGAACAACTTCAATACTATAAAAAAGGAAATAACATGTTTCCACTGAAAACAAGATAAAATGTACGGTGCAAACAAAGTAGAAAGATAGGAGTGAATTCAGGTACCATATCTTTAGACAATGCCAGAACAGATGGTTCATCCCTTTTATCAAATGATGAGTGATATACACGTGCATAGTGTCCCGAAGCAATATAATCAAATTCCATGTTCTCAATAGCTTTCAAAAAAGCACCTGGATCAAAAAGTGAGTAAAAAGATTAACATGAATAAAATTCATTTCAAAACAATCAAACAACATAATGTACATACCAAACTTAATTCTTGTATTGCAAAGAACATCAGGATTAGGAGTGCGACCACAACGATACTCACTAATAATGTGAGATACCTATTAAAAACATGTTTGTGAATTCTCATTAAAGCTAGAGGAGCATAACACATAGGATCAAACTGGCCAACAAAATTTATTTGCACAAATCCAAATGATGATGAAAAAAATCCACATTCACATCCTGAATATGTTTCTGTAATTTAAATGAAACTTGTGAATCAAAAAATGTGGGATCCTTGAAAGTCGCAACTTATTTTGGTTTTTATGAGATGGCAATATCCTAAAGTTTCAAGGTAAAGAACGATTTTGGCACAAATTTTACTAAAACTCTAAATATGGTATATTCCAAACTTCTGACACTGATTTTAGTGTTTAATAGATTAATGAAACAATTTGGTAGGATGAAAGCTTCTTCTTTAAGAGAAACGTTATCTTTAAAACCGTATCATCAAAAAGTGTTCTGCATGTTATTGCAAAATTGTCATGGAATTTATCTATAAATGAAAGTGAGATTCCTCAATTCTATACAAACTAGCAGGAGATATTGAATATGCTCACACAAAATTTTCTCAAAGTCCTATTAGTCACTCCTGAGAGTTAATTCTTGTATTGAAGATGATCTTCTACATGTTTGTTTATTAGCTTTACCCTAGCTTTACTTTTAATAGGCCCTTCTCTTTGCTAGTGTTGCTTCAAGAAGAACTCTCATCTGATTTCCACCATCCCATACAAATAAAACACACTCCCTTTTAAAAAAATTCCATTCCTTTCAAGGAGTATATGGAGATGAAAAACTTGGTATAATTCTTCAAAATGAGTAACAATGCTCAAATGTATGGATAGGCATCCTTACCACATTGTTCCAATATTCATCTGACAAATGGACAACTTCCAAGGGAACACCAACCTGCATAACAAAGAAACCATATGACTGAACCTTTTAGTGTATTTCTTTCTGTTATCATGTAAAGGCATGTCCACCTATAGAAATGAAGGACATGCATGTCCATATCTTTCTAGTGGCATTTGATAATAAATAGGCCCATGCACAATCTAATTAAAAAAATGAAAACATGGATGATAACAGGGGACAAGCAAAAATTGACTGCAAAAATTGACAGTAGATAAGAATGATTCCCATTCATATAAATTCTAGAACCTTTTTCATGAATAAAATACATTTTTTACACCATAAAGACCAAGAATGTTAGGAATGTGGAAGTGTTCATGATAGAGGGTAAGGTTAGTCGAACATGTGGTGGCAGGTGGTGACTGTGGTGGAAAGGACAAAAGTATAGACAGTTACAATCTCAAAGACAATTGACTAATTTTACTAGAGGAAAAGAACCACAGGAAAACCAGTCAAGCTAGGAAAGCATGAGTATGTAATGCATGAGGCTTGCACTTTACATACACAAACAGCAGAAATAATGTATTATATAAAAATATAATACTTCTAATGCCAGCAAATACGATAATTAAAATGACAGCTCTGTTTACAGTGAACTATTGTTTCCGGAATCTGCAATAAATAAATGCAATGAAGAGTAGAAACAGGAAAAGTTTCCGACAAAAACATTGCAATTCAGGAAACACTACATATATGCCTTTATATGTATCATGTTGACGCACAATCAAGATGAAACCCTAATTTCACCTAAGCAATTGAATTTGTTTGATTTGTGTGGCTAAATCAGAGGAAAATCAATCAGAGAACAGAGGAAAAGCAAAGAGAGACAGATTTATGTGGAAAATCCCCTCAGAAATGAGGAAAACCACGGGAGAGAACAATTCCACTATGATCATCAAGTTTACATACATCTGGATCAAAAATGGAAAGAACTAAATGCTCACAACTTTCTGAAAAGAAAATGGGAAGGAGCTTGAATCTCCGGAGAGGTAGAGTTTGATTTCAAGATTGAATGTCCAAATGAGCTCCACTTGTTGCCTTTTATAGGTTTGAGAAGCTTCAGCGCAAGCTTGGAATTCCTCCGCGTGTTTAACATTTTTGTCAGCCGGGCTTCAACTAGGCATCCAAATTGACGCCACCGGAGCCAATTTGGCAGGGTTACAATTGTACTCTTCTAGTACATCCGAGTGAAGTGTAGACTTCTTTGAGTTGAAGGCGAAAAGACTTCGCCTTGAGTTGAAGGATCAATCGAGCTATTGATTTGGAGGGATCCGATGAATTGTTCTCGTCGAAAAGCGAGTGTATATTGAACTAAACCGGGAATGATTAGGTATGATGAGACGAAGAATGGTGCGTAAGGTCTTTAGTCAGTAGAAACGGATGGACCGTCGATATCATTAGAACGGGTGGATTATTACGGAATCCGTTATAGCGGATAAACCGCACGACACAATAGAGCGGTCAAACAACTCTAGACCTTTGGGCCGGGTTGAGAAGAGTGCCGATCAGCACATAGGGGACCATATGATTTTGACACGCGGTGTTAGGATGAGAGCCACGTGTCCTACTATTTTCACCCCTATCATATCATATAACATATGCTTTATGTAATCTACAACTACAGAAGTCAATCTTCAAAACCAAAACATTGGAATTCATATATTAGCAGATCAGGTGCAACAAAATATGCCTTGGTTTGATTTCCTTGAAACGCAATACAGTTTTTTTATGAAATACAATCCATTCATTAACTTGGTTCACCTTAAATCAAGTCCTCTTCTAAAGAGAAACAAAAAAATGCATCAAACCAACCTGATCACAAACAACTCTTGCATACTTCAAATCTTCATCCCACGGACATTCAGACCAGAAGTTCTCAAAGTCTTCCTACAAAGAACCAAGCAAAAATTAACAGTGACAACCTTTTCAATTAAATTCAGAATGTAAGAAAAATATAAGTGATTTAAAGCTAAAGCCTTTTCTATAGAACTAAAGAAATAAAAAGGAGGAAATATTACTTAAGTAACCAAAAAAGCAGTAAAAATAGAATCACTTTGTTACAAACATTACATCAATCATTCTCAAAACGATTTCATATCTTGAGCTTAATTCTCTTAATCACTAAGAAAAAATGTGATCATCATCCCCTGAAATTAAATCCCTTAATTCCATGTCTACCAATACATTCAACTGAAATAATTCCAACAATGATGATACGGTGTCATAGAAAGAGCGAACGAAATCCAGGAAACCTATCCAGCCGAAAAATAATCAAAAAGTTTTGAAATTTACGATATTGTAAATCAAAAGGGGATGACTTTGGATACCTGAAACCATATCTTGAGATAGAACGCAGTGCAGGAGTGACCGGCGGCGTGGAGGAGTCGAAGAGCGACGCTGCTGTCGACGCCACCACTGAGGAGGACGGCCACCTTAAGACGCCTCCCAGGCATGGAGCATCCGAGGTAGGGCTCCAAATCAAATCCATTAGCGGTGCTCGTCCAAGGGAAGCGAGCATTCGGTGAAGGAGTGAGCTCGAGAGAAGGGAACGGGGAAGGAGAAGCGGAGGTTGCGAGAGACCTCGTTGGAGCAGGAGGAGATCTCGGCAGGGGCTTTGGAGACGAGAAGGAGAAGAGAACGGGAGCTCGAGGGTCCGGGCGTGGCTTGGGGGAGATGAAGAGGAGATGAGGGAGAGAAGCCATGGCTCGAAGCATTGTGCGTTCTTCGCGCCGTGGCTGTGGATTGCAAGGGTATAGAAGTAAATAAAAGCTTACACAGAGGTAAATTTGTATTATAGAATTTCATTGATATATATAAATATATAAAGACTAAACACATGAATGGTAACCTTTGTGCATTTTTATTTTGATTACTCACCTTAAAAAAAATTATAATTCAGTAAATTTAAAATTTTGATTTTTTGAATCACCCATACTCACGATATTAACGGAGAGGTGATATGACCCACCATGTGGCATACCTTTTCTCCCACATGATATACTTCTCCCATATCATCACGTTTATGACCCACGTATATGACCTGTTTTTCTCCAAACCGTTTCTTTCAACCTCATCTTTAAACCTCTGAACCCTAATTTCCAGGATCTCATTCTGCTTCGACCAGGGTGACAGCTTCGACCAGGGTGATAGGCAAGATAAAGGACAATGACCGAAGTGAGGGCTTTGGAAGGTGGAAAGAAAAGGTTCAGGTGAGAGAGAAGAGGACGACCATAGTTTCGGGCAAGGTCATCCATGAAGTCTATTTTTGTGGAAGAAGACGAACCTGAATTTCATGTCTAATTTCTCAATTGCAAGCAATGAAGTTAAGCACAACTTAGCATATAATTTTGTTATTTCTTTATTGCAATCCTTGTAATTTTTTCATTCACAGCTGTAAAATTGACCTCAAATTGGCCTAAACCGATACATTGTGGGTGTACCAACCTTCTTTTTTGACTTTGCAAGGTCTATACTTCTACCATTGTCTCCTTTCTTGCCTAATGCAATGGTCGAAGCACCACGAGATCCCGACGATTAGGCCTTCTAGGTCACGGAAGTTTTGAAAAAAAAAAAGTGTTAGGGTTGAGAGAAGCAGTTTGGAGAAGAAAAAGGGGATTCATATGGGAGAAAGTATGCCATGTAGCAAGCCATGTCAGTTGCCTTTAACACCGTGAGCATAGATGACCCAAAAAACTAAAATTTTAAACTTAAGTGAGTGAATCGTAACTTTATTTAGATGGGTAACCAAAATAGAAACCTACCTAATTAGGTGACTATTCATGTTGTTTACCCATATATATATATATATAAATAGATACTATAAAAGGTTTTTTAAAAAAAATATTTTTTTAGTCTCTAACTCAAATAATAATAATAATAATAATTTAATTATAAATTTAAAAAATTTAAAAAGAAAATTGACATTTGAACCAATAACTGTTCAAGAAATGGTTCTACTTTTTCTGTTAATAATATAATTAATAAATTTTAAAATGAAATTTGTGTGGCTTTATAATATAATGATCATTTTTATAATATCATATTAAACAAATGAAAATGAACCCAGTATTTTGGAACATGAGGTACTGCTCTCATGTTCGAGTCCCTACCCCCATAAATGAGAGGAACAGTTTGGGTAATTCACTTGGTGAGCACAAAGCTCCCAGGTTCGAGTCTCACATCTATACGTGCACGTTAAGAGGTCAAAGGTGCTTGTCACCTAAGGCCACGCCCCTTCACGTCCCTCTGTGGAGAGGTTTATCCCATGGTAGCCAGAACCGGACCGGCCCGGCAGGTTCAACCGGTTCAACCGGGAACCGGCCATGTGGCTGGTCCGGTATAACCCCCAAAATCGGGTATATGTTAACCCGGCCTGGACCCGGGTGACCTGACCGGTTCAACCGGGAACCGGTTGACCCGGCCGAGTCAACCGGGTCACAAGCAAGGGTTTTAATAATTTTTTTTTTTATCTTCAATTCCCCCCCCCCCCCCTTCTTTTCATCGTTTTGGTTTTACTTTTCCTGTTTTCCAGGTTTCCTGAGAGGCGAGAGTCCACCGTCCGCGATTGAGCAACCCTCGCGCCGCACCCTGCTCACCGAGTCACCCTCACTCACAGCCACAAAATTCTCAGCCTCGGGCCGCCGTGCGGCCGCCTGCCTCCATCGAGTTCATCCTCCATCGCCGCCTCAGCCCCTCTGCGACGCTCGTGAGTCGTCTCGTCTCCTCCCTGTCCCTGCAACCCTCTCAACCACGGCCGATCAGTTGTTCGTCGCCAGCTCGCCGGCCCGCAGCTCTTTGATTTTGAATCTTTGATATGGTTTGTTAATTTAATAATTTGTATAAACTATAAATTGTAGATTTGTATCATTGTATTATGTTGATATGTTGTGTTATTTATTTTTTTTTATTGCATAAAACTTAATGGGTAAGAGATTTTTATGGTAATTTTGGTTCCAACTTCCAAGTTCCAACTTCAAGCCTTCAGGGGATAGGCAGCTGACGAAGGAGAACAAGAATTCAATAAATTAATTATTTAATTTAGTATATTTTTTTTAATGTGCTATTTAATTGAGATTTGAGACCTAAATTTCAGGGTAAGAGATTTTTATGGTAATTTTCTAATGTGCTATTATAATTATATTTTATATCATATTTGTTAATTAATAATTATTAATAATTATTTTTATTATTTTATTATTAATTTGCTCAACCCCCGGTTGAACGGTTGAACCTATTGAACCCTCGACCCACAGGCTGGCTTTGGGTCAATGCCCCGGGCCGGGTCTGACAATCTTGGTTTATCCCCTATGTCAAATATATATATATATTAAAAAAATCAGAAAATAAATTCTAATAAATTTACTTATGTTGTTTGAGTTTTTAACATGAGCATTAAAAAATCTTCACACACATAATTTTCATATTTATTAAAAAAATATTTTGAAATCTATGAGCATGGTTGTCAAATGGTCAAATTATTTCAGAGCAGCTCAAGCTTGTCTGGCAATTTCAAACTTTCAAGCTAAACTTGAGCTTGAATTTCAAGCTTGAAATCAAAATTTTATGTGTATATATAATATATTAATAAAAATATTATTTTATTATATTATTTGATATACTTAAAAAAAATTATGTATATTCACTTAAAAAAAATTAAATTTTATAAAAATAAACTCCATTTATTTTTTAACTAAATTGAATTGGACTTAGCTCCAAAATAAATCGATTTGATTTTACCTTTGAACTAATTTAAGCCGAGCTCAACCAAATCCATTTGAGCTAATTTTGAGTTCGAGATGAGCTCAAACTAATTAATATTAAATAAAACTCAAGCAAAACCTAGCTCAATTAAAATCAACCCATTTACAACCCTGCCTATAAAGTACACTAACTCCATGAAACAATTGTTTAATAACACATTCCCTTATAAAAATTCTAGTTATACATTTTCAAACCCTCACCTACCTTTTTAAGGTTTATCAATGTAAACTCAATTGAATGGATTACGCCACAATTATCTCCTTATAAAAATAATTTATCTTCTTCATTGAATATTTTCCAAGATGAAAAAAAGTTGTGTACTTTATAAAAATTTTAAGTCAACATCCAACTTTCTTCCCCTATCTACTTATTTAAAATATCCAAAATAAACTTTCTTTAATGTTGTCATTGAGTTATTTTTTTCATTTTAATAAATATCATTTAATATAAATTTTATCGTAAAACTATATTACATAATAAAATAAATTATAAAAATATAAAAAAAATTATGATTTGTCATGTCATTACCTGACTAATCAATCACATCCGGAATGCAATGTTCCACTATGTGGGCCCGGGCCGACGTGTGAAAGTGTACTTTAATGCATTGTGGGCCCATTCCACGTCAGAACGACCAGATACTGGGCCACGTATCACTTTCCACGTTGGCTTTCGGTATCAAAGATCAGTATCTATTATCCGTTTTATTCTAATTTATTAACAAAATTACTTACCAATATAAATTGATATACAAAGGATTTTTTTGACCACCTGTCACCACCGTATCTACTTTTCAGTCTATACGAACCTACAAGATGCCGCCATATCTTCCTAAAAAAAGCAAAACTACCCTAGAGGTAAGAAAAGGTGCGCCTAAAATCTTATTATGGCCAGCTAAAAGTGACACAGATCCGGAAAAAAGAAAGAGGGAGAGATATAAGGAAGAAAGACACCAGACAAATGGGATAAGCAACCACCTAACCAGAAAATCTCCTCCTTTATTCTCCTCCTCCTCCTCCAATCAATCTGCTAACTTGACCGTTGGAGCAAGAGCGGTGAGCGATAGAGTCATACCCACTCTCACATTTCACATTTTTACATACCTTTACACGTGAACTAAAAGGCGAGTGCACGGCAAAGAACTAAGTCTTTCTTTCCGGAAGACCATTAGTTAGCTAGACACCTGAGCAGTCTACGTGGTGTAACCATGTCACCAGCTAACATACATAAATAAATAATAAAATGGAATAGAAGAAAAAAAACAAATAATAATAATTATTAGATAGAAATTTATTTTCCAAATTATATAATAGTAAACTTCAAAATTATAGATACACATATAAAACCTTTAAATTGAATGTATATCCTCAAAACTATCATAATTGAGTATATATCCTTGAAAAACTGAAAAATCATAATTACAAATATACCCTCAAATATTTTATTTAATTATGTATATATCCTTGTTAATTGCTATGAACCCAAAGACATTATTTATAGGTAAATTTAAATCACGGATCAAGAATAAGACTTTTAATTTATATCCTTATAAATTTATAGTCAATTGAACTTTCCAATAGTATATATACAAAAGTATAACAGGCTTTTTACACAACTAATATTTGTTAATTTACGGTAAACACCTGACGTTAACCTTAGGTTATACATGCAATAAAATCAAAATCTAGGGAATACACACAATTCTCGGTTTTTAGGATATAAACGTAATTTTGATTTTTTTTTTTTTTTTTTTTTTTGTTGCAATGTGTACACCTACAGAATTAACTTATATTGATGCGGAGATCTGCTCTTCTTTAGGATCATAATAGATCTAGATCATCCGTCAAGAGAGATCGATGGAGATTGAGAAACTTCAGGGATTCAGAGGGAATCTCCAGAGATCAGACCTCCAAAGATTATGCCTCACAAGAAGAGGGATATGCAAATAGAGGATAGCCTCTGACATTCAAGTCAGAGAGGCTCCAAATGGAGGGGAGAATAAGGAGGAGAGTGAAAAAGAGTGGTGAGGATTCCAAATGAGAGTGAAGTGAAGTAAGCGATCAATCTCAGAAGAATCAGAGTAATGTACCAGGTGTTGGATACTAGCTATCAAATGATTGGCTAAAGTCCTTATATAATGTTGAGGTCGTTAGCCAACTCATATCCAATTGGCTCCCAACAATGCGACAACAAGGCACCAGGTCAGATACAGCTGGTTACCAAACTGGAAGCAATTAGGGTCTAGTTGTCAAAACCTTCTAGGGTCATCTAGAGAGCTAATCTCCACTATCGGATGAGTAGGTGGTTAACTAACATTAAGTCTTCATCAGAGCTTTATGATCATGCCACATGTACTTCCATACTTTCACTCCATAACAACTTAAATTTTTTATTTTGCTATATATATATATATATGCCTAGAAAACCTAATAAATTTTAATTAAATTCAGTTTTATTTTTTAAAAAATATAAGACTAAAAGAAATGATGGAATATTCTTGGTTAATTATTTATATATAAATTAGGGAGTGAGCACACAACTCAAGAAGGGTAGTTTTGTTATGTAGATTTGGTGACCCGTTGTTTTCCGGCACCCGGGTTGTCTTCTCCAATCACACCCTTCCACGTCATATTAATGGACAAGTGTCCCTATAACATCGCCACGTGTCTAAGCCTTCTGATAGACGTCTCATTCATCAGACGTGGAATCCTTGTCCTTTTCTAAACTTGTCCTAAGTTCTTCTATTCAGTGTGAGTCACATACAAAATTAACACCATGTATTAAATTTTAAGTCTAATTTATCATTAATACTAAAATTATATTTTAATTAAATATTATAACATCAATATATCTCTAATTTTTCTTAGTTTATAAATTAAATTTAACAAATAATTTACTATTTTATTTTATAAAAAATAAAATATAAGACATGAAATTAAGTTAGGCCAATACTTGGTTTGATTATACACATAAGATACATAAGACTCACACTGAAAGTGACACCCTTGTTTTCTGTAATTCTCTTATCTATGGGAGGAAGCCATGGTTTTCAGCAACTCAATCATCACCCAATAATTCACTCTCCCACTGACTAAGGAATAAAAACAACATTTTTAATAAAATAAAATAAATTAAAAGATATTTAGAGGCCTTTAAAAGATGGCAGGATGCACATTTAAGTATCCTCCAAAGCCTTCTCCTCCTCCTCCTCCCACACCCTTTGATCTCCGGCGAGCGATTCTCCGGCAATGCCACTCGATACGGTGATTCTAAGACCGAAAAGTCGATTAGAGCGCGATCCGTTATCACCGAGAAGTTGGAAAAATTGCGACTCTGATGGTGTTGGGCTAGCAATTGCAACCTCACTAGAAAAGATGGGATCTTATCGCAAGGCGATAAAGATCAAAGCCAATCTTGATCACGAGGCAAACTCCGGTGAGATCGGAGAAACTCCGGGGTTTCCGGCGTTGGACTTCCTCAACACATGCTACTTGTGTAGGAAAATTTTGCATGGCAAAGACATCTACATGTATAGGTAATAATAACTACTAACTATTATTTGTTTGCATTTAGTTTTTATTATTATATTTTAAAAATTATGTTTCTGAAAAAATGTTTTGTTGGTTGCAGAGGGGAGAAGGCATTTTGTAGCCAAGAATGTAGATATCAGCAAATAATGAGTGATGAGGGTCAAGAGAAGTGTAGACTGTGTAGTTATGTTTCTATGAGAACGTCGGGTGTCACAAGCTCGACGGAGTCCGGCCGGCTGTTCTTCACCGGCGTCACGACAGTTTAATGGTTGGAGAAGTGAGAGAGAGAGAGAGAGGATGGGGAATCATTGAGGAACCAAGATTTGCTCATGTTGGCATGAGATTTTGAAGGCATGATTTTGGATCATTGTGTATATATAAATATGTATATGAGTTGTTGGTTTGATCAATGAATAGTTGGGAGAGTAGTACCTTTGATTGAATTTTGTTTTCAATTTTTAAAGATTTTGGTTCACTAATTCTAGTGTTGATGGAATAGGGGGAATAATATGAGTTTTGAAAATATTAGGCTTGATCGGAAGATGAATCGTGAGCTTGCAAGAGTGGCTATTATTAATGTGAGGGAAAGTAACTTTGGTTATACCACCATCCCAAATTATTGGATATCAAGGTATAAACTCTCATAATAGGTAATAAAATGCATCGATGGCATCCGCTGGGATTTTATATGGAGAGGGGCAGATTAGAACCCTAAAATCTATCGCCAGGTTAGCTGGAACAGAATATGTTGACTCAAGGACCATGGAGGATGGGGTATCATAAACTTCAAAGTCTTCAATGAAGTGTTCTTGGGAAAATGGTGGTGGAGAATCCTTAAAGGAGAATTTCGATTATGCAGAAAAGTGCTTACAACCACATACTCCAGTGATGCCAGTATAAACCCCTTCTGAGGACCTCCAAGGAAAAAGCTCATCTTTTTGGAGGGAAATGATCGAACAGAGGAACAAGGCCCTAACAAATATATTGGTGAATTGAATGTGGGCAAGGGATCGCACAATAAATTGTTGGGGAGAGAATTGGATGGAAGGCCAAGCACCGATCAATACATTCCCGAATTTACTACAAACGATCCAAAACGAGTACCTGGCCGTAGAGGAAGCATTGATCAAATACAAGATGGAACGTCGCTCTTTATACTGGGACCACTCACAATAGAAGGAACACAACAACTAATTAAACACCCTCAAGTAGCACATCATGAGGTGGGATGAGCACTAAAATGACATAAGACTCTGAAAACTCACCGCAAATGGGGAGTTTCATTGTCAAATCACTATACACTTTTAAAGTGGATGGCAGCCTTAGATGTCCACTTGGTGCCAAGTTTTGGAAGATCTTATGTCTTTCAAAAGTCAAATTTGCATGACTAGCCTGGGATAACAAAATTCTAACCCTACAAAATCTAGCAAAAAGAAACTGAAAAGGGGAAAGAACTAAGTGCTACCTATGAGATAGGGAGGATGAAACAATGACACACCCATATACAATCCACATCTTGGAGCATTTTTGTCACATGTTCGGCCTATGGGAAATATTTAGACACATCTAAGGCAACGGATCCTTCTCCAATCAAGTGGAGAGGGATGCTAGGCCACGTTGGAACCTGATGATAATGACAATCACTTGGAGTGTATAGATGGAAAAAAAAAAAACATGAGATACCTTTAAGGTAAACACCTTGTTTTGAAGAAACTTATCTGCGTTATTAATTTCCTCATATTTTACTAGTTTTATGAAGCTCACAACTCCAAAAGACCAAAATTGTTGCCCATGGAATTAATTACCAAACAAAATGCAGATCACAAAGAAGAGGAACAACAATGCCCACAGAACACAAACTTTGAGGATGACGAGACCACGACTTGAACCCAACCCTATAAAGTGGATAGCCAACAAGGATAAACCAACATGATGATCATCACACGAAACACTCCCAGGAATATGCCATGTGACACATGTACTACCAAAATGACACATGCTACTACTTCTAGTGTAACTTCATCTTATTAAGCTTTATTAATGAATGTGATTTATCCACCTATTTTATACCTTATTATTTTTCCTTTGTGGTATTTAGGGATGACAATACCCGAAGCCCGATCCAGAAGTTACTCCACCTCGATCCGCCACGAGAAAATGCGGGCGGTGAATATGGTAATGATCCTTTAAAATCCGCCCCGCCCCGCTAAAAACATACAAAAAATACCCTTATATATATTAAATTATATAGTTTTAGGGTTTACAATGAAGCTTTGTTTGGAGTTTTTGGACTTTGGCGGCTTCTTTCCCACTCTTCTCTCTAGCTTGTATATCAAAATGCTTTTACATTGCCGTTAAGTTTATTTTATTTGAGTTTAATCGGTAAATTTCTTTTCATTTTATGGTCTAAATGTAATATTTTATTCGAGTGTGTATGCATGTGATGCATGACTTCGCCCGCCTCAGCGCCTCACGCCACTATTTAGGCGGGCGGTGGTGGTAGTAGAGGCCCGCCCCACGCCCCGCCCCGCCCCATTACCATCCCTAGTGGTATTAATGAGAATGAAATTTGTTTTCAAGTAAAAATTACAAGGTGAAGCAACAAAGTAACACAGTTTTTCAATTTCGATTTACTCCATTGTTATTGCAGAAAATAAACTTGAGGAAGTATAAAATACACTGTAGCTAACATATAAAGAGAGAAAGAAAAACTACTGTAAAAAGATTTATATCAATGAAAAATTTTAGTATCAGCAAGGTTTAACATAAAGCATCATTGACGAGTTTGAAGGAAAATTCAATAAATAAATAAATAAAAAAGTTGACAACCATCAAGATATGCAAGTCATAAAATTCATTTCCTCCCAATATGAACTTCAAACTAAAAACTCCAAAACGCTTTGCATACATTTTTGATAGTCTAATGATAGGTTGCCTTAGCATAAAGCAGGTCTCCCTATCAATCACCATTGGACATATGTTCCTACAAAAACCTGCTTTTAGATACTTCTCAAATCTGGATAATAGTTGGTACAAAAAAACAAAAAAAAGAAAGACAGAGAGAGAGAGAGAGAGAGAGATGTATGATCATCAAACAAGGATTACTTGGCTAAAACAACAGAGAGAAAATTTCCCAGGATATCTGGCACAAATAAATTACAATTAGTTATCAAACACATTAACATTTGCATTACAAGTAGAATGAGAACAGCAGTTCATTGTTGCATTTCATTTTTTGATTGCAGTCATTCAATTGGCAATGGGTTGATCTTCACAGAACTCAGCTGCAAATATTTTGAAATGGATTGTAGACAATGTGTGGTAAATGATATGCTAGGCAATGGATAACTGCAATAGTTTCTGTACTTTCAGCTCAGGTTTTGCACGATTCCATTCTCAACTAGGTACTCCACAAATTCATCTATCAGGTAGGGCCAAGCACCTTCGGCGTCGTAGTTAGATAACGAAGGATCAATTGTCTGTAAGATATGAGAGAAGGCTTAGCATGCAGTTACAAATCTTTGTTAAAAGTTATTCACAGAAGGAAGTACAGTTTGCACAAATACTGTCACAGCTTGGAATAGACAATTATTCTATATAAAAAAGATGTATATTTACTGGAGGTGTATGAAGTAGCTAGCTACATTTTGAGATGTGAATGATATGATGTTCAATTGAAGGCTTAACATATAAATCTACAATTCAAGGATAAACACAGGACACTGGGGCTTAAGGGCCTGGTGCTAGCAAGATTGACTGACCAATCAGTGCATATTTTATCTCAAGAAATGCTATTTTAATAAAACCAAACTACCAAATAGACTTCCTAAATAATTTATAGCCATCAAATTAATCTCAAGATGGAGATGTTGGTGATCCCAAGGAATAATTAATGGTTTCAATAATTTGGATGTCTATTTGGAAAGTTTATTTTGTAAAGGGCCGGCAGCCCAGTGCTACAAACCTCCTACTATGCTCCAGGTCCGGGGAAATGTCGGATCACTTGGATTTATTGTACGCGGCCTTACCCTGCATTTTTTTTGCAAGAGGTTGTTTTCACGACTGAAACCTGCGACCTCCAGGTCACGTGACGACAATTACCGTTGCGTTAAGGCTCCCCTTGGGAAAGTTTATTTTGGAAAGTTTATTTTGTACAAATAGCATTACTCAATTTCTTACTAGAAACGGAGGAAACCAACCAAAGAATTTATTTTGGAATGTTAGATACTTATATATCCAACTCAGGGCAATTAATGCTCTCCATGTAAACTGCAAACCTGTAATGAATTCTCCAACAATAAATAGTTCACTAGTTTACACACTTTTTAAGCGAAAATATACTAGCATCATTAAGCAAACAGACAACGTAAACAATATTACTAAGCAATAACACAAAAATGTGAAACCTGACTCTTGAGTTCAAGTCAAGAAAAAGGGCATACAGTGACAAACTTTATATGGCTGTTTGGTTCCATGTGAGTAGACTGGATGCAAGTAGAGTTCACTTACATGTAAGTGCTCTTTCATCTTTTATATGATTTGATGTAAACACCCTATTTCCACGGAAGCAGAGTAACAAGAGACATAAATGCGACATCTTGACAAATTGGCCATAAGTCAAAATGCTGTATTTTTCAATCTTAGTTCATTGTGAGCTTATAAAAGATTGAGCTGCACTTAAACCCCACTAACATAGCCTTAGCCCAAACTTCACAAAACACAAGAAAGCCACTTTTACCCCTTGTTTTTGGACTTGAGTAGGTCTTTGGGGTACAGGCTTATTATGCCAAGCCCGACAACTTTGATCAACTCTATCAACTATTTCAGACAGGCTACCCCCAAGTTCAATACTTTCATCTACAGTTTTTATGTAAGGTTTGGGTTTGGCCTTAATTTATAAATATCTTGCAGAGTTTTCAAACTCATGTTCACCCTGAAACTTGAAATAGAGGCTTGTATCTCTATTTTCTGGATCAGGCAATAGGTCAGTTTCAGGCCAACCCAGCGCACTAAATGATAAATTTTGAATTAGTGCTACTTATATCATTCTAGGTGCAAAGTCAATCAAAGAGTAAAAAGATAACACATGTTCTAAAATAAGCACACACTCATGGAAATTTTATTGTCACCAGGACACAGGGTTGAAGAAAGTAGATTGTGATGCATACAAGTTTGCACCATGGGAAACATGAATTTAAAGATATCAGCATGTACACTCATCATCCTAAAGAGTCCTACAAGGGAGAAAACAAAAGAATGCATCATTCTGAAATAAACAAGAGTCATGACTATACTAACCAAGCATACCTTCAAGAAACTCCAGCAACTGAGACCATGTGTCCCTTGAAATCGCTTTGTTATGCTTTGCCTAGAGGTTGGAGAAAGGAAAGATAGATATTAGATGATACTCTAGGAAGGAATAGAAGGAAGTATTACAAAAGCAGAGAGAAATTGTAGAAAAGCACATGTTTATAATTACGGGCAAACACCCATTATATCATCCTTTCACTAAACCATGTAGCTCTTGAGTACTTTCAACCAAGTAAATCAAATTTCAATTCATGCCTAGTGAGCTCAATTACCTGCAAGAACTGGCACCAATGGTCAACCAAAGGCCAGTTTTTTTCAGCAAACAGTAATTGCCACATGCCAATGGCTGTATCCAGTGCAAGAGATTTTTGTCCCTAAATTAGCAAATAAAACAGTTCAGGTAAAACAAGGACTACTTTACAATAGACTTGCTATGACTTTAATGATCTATATAGTGCATGGAAAAAACCACAGATAATGTTACTATAGAAAGAACCATACCATGATATGCAGGAACAAAAATATTGTTTGTTAGCATGTGATAAGATAAACTAAATTATAAATTTGGATTAGAAAACAGTTGGCTATCTTTATGATTTCATTGCATTATGTTCCAAGTAATAATTTGAACAAAAATAAATGAAACAGAGAACAACTAATGATAACTTTAATATGTTCAAGCAATACAAAGAATCATCTATTGTAAATATATACAGAACTCCTCAGAGACTTTGTTCAGAAACAAATCAACACACATTTGCTAAAGAATGATGTAATTCAAAAGAGAACAGCCTAACTTGAGCTGAACCACAAAAGAGAAGATTGAAGCAACTTTTAGAGAGTGGTGCATATCTAACAAGTTCACTTTTTCTCAATGTTCAAACAAAATGTAATGAAGCAGCAAGCCAACAGTGTTTTCCTGTTTCCCTCAAATTGCAGGTACTCAAAAAACAGTTTAAGCTGCTTAACTGAGAATCATACAGAAAGTAAATAGTAATTACTAACTTTCAAGGTCAACAATATCTTTGATATCTCCAACAATAAAAATAATTTAAAAAAAAACTGACTACAAAGAAAAAAATCTAAAACTTCATTAAAAAAATACAAAAGCAAAACAAAAAAACTTGATGTTTGGAGAAATGCATCTTATATGGAATACTAATTTCTACTCCAAATATAATCATTCAGCGCATTGTCTACATCATCTACTGGCATAAGATCTTAATGACATCAAGAAAAAAAATGAGATGATAGAGAAATTAAGCAGAAGAGTTGATGTTACCTTCTCCTTAGCCCAACCAAAAGCAAAGTTATATATTTCGCGAAATTTATCTGAGGAAAATAGAAGAAACCTTAAATTTCCAGCAGAAAGTCATTTCTAACAAATAAAATCAATATGTGATCTGTAATATGTAAAATAGAAGCATAGTCTCAGAGAAATTAACCACGAACACCTACTGCTACAGTTATTCTGGACAAATAGACAACAGCATACATACATTCATCTTTAAGTTCAGCACGCATCAACGGTATTTTTTCACGAAGCTTTCCAACTGAATCTACCCTGCATGCAAAAGAAAAAATTGATCATACAATGACAAAGACAGAATTATAGAACTAAGCACAAGTAAAATAAATATAACTTTACACATGTCAAATCCACATAAAATTGCAAAGGACTTCAAGGGAGTAACACAAACAAGACTAATGCGCAGAACTTGGCCAGGCTCAGACTTGCCAAAGCCCAGGCCCCACCACGATCAAGCTTGATGGCTTATACAAAATCACCTAGACTAAGACTCACCCAAGAGTCCAAAAATTGGAGGCTATACACAGAATTTTAAGGCTTGTTGACAGCCCTAGCTACATAGTATGCACAAGGGCACAAAAACATCGTCTAGCAAGTTAAAGACCTTCAGTTGCTCAACTCAGATCAAAAAAGTATTTCTTCTTTGCTTCATCTAGGATTAAAATTATTATCTGATTTGCATAATGATAAGATCATATTACAAATGTCATGCCCCTAGGTGATATGTTGGCATCCACAAGTTTTGGTTTTTTCAAACATGCCCAAGATAGGAGGACTCTAGGAATGCAATTCATTGGTGATCACTCTATAGGCTTAATATATCCACGATACTAGAGAACTCTATTATTCAATGTATGTTACCTCTTTGAATTAAAAAACATAATCAATATAAATATGTGTCAAATTCTCCAAATAAATCACTTCTCCTAAATTTTGGGATTGTTAATATTTTTAAGGAGGATTTGCATGTATACCTTAAAAGCATGAAATTGCATGTATACCTATAAATTTTATAATTACATGTATAGCGTCAGGCTTCACAAATATTTGCATATATACCCTTAGAACTAAAATTTTAAATTTAAAAAATAATTCATAAAAAAGAAAATATCCTCATTTTCAACCACTATCCAAGAGAAAAATATATATAAACAAAGAAAAACAAAATTATTTTTTGCAAAAATATAGGGTTGACTTTGACGTAGGGGTATACATGCAAGCATCTGTTAATTTGGGGGGTATATCTGCAACTATGAAATTTCTAGGAGTGTATACACAATTATGAAATTTCCAAGGTTATACATGTTTCATGTTCTTCTGGTGGTATACATCCAATTTTGCCTAATTTTTAAATGTCTTACTTGTCAAAGGCGTTCTTGGACTAGCAAACAATGAGAAGCTTGGGAGTTGCTCAAGTTTGCATATTAAGTTTAAGCCTGGCTTGATTAATTGTGAATGAACTGAGTGTAAGCTTATATCTTTTATCATGGAATTAATATTGAGCCATACTCAAGCATGGTTAGTTCATTTATGATTGACTTGAAATATCTAAATTTCTTATATTATAGAATACAAACATAAGAATGTCTCACTCTACTATCACAACCAAATTGTGGACATGGTGGTTAGGGTGAGTGCATTAACTTTGAATTTTATGGGCCAAGGTTCAACTTTTTTGGATAAGGGTTTATGTCCAGAGAAACACAACCCGGCTCTTACCAAATTCAAGCAAATAAAGCTCAAACAAGCTGAATTCAACTGTCCAGCTCAAGTTCAACTAGAGCTTGATGTCAAACAAATTCAAACCAAGCTCAAGCAAGGCTTCGCTCATGTACAACCCTACTCCTGATGAATGTTTAAATAATATTATTAAGGCCATACATCACATATTGAGTCCCAGAGGAATATTTCAACCTGCCCCAAGAGATTAGAGATTATGTAGGGAAGAGGAATTTTGACTTGATCCATTAAGCATTTGACAGGTATCTGTAGATACCCTATGGATGGAACTGAAATGAAATATTAAACATGAAAATAACAATAGATTCTAATGGGAGCTACAAAGCTCCCGCAATGCGCAGGGTGGAAAGGTCAGACCATTTGGGTCTATTGTACGCAAAGCCCTGTTCAGTCACTCTAGGAGCAACTGTTCATGGTCATTATGGGAAAAATACTCTTCACCATCGCTGCATCTCTTTTGGTGAGACAGTTCACAAAACGTACTTCTAAGTAATTGCCCCATAGATCCTATATCTATCTATATGAAGAAGAAATCACGTAAGGAAGACTTACCCTCGAGAGGTTGTTTCCAAGACTCAAACATGTGACCTCCAGGTCACATGGCGACAACTTTACCATTGCGCCAAGGCCCTCTAATGGGATAATCAAAAAAGTAAAATAAAATAAAATAAACATCAAAAGATCAATTCCAAATTCAAACCCTAAAACTTGGAGCTCACTCATGCTTTTCAAGTGGAATGTTTGGGCTTGTACTAATCAACTTGACTCAAGAACTCTTATGCACAATCACTAGTCTGATGTCTTTAGTTGCAACCTTAACTAATTCATTTTGACAAGCACTTTAATTTCATGATTCCTTCAAAATTCCACTTCTGGTGTTCAAATAAAGTCATGATGAGAAAAGAAAAATGATAACAAAGAAGATACACATCCTCTAAAGTTATATTTATTATGTATGTATGCACGTATGTATAAATTCCCCCTTGGAGGTGTAGTGGATACAGTTCCATTCCAAAAGAACCTGTCCAGAAATAAGAGTCAAGTCACTAGTCATATTACTAGAATCTTACCCGAGTGCTTGCAGACCAGTAAAAAATTCCTGCTTAGAAAACTCGCACATCGTGGCAGCCTTCATATGCCAAGATAGAACCAACTGTTGTAAACACAGAACCAACATCACAAATCACCTTAAGATAGAACATGTAAATCACGCCTGATCAATCATTTAAAATAAACATATGCTAAACTAAATCAGGTTACAAAGCTTGCCACCACCATATTGGACATCAAGTGTGTAGGATTAACAGAAATCATGGTTTTACAGAAGCATTCCAAAAGTAGACCTTCACAATTAATCACAAGCTCCATTGGACACTAGGCACTTAGCCACTCACTTTGAAGGTGTGTGATACAATCTGTATCACATGCTAACGCTGCTAAAACAATATGATGGGCCTCGAGCACACATGAAAATTTTCCATAAAACCATAGAAAACAAAACAAAAAACAAGCATGTAGGGCTCAAATTCTCCAATAGAAAATACCAAGAAATGCATGTATTAAATTTGGAAGTGTATGAGTGGTCAAAAGCATGCATACCATAACAATATCATCAGGTTCCACCTGCAAAGGCCAAAAAAGGAGTAAAATGATAAGAAAAATAAAGATAAAAAGTGGCATAAAGATAAAGTTTATCATGGAATTAAAGCGGTAAATAATAATGCTATAAAAAACTTACACAAAAGCCAAAAATATAATTGGCGCATAAAGTTATAAAAAAGTTGCATAATTCAAATTGCCAAATATCTGACTTCCATGACAAGTTATGTCAAAGTAAAAGAAGCAGAATACTGGAATAAAGAATGAAGACATGTTGATAAGTGAAAAAAGCCACCTCCAATACAATTCAAGTCCAATTAATGCTGACAACATGTGCAAAGATTTGCAATTACCACTAAGCAACTATGCAAAATGGGATCCAACAGGAACATGCAAAGAAAGAAATTCAGCAATGGTAATAAGGTAGCATAGTTAGCAGACACCTCTCTTCAAAAGTAAAGTTTCACAACTCATATCCCGTATATAACATGTACCAATAATTTCTTAAAAAGAAGAGAAAACCAGCAAGAGCTTTAGGCAAAATTTTCTTAATGTGAATGGTCAACTTTCTTATCTATGAATAGATGTTCTGCTGAAGAGACTTTTTTCTGCCATTCTACATCAACTGCCAGAATCATATAGATGGGATAGCGTCATCAACAAGCAGCTGGAAGTGTTACAAAGGGTTTTCATGAATAATTAATAAGTATGAGCCAAGGTTGACTTCACTCCATGTCATATACAATAGTATAATGGTCCAAGATAAACAATTTAGTATGAACCTGAACAAGGTGGTCTAAAGCAACAATTTGTTGCACAAGTCAAGCAATTCTGTTCAAGGATCAGGTGAGTGATGTCTCATCATGATGCAAAGGATTTGATGAACCTCAAAAGGTACACAAAAAAGGCAGCCCGGTGCTACAAAGCTCCGCTATCTTGTGAGAGGTGCGAGGAAGGGTCGGACCACTTGGCCTCAAAAGGGTACAATACAAAGAAATCAGGAAGTGAAATCAAGTATCCCATTTGATGCAGCCAAGACAGTATACCACTTTAATGAACATCTAGAAGGAATGTTGAAGAAGGTAGAGAAATAGAAGAGGCCACACAACATGGCAAAATAAAAGAAAGAATAATTGTAGAAAACCACCATTAAAAATAAGAATTTGTTGTTAATGAATCTTACAACCAATACTAATGCACAAATTATGTACTAAAAAAGCACAGTTATATAGTTATTTGCAGCATTATAAAACAAAGCGGCAAGAGACTAACCAAAGCTTAAGAAGATAGATCATTCTTATTATCTTAAAACAATTGCAGGTGATAGTGTCAGACAGCTACATGACCTTAAACAATATTTAGAGTATTAAATAAAAGATGTACATTCAGAAATAAACAATAATTTATCAAAGCAAAAAGGTTGTCTGTTTAAGTTGACCAACATGCATCCGATTTTCTTCAAACAAAAAAGTTAAAATTTAAATGAAATTATTAAAATAAATACTTGAAGAACTATAGATTACCCAGAAATGAACTGTGAAGGAAAACAAGATGTCTATTTAAAGAGTCTGGATCTTTAGATTTAGCAATTCTATGAGCAAAAAATAACTGAAAAAGTAACCCCCCTTTCAATGGAAGGAAGAAATCCTTAGAGGATTAGCATTCTTAAAGAATAAATGTAAATTCTCTTGAAGCACATAATCAAAGGTCTTATTCAATATTTTGCATATAAAAGTATCTATAATATCAACATTCATATTAGGTAAAAAAATGGGATATCCTTAGTGGTGGTGGTGAAAGTGCCTCAAAACAATACAAACACAAGGCAGATGTTGCTAACACCATTATAGTATCAAAAGAGACCGAGACAACAGTAATAACAACAACAGACCAAAATTACCTGCAAATCATTGCAAAGAAGGGAAATACCATCGACCAAGATCATATCAGCATAATTATCTGCAAAGATTGGAAATATTGAATTGAAATTATCACTTAAAGTTCATTAATCTAAACCAAACTATGGTGACAAAACCATGAACAAACAAAGTTCATTACAGTTAGAAAACCTTAAAAGTTCAAGCAGAGTGAACAAAAATTAGGTAAAAAGATTGGCCTCATCAACTTAGGGATATTTTCAAAAATTTCAAGGAAATAAAAAGAAAAAAGACTTTATGGGGAGCTTAATTGGAACTTCTTGATGAAATATTGGATAGGCTAATGACTCATACACAGCTGATGAAAATTAAGGTGTAGGACCAAGCATAAGTAATGAGGCAGAGACTTTAGCCAACTTCAAGCCTCAACCACTCTGCTTGCACTGAAACAAAGCATTGGCGCTTTGACTCTGATAATGGATAATATAATGCATAATGCATTCCTGAAAAAGAACATCAGTATTTCACATATGACCACCAGGTAAAAGAAATTTCAGGTGTAGTAGCATGCACCACTGCATCAATTTTTAACTTGTAAACAATCATATTCACGGATCAGCATTTTTAAGAAGAAAGCACAGGCATCTCTATTAAATATCAGATAGGGTAGAAGCCGTAAGAAGCATGATTCTCCCTCACACTAACCTCTTTACTGGAGCAAAAGAGGGACTTTTAGATGAGCAGACACTGACAGCCATTATCCTCTCTTTTGACAGAATAAACTATTTCAAAGTAACTCTTTAATCTTGAATTCATATTAACCAATACAATCAAATCTAGAACCATTAAAAAAAAAGGATAAAGATAACTTGAGTCTTTGGCATAATTGTCTAAACTCTTAAGTGAAGTGAGATTATTTTAGGTCCTTATTATTAATAAATATTGCTCTTTTCTCATTGCAAATACCAATGAACCATGAAGTACAACCTGCAATGAAGATGTAACAGCAGGCATATAATCTACTTGCAAGCAAAACATTTTGCTTCATATAATGCCCATCATTGACAATATTAACTTCAACTCAAAAGAAATTCATTGGAGTGCAGATTAAAAGCGATCTCTCTGCAAGCTATGAGATCATCCAGTTAACTAGATAAAAACTTGCCTTTGTAGCGCATTGTAAAGCTCTTCAAGATGTCTGGTATCCACAACTCCTCTAATCTGTGGTTGGCTGTAGAAAATATCGAAAGCACTCTCTAGATGCCAGTCACTAGCTTTCAATGCTTGAAGAGCTACCTTCTCACTGGAACCACATATAAAAGAAGGCATAAACCATGACAACTTTGCACTGATAAGAGTTACAAGGCGTATTAAAGATATGGAACATAATGAGAAATACAGTTGAATATTTTCAAAGAAAAATATCTCCAATGTGTAATATATGAAAAATAACATTAAAAAATCCAAGTAATCTTAAAGAAGATATATATTTCTCACTATGTTTCAGACTATAAAATTAAGAACGGAAGAATAACAAAACTTAATCATGGGTGCCATAATACACCAAGAATTCTGGATTGATGTCTTGACATGCAACATGATACCCTAGAGAAGAATAGATCAGGAGAAGATAAAAAAGTATCCTGACCTCAGTAAACCAAATTTCTAAATAAGGCATTGGCTGTAATTAAGTGATGCTGGAAGGAAGAGCAAGGTTTCAGTGAAAATATCATTAATTCATGGAATGCTTCATAAAAATAAATTTGTACCAATGGAGGGTACCAAAGAGAGAATGGAATAAGTATTTATACACGGAGAATATGGGGCAGTGTAATATAAGTCTCCATTTGACCAGAATTAGAAGAAATAAATTCAAGAAAACTTGCAACAAAATAAAAAAAGAAATTGGAAGGGAAAAACAGAACTGATGATATTAAAGTCATAGCATTGGATAAAATAGTGGTTGGCCCTATTTAGTAGTAAAGCATGTAAGACTATGAGATTCTCTTTCTCAACCTTCATTTCGGGGGAAAACAACATATCATCACTGGTTTTTCATCAGCTCTATTTCAGGATCCATCATTCTATTTTCCCTACATATATTTTTGCAAGCTTCTCCAAAACTTCGAATCATGTTTGCATACACTAAAAATTCATTCACAGATAACCAGCTGTTGTTTAATGATAGCATGGCTTTACAATGGTATGCCACCAAAGATATCAATGATAACACTTTAAAATGGCAGCCCGGGGCTACAAAGCTTCCGCTATGTGCAGGGTTCAAGAAAGGATGGGACCACTTGGCACCTTGCCCTACTTTTTTTGCAAGAGATTTTTACCATGACTCAAACCCGTGACCTCCAGTCACATGGCGACAACTTTACCGTTGTGCCAAAGATAACACTTTAAAAGCTATGGAAAATTCAGACAAGTGACAGGAATTGAACTGTACCTATAAATAAGAGCTATATATTCACACATATCAGTTAATTTCCACGTGCAAAGAAACAATAGAACAAAAAACTGAGATCTAAATCAGGAAAGAAAAAAAAACAGCAGATGAGCACCAAATAAGCTCACCTGCTTCCAGTTATCGCCATGAATTGCTGGAGTTTGTCACGGTGTCCTCTTCCCAGCTTATGCTGCCACAACACAAGAACAATCAGGCTACCAAAACCGAATTCCCAATATTACTCATTTCATTGCAGAATTGCTATTAAAACCTTCAAACAAGTAAAATTCCAAATTTTTACAACGGATCTAAAGATTTCTACAAAAGTTTCAACATACAGGCCAGACCAAACCAAACAAAACAAAACAAAACAAGAAATGGTTCAATGAATTACGAGCCTGAGAATTCAAAAAGCTTCAAATCCGAAAAAGAAAAACACATGCCAGATCATCTAAACCCGGAATTTCCGGATAATACTAGTGCAAAAAAGATAGATTAAATCGGTGAAGGTGACAGACCATGATGGTTTCTTCAGCTGAAACCCTGGATTATTCCCGAAAAGGAAGCTCTAGGAAAAGGTTTGGATAGTGAAGGAGAGGAGAAACGAATTAGGGTTTGGGGTTTCTCTCTCTTCCTCTCCTTCTCCACAACCCTTCCTCTCTCTCCTCCGCTAGATAGCCACCGTTCTTTTTAATATTGGATTCTTGGAAGCCTATTTCTTGTTCTTATTGCTAAAAACCCCTCTAATTTCTCATCTTTACGGTATTAGAAGGTATCTTATTAGTAATATTTCATGTTTTCAGGGGTTGAAATGAGAATCTTGTCATCTTGATCATTCATCTGACGTCAGATCACGTGATTGGACGATCTGGTTAACGATCTCGAGGCAAATGTGCCACTTTGATGGCTCAGGAACACCAGTGGGCCCCATCAAGTCGACCATCAAAATGCGCTTGATGTGATTCACTGACGTAAGGCGTTATTCTTGTACACGTGGCAGGTTTTGGTTGGTTGTTGGAGCCAATTTACATGGCGGGGCCACATCGGATAATATATTGTGGATCGGGTCAGGTCGCTTCGCTATCAAACTGAACCCAACTGCACTGGTTTTATAATAAATCTAATTAAATGTATTCACATGTATTAATGATATAATAAAAAACTATTGATAATAATCATCTCTCTATATATGTTACTAGTGTGACAGATAATTTTCTAAAAATTGGGTATGGGATGAGAAATAAATAAAAAAATGGAATATACAAAAAAAAATGTGTGGGGAGATTGTATTTATGCATACTGCTACATATTTTGAAGACCTACGAATAATTGATGGTTTTACTAATTAAACTTTTTGGGTAACATCAACACAATGACATTTATTTGCATTATTATTGATGTTTTGCAATGTTACACATCCAACTTTTTATGGGAAATTTATTGGAAAAATATGAATGATGATTTTTATAAATGGAAGTGGGAGAACAAGAAAAATTTTCATATGAAAAGTTTTAATTGCTAGATTAAAGAGTGAAAACAAAATAGTTCTTATTGTAGCGTCATCTTGAATTGCATCCATGCTTGTGAAAGGAGGAAGAACCACACATTATAGATTTAACCAGTTCATTAGAGCTCTTTGTGCCCACATTGTTCTCAATATTGCTTGTTGTTTATTATAGAGTGTTCTTAATTTAGTCCAGTCATTGTCATCAATCTGTGATTCACTATATTTGTTCTTTATTCTTATTATTTCTTCCTCTATGTTTCTAATGTGTGGTTCTATGTTTTGTGTGATTCTCCTACATTTCTTGGTAAGGTCCTTTCTTAAACTATGGAACATGTGGTCATACATTGGATTTCCAATACTTATGGTTCTCCATATTCTTTATAAACTATTTTGGCATTCAGGATCATCAATCCAATAATTTTCAAATCTAAATGGTATTGCATTCTTTACTCTTTGTGCACTATAGTCAAATATTAATAGCTTATGATCTGATTGACATCTTGGCAATTGTTTATATGGTAACTTGTTACATTGTTGATCTAACATTTATTTGCAATAAAGCGATTTAACCTTGCCCAGCTTCCGGCTCCTCCCCTGTGGGTTTTACACCAAGTGAAGGGAGAACCTAAGAACCTCAGCTTAGATAGATTATTATTTATCAAAAAGGAATTAAAAAATTTAGATTTTGTGCATAACCTCTGTATTTATGCTCCTTTCCTACCTTTCCTCTATGCTCTTAATTGCATTGAAATCTCCAATGAGAAGCCATGAGCTCGAAATTGAGGATAACAGGGTGAGCTCATCCTAAGTGTCCTTTTGTTGTGCAACTAGTTGGTTGTTGTATATAGTTGAGACCAACCATGTTTTTATTTTTCATTCACTGTTGGGATTAGGTAAAGAGCAAACCTGGAAGCAACCACTGGTGTTGCTTTTCCTAAGTTCTTCCATATCACAACTATCCCACTAGAATAACAGATTTAAACGTTTAATCAAAGAGAAAACCCTACTTACCCGTGCCTCGGCCTGACACCCCCTGCAGTTCCATTATAGTATTCTCATTATCACTTGTTTATTTGAGATGGTATTCTCCTTGCTTGTTGCTCCCATTTTTTTTTGGGTTTGGTTGTGCTCAATGGATGCTCTCTTGCTATTGCTTCCCATCTCGTCCCTTGAGGTCCCCTCTATCTCCATGTCCTCACTTGGATATGGAGGTTCATCCACTTTGATCATCTCTTCCTCTCTTTGGTGGTCTTTGTTTAGCCTTCCCAAGATTCATGTAACCCTATCCACGAGAGCCATATGAGAGTTAATTACTGTTTGTTCTAATGACATGCTATTATTAGTTGAATTAATGTCTTTAGATCCATTGCTTTCAATTAATGCTTCCTTATTAAGCGAAGTCATTAATTCCTTATAATCCCTCGTCTCCATCCCTTCGTATGATGTGTCCACATGGCGGCGCATCACGCGGCGTTAAAGGTTTGGGACCCTTCATGATGTGTATCGTGGCTCACATAGCCACCCCGCCAAGCCCGCCCACGTATCGGTTGTCGTGGAGAAGCACACATTTCAAAGTGGTCAGTTTTGCCACGTAGGTTGTTGAGGATCGGGTGCTATTTAACTGAATTAACCACGAAATATGAATAGTGACAGTGAGTGAATAGTAAATGAATAGTAAATGAACAGTAAATGACACCAGAGATTTAAGGTGGTTCGGCCTTGAAATGGCCCTCGTCGCGTGGCCGGAGGAGGAATTTCACTATATGACAAAGGTGGGAATTACAAGATAGAGATACTATTCAAACACCCTATGTCTCTCCCACTCAAACAAAAGAATCCTCCTAAAGGAAAGGAATTCTCACACACACTAATCTCTCACAATTACAAGCTATTAAGCTTTGGGTGTGTTTCTTCAGAAAGAGAGGAGCTCCTTATATAGAGGATGAAGTGGGAGCTACGAGTGTGAATCAAAGACAATGCTATATGTGTGAACCTGCTTGGCCACACCTTTTTGACAAAACATAGCCATCATCTTTGACTTCCAAAATAGCTGTAATATTTGACAAAGAGGCTGGCCATCATCTTTGACTGACAGTTTTGTCTAATAAAGACAAAACCTTACAAATCTCCACCTTGGCTTTCATTAGACAAAGCGACAAGTGAAACTCCTTTTCTTCCTCAACCGCCAAGAGGCATCTCATATGCTTCGAACACCAATCAAGTCCAGGCAATATCTGAACTTGATAGTAGCAAGTGGCTTAGTCAACATGTCTGCTGGATTGTCTGCAGTAGCAATCTTCTCGATTGAAACGATACCTTGGCTTATGATCTCTCTGATGAAATGATATCTGACATCGATATGTTTGGTCCTCTCATGGTGCATTTGATCTTTAGACAGATCAATACTTCCCTGGTTATCACAAAATACAACAGTAGATTTCTGCTGTAAACCCAGATCACCTACCAAACCTTTCAGCCAGACAGCTTCCTTCACTTTGCTCGTAGAAGAGCCATGTACTCGACAGGTTGTAGGCGAGCAAGCGTGTTACTCAGAATGTTGCTTTCCAACTGATAGCACAACCAGAAATAGTGAACACATAACCTGTAAGAGATCTCAACTTATCCAAGTCACCTGCATAGTCAGAATCAGCATATCCAACAACGCCAATAGTAGAACTAGAGCTATCATCATATACCAAGCCAGTATTAGTAGTGCCTCTTAGATACCGAAGTATCCATTTCACAGCTTGCCAATGTTCCTTGTCGGGATCAGACATATATCTGCTAACAACATTGACAGCTTGAGAGATATCAGGACGAGTACATACCATAGCATATATAATGCTCCCGACAGCGCTAGCATATGGAACATGTGTCATGTACTCCTTCTCATCCCGAGTTTGTGGTGAATGCTTCTTTGAAAGCTTAAAGTGTGCAGCCAATAGAGTGCTCACCGCTTTGCATTCCTGCATTCCAAAGCGTTCAAGTACTTTCTCAATGTACCTTTTCTGAGATAGGAACAACTTTCCTGCTTTCCGATCTCTGTGAATCTCCATGCCCAAAATTTTCTTTGCTGCACCTAAGTCTTTCATCTCAAATTCACCATTCAGTTGAGTCTTTAACCTGTTGATCTCAAACATGCTTTTAGAAGCAATAAGCATGTCATCAACGTAGAGAAACAAATAAATAAAAGAACCATCAGACAACTTTCTGTAATATACACAACTGTCATATTGGCTTCTAGTAAAGCCATGTGTACCCATGAAAGTATCAAACCGCTTGTACCACTGTCTTGGAGATTGCTTCAAACCATATAATGATTTCTTCAACAAACAAACAAGATCTTCTTTTCCAACTTTAATAAAACCTTCAGGTTGACGCATATAGATTTGTTCTTCGAGCTCACAATGTAGAAAAGCAGTCTTAACATCAAGCTGCTCAAGCTCCAAATCTACTTGACGCTACCATGGCAAGTAATACACGTATAGAGCTATGTTTAACAACGGGAGAGAATACCTCATTGAAGTCTATGCCTTCTCTCGACTATAGCCCTTAGCAACCAAGCGTGCTTTGAACCTTGGTGCTTCAACCCCTTGAGTTCCTTCCTTTTTCTTGAAGACCCATTTGCAACCAACAATCTTCCGACCTTCTACGGTTTTACCAGATCCCACGTATAGTTCTTGTGAAGAGACTCAATTTCTTCACCCATAGCAGCTAACCACTGAGTTGCTTCATCACTAGAGACAGCTTCACGATAACTGGTAGGTTCATCACCTTCAAGGTTATCTCCTACAGCCAAAGCATGAGTAGTAATATCAGAATAATGCTCTGCAAAATCTACATATTTCTGTGGTCTTCTAATATGTCTTCTTTCTCTCGGTGCAATAATCGCATGCAGTTTGCTCCTCATAAGGCACATCGAAACATCATCGGAAGAATCATGTACCTTTTCATTGGCGCTTGTTCATCAGAAGTGCTATCATGCACTTGTCTTGAGGGCTCCACCTCAAGCTCTACCTGCTTCATGACACCGTGGTCCTTTGCTGCGTCAGACATTCTCCTTTGATCTATGAGAGCAGACTCATCGAAGTTGACATCTCTATTGATAATTAAACCAGGGGATGATGGATCTGTACACCACAACTTGTAACCTTTAACCCCTGATGCATATCCCACAAATATGCATTTCTTTTCCCTAGGCTCAAGTTTACCATAATTAACATGAGTATAAGTAGGACACCAAATATTTTTAGAAAAGTATAATCAGCAAGAGAACCAGACCATACCTCGAAAGGAGTTTTATTATCAATAGTAGTTGACGGAGACCTATTAATCAAATAGCAAGCAATATTAATAGCTTCAACCCAAAAGGTTTTAGACAAACCTGAATTGGACAACATGCAACGAGCTCTTTCCAAAAGAGTCCTGTTCATACGTTCTGCAACCCCATTTTGCTGTGGTGTATATCTCACAGTGCGGTGTCTCACTATACCTTCATTTTTGCAGAACTGATCAAATTCACCTTTGCAGTATTCCATACCATTATCGGTTCTGAGATGCTTGATCTTCCTCTCAGTCTGCTTCTCAATAAGCTTCTTCTACTGCTTAAAGATGTCGAAAACTTCACTTTTTTGCTTCAGAAAGTACACCCAAGTCATGTTAGAGTAGTCATCAATAAAAGTTAACATATATCAAGAACTACCCTTTGACAGGACAGATGCAGGGCCCCAAACATCCGAATGGATGTAATCCAAAGTGCCCTTAGTCACATGGGTAATGGTGATCTTGAACTTGACTCTAGTGTGTTTGCCATACACACAATGTTCACAGAAGTCAAGTTTGTTGGTTTTCTGACCATTCAACAAACCTCGCTTGCTTAATATATTCATGCCTCGTTCACTCATGTGACCCAAGTGCATGTGCCATAAGCGAGTAGAATCTGTATCAGGATTTGATGAGGAAGTAGATGCTGTAGTACCTGTAATTGTGCTGCCTTGAAGAATATAGAGTGTGTTGACCAACTTTCCTTTGATCACCACTAGCGCACCTTTGCTAACTTTTAGCTGACCGGCATCACCACTGTATTTGAAACCTATGCGGTCCAAAAGACTCAAAGAAACAAGATTCTTTCTCATATCAGGTACATACCTAACATTGTTGAAAGTTCTGATAATGCCATCATACATCTTGACACGGATGGAACCAACGCGGAGGCCCGGACATGAGGTATTATTCCCCATTTAGATCGAACCACCTTGATTGCACGAAAAGTGGTGAACCAATCTCTACGAAAACATATATGGTAAGAACAAGCAGTGTCAAGTATCCAAGAATCATCAGAACTTGTAGTAATGACAGACAATGCTATATCTTCAGCTTTGAAACTGTCCTCAACAACGTTAGCATTCATACCTGAAGGAGTTTTCTCCTTATTTTGTTTTGCTTTAGCCTTGATGCAGTCTTTCACCATGTGCCCTTTCTTCTTGCAGTAGAAACACGTTACAGCTTTGTTTCTAGATTTAGATTTAGATCTCTCTTTGTTACTAGCCCCTCTTTCCTGAGGTCTACTTCTGACAAGTAGGCCTTCAGCCTGATGTTCACCCGATTCTCTGAAACCTTCTTTTTCAATTCCTTGGAGTTAAGAGCACTTTTGACATCATCAATAGAGATCGTCTCTCTCCCATATAACATTGTGTCAACAAAATGCTCAAAAGAAGGGGTTAGTGAACATAACAAAATTAGGGCCTGATCCTCATCATCAATAGTACAGTCTATATTCTTGAGATCAATAATGATCCTATTGAACTCATTCAGGATAATTGAATTGTTGTACCTTCTTTCATATGAAATGTGTAGAGTCGCTGCTTCATCAATAGTCGATTTGTGAGAGATTTTGTCATAAAGAGTGACCTCGCATGAGCTATAAGCCCGCCAGCGGATGTTTCATCCACGACCTCTCTTAGAACCTCATTCACAAAGGCGGTGAATACAAATTGTGTGCATTCAAAATCTCCTCCTTCTCATCGGTCTTCTTTGGCGGCGGTGCATCTTTCCTCAGAAGGCCTTTAATAGACCTTGTTGCACTAACAAAGCCCGTGATCTTGACTCTTGGCAGATCAAGTCATTTACGCCATTGAACTTCTCGATCTCAGACTTACGTGGTAGGCGATTACTGCGAAATTCAGTTAGATAACAAACAAACTAGCTCTGATACCAATTTGTTGAGGATCGGGTGCTATTTAACTGAATTAACCACGAAATATGAATAGTGACAGTGAGTGAATAGTAAATAAATAGTAAATGAACAGTAAATGACACCAGAGATTTAAGGTGGTTCGGCCTTGAAATGGCCTACGTCCACCGGCGGCAGAGGAGGAATTTCACTATGACAAAAGGTGGGAATTACAAGATAGAGATACTATTCAAACACCCTATGTCTCTCCCACTCAAACAAAAGAATCCTCCTAAAGGAAAGGAATTCTCACACACTAATCTCTCTCACAATTCTGAAGCTATTAAGCTTGTGTGTTTCTTCAGAAGGAGAGGAGCTCCTTATATAGAGGATGAAGTGGGAGCTACGAGTGTGAATCAAAGACAATGCTCTATGTGTGAACCTGCTTGGCCACACCTTTTTGACAAAACATAGCCATCATCTTTGACTTCCAAAATAGCTGTAATATTTGACAAAGAGGCTGGCCATCATCTTTGACTGACAGTTTTGTCTAATAAAGACAAAACCTTACATAGGTCCTAGGGAAGCTTCTCCGTTAGACCACACCTCTCTCTCATCCTTCAACCCCTTAAACACGGCACTCGGTCCCCCCTTCGAAGTACGCACCTCAGTTGCTTCGCTAGAGGGTCATGCCTTTTCCCTACTATAACACATGTCCCTCATCTAGGCACTTTGTTTGGTGATCAATCAAGCCGTTAGGTGCCACGTGATCTGTCTCTTCGTTATGTGCACTCTTCGTCTTCATTGCTCGATCATCACTGGAGCCCCGTTGTCCAACCATCTAGGCTCTACAACTGCTTTGTCTCCTTCAAACCACCATTCAATGGTCAAATTTTTGGTTGTCTTCCTTCTCCGAATGTTCGACCTGTACTTTAAACATTTTAGATGCTCAGTTTCTCGGAGTTCATGTATACCAACTTGGGCTATCGACACCCTCAGCCATGATCCCTTTCCCTTTCGGGTTGAGGTTCGCTGGCATGGTTCTGGTTCCTCCTTGTCAGCTCCTATCAAGCTCCATTCCATAGTTATCGACAACGCTCTTACCTACACACCTCATTTAAGGGGTTTTCAAGGTCCAACTTAATAAAGACTCTTACGTATCGAGCACGATTCATCAACAGAGTCGTGTCATCTATTTTCACCTATTACCGCGACCAAAGAAGGAAACAATCAACTCCAGGGCCTCCGAGGACCAATACTCCTCTTGTAAGTGATGGAGTTGTACCCACATCTATAGATGTTAGTCTTTCAAAAATAGGTTGGAAATGCTATTTCCAGTGAATAATATGTAAAATCGTAATTTTTATGGTCCAAGTACCTTCAGAGAAGAGGTACTCTACTATGGATTTCGCCAAGCAACGGATGAGGAAGTATCTGTTCGGTATGTCTGTGATGAAGAACTCCCCTGGGTTATGTCACAACCTAAAAATTAAGGTTCTCCCTCATGATGTAAAGGACAAATAATTTCACATGCATGGTGATACCCATTGCGCTATGTGCTATGGTTACCACTTCATCTTCTAGCGTGATCGTGTCCATTACCAACATCTTCAGGTGCTCCAATGTGGGTCCCGGTATAGTAGTTGACTCACTTTGGTGTTACTGGTTTCTACGATGGCGATGCGCCACGGCGACTTCGTTCGCTCGTTGGTAGCCCTTTCGCCTCAGTGGTACTTGCAGAGAAGACGAGCCATATGTACACCACTGAGATAGAGAGGAGAGCTTTGGTCTCTCAGCTTTTTGTGGGAGCGTAAGTCGTTAGGCTGAGTGGATGGCGGTGGCATGACTTTCCTCGCCATCTTTACTCCGCTCCCACTTACTAATGTAAGTGGGGAAGAGCTTTCTATTGAGCCAGGAAGGTCCTAAGAGCACGCGAGACCTCAGAGACGGAGACAAAGACAGAGCATGATAACTGTATTTTTTTTTTAATCATTATCTATATTTTTAAGACGAGCAAATCATATGTGAATGATCTTGAATAAATCTCTTTAATTTTGAGTTTTCAATATTATTCCAAAGTTTGTTTTATTGCATGCAATTCTTATTTTGAGGGCCTCTTTATAAGTTATTTTCTTCCATCTATTTGTCACTTTTTGCTATATTGCCATCTTAAGTACTTTGTCTCACCTTCCTATTTTTAGAATTCAGTGTAATATAAAAGAGAGTTCTATAAAACAAAATATTAACATGTTTAACAAAACCCTTGACCAATATTTACTCATACCCAATAATAACAAAACTTTTTAATTATAATTCTTCTGGGATTTAGATTTTTCTTAATTAGAATTTGATATACTCTAAATTATAATTTATTTATCTTCCAACTCGAGCAATATTAATTACATCTTTGCAAACTATGCTTAATTAATCAAAGATATAAAGATTTTCCCTAAGTTGGTTTATATATGTGAAAAATGCTTATAATTCGTGTCAGATCCACTAGAGCTGCACCACGTGCAAGTCACGCGAGTTTACTGTTTTCCCGCCACTTCTCTTCCCGCCACCTCGCTTCTCCTTATCCTACACCCCAGTCGAAAGCTATCCTGTTCCAGCAGCAACGGTCGGAAATCTCTTTCCATAAATCGGCCCCCAAATCCGAAGCTCTCCTTCCTTCCCGGTATCTTGCCGGCGACGCCAATGGCGGCGACTCCCTCGAAATCCAGGCCCAAGCCCTCGCCTCCTGCCCCCCAGACGCCGGGATCCGGCCCCCGCCGATCTCTTCGTCTTCTCTCCACTCCCCAAACTCCGATCCACCACTACGATCCTTCCTCTCCTCCAAAGTCCGCCAAGAAATCCAAGCGATCCCTCCTCAAATCCCCGTCTTTCTTCCCCATCACCCCCAATCCCCCTGAATCCAAAAGACGGAAGAAATCGGGCCCTGACTATAAGATCCCAAAGAGAAAAATCTATTTCAAAAAAGTTGTGTATGATGGCGGGGAGTTCGAGATCGGGGATGATGTTTATGTCAAGAGGAAGGAGGATCCGGAGTCTGATGATGATGATGATCCAGAGGTGGAGGAGTGCCGGATTTGCTTTGAGGTTGGGAACGCGGTAATGGTGGAATGCGATGATTGTTTGGGGGGTTTTCACTTGAAGTGCCTGAAGCCACCTTTGAAGAAAGTGCCAGAGGGGGACTGGTTTTGTGGGTTTTGTGAGGCACGGAAGATGGGTAAAGTCGCAGAGTTGCCAAAGCCACCGGAAGGAAAGAAAGTTAAGAGGACGGCCAAGGAGAAGCTGCTTTCAAGTGACCTGTGGGCTGCACGGATTGAAAGGTAATGTGATTAATTGGTTTTGTAGGCTGTCAGGGAACTGGGCAACAAAAAAGAGAGAAAAAAAACTTAGATTTACCTGTCCAGTTCCTGAGTTCATGAAATAGCTGATCAAGAAATAATTTTTTCAGGAGATTCAAATGTTCATCAAGTGCATTGATGGATAGCCTGTTAGCTACTCATGTTGTTTTGTTGTTAACATGCATAATAGAATGTTGTAGTATGATCTAGGGCTAGTGGTTAACATTAAAACTGATTTTTTGCAAAGCCATGCCTTCGTTGGTTGTTCTTTTAACTTTTTTATTTGTTTATTTTATTTATTAATTTTGAGCAGCTTGTGGAAAGAACCAGATGGGTCATATTGGCTAAGGTGTCGATGGTATACAATTCCTGAAGAGACTGCAACAGGAAGGCAGCCACATAATTTAAGGAGAGAACTTTATCGCATTAAAATGATATTGGCAACATTGAGGTAATTGCTAATGGTGCCTGCTCCTAATTCTTCTTTTGTTGCTAGTTTGTGATTATTTTTGATTTTCGTTTGTTGTGTTTATGATTTTACATGCAGCCAAATCTAGAGTTGTTGTGTATGGTTGGTTTGTAATCAAAACAAATGCATGCAAATTAAATTGAACTTGATGTGCTTGGAGGCAATCGAATGATCAATGTATTTAATCTTTCACTGGTGAAATTAAAAATTATGGGGGTGTGTTATTGTATTGTGACCGTCAGCATACAGACTTGGCAAAACCAATCCCATACCTATTTATCCATCCACACTACATTTTTTGGGTGGGTTGGATAAAGGCTTCTATGAACCATCCAAAAATGGGTAAATTCTACCTTTTCCAGTTTGACCAATGCCTCAAATCTTTTGATCTCCATTCATTTTGATGCCAATATGTTGAATAGATGTTTAATGGAATTCTTATTCTCAATTGCTAGATGTACCATCAGTTAGTAGTCTGCATTATTTACTGTTCAGCATTTTCCTTTGAAATATCTGTTCATGGGATATTCTCTACTATTCAGGCCAAAAATAAGCTCTTCGTTGTCACAGCAAACAATAAAAGTTAATTTTCAAATTGTTTTGATGCATATAATTTCTTATTCACATGATAATAGCTTTGTGATGTTAATCTATGATACTGGTTCATTAGCGTCACCTTAGTGTATTTTACTTCATAAACCCAAAAAGAATTCAGCTGCTTAATGAACACAGCTACTTTGTTTTAAGTTGTAAATTATGCATACAGATGAAGTCTCTCATCAGCAGAAAAAGTCAGCTATTTCTTATCTACATGATAATAGCTTTGTGATGTTAGTCTATGATAACAGTTCTTTAACCACGCCTTATTGTATTTTACTTCATAGATTTGTAAAGAATTCTGCTTGAGAATTACCGCCATTTTAATTTTTAATTTTGCATACAGATGGAGTCTGTCATCCGACATTGCTATGTTATGAATCCTAAAGATTTCTTTGAAGCAAACAATGAGGGAGATGATGTATTTTACTGTGAATACGAGTATGATATCCATTGGCATAGCTTCAAGCGTCTTGCAGAAATTGATGATTCTGAGGAGGTAAGCTTTTTTAATTCAACATGGAACTTACTGATACTTTTTCTAAAAAAGAAAGGATTTTGAACAATATAAAAGTTAACATCATATATTTGGTCTACTTTGCTTAAGAATGATGAAGGATCAGGAAATGATGATGAGTGGAAAGTACCAAAGGATTCAGATTCTCACACAGATGAAGACTCAGAAAAAGAGGAGGATACATAAAGGGCACAAAATGCCAATCTCATCAGTTGGCTGCAGTATGGTTTTTTAGTAACAAACTCCTGTTTTAGTGCTCATTTTATTTGTACATTCTAAATATTGTTGTTTCACTCAGAACTCTCGCAGAGGAAGAGTGTTTGGTCTTCAAAGAATAGGAACAAAGAGAATCCCTGAGCATGTTAGATCTCATAAACAGACTGAACTAGAAAGGGCAAAAGCAATGCTGCTTTTGGCAACACTGCCCAAATCCTTGCCTTGCAGGAACAAGTATATACTTATTCATTAATTTCTTACTTTCGATGGTAGCCTGATAGCTATTTACTGAAGTTTTTTGAGACAATTTTATAGAGAAATTGATTAAATAAATGAATTTGTCAAAGTTTCAATTTATGATGATCAATGTTTAGGCTTGTTCCTTTATATACATGTTGTTCCTGTAAATGGAAAGGTCTGTGATATTTTCTTGATGCATTTTTGTTTCCTCTTCATATTCTATCTCGTTGAAGTGTTCACTTTTTAGTTTCACATTTTTGCTTTTATGAATTTATCCCTTGTTGCTATTTAAGGTAACCTTTTTTATTTGTATTTTATAAAATATTGGGGTGGGCTATTCTCTGGCAAACTGCAGACAATGAGTGTGCTTTCGGTGATGAGGAATCTAAGGTCTGAAGTTGATGCTGGTACTATGAGACCATATTGTTTTATAGAGATAAATGGTCTTAAATTGGCCACACCAGAGAACATTTATAAGGTAGAGGAGTCAATTAACTGTCTTATTTCATAAGTTCTTCGCATTTTGATTTTTTATGAAACTTTTGCAGGTTATTTATGAAGCTCTCAGTGGCCATAGGGTTGGATGGAAAAAAGCTCTTCATTATCTGAATGAAAGATTCTCAGAAGGCATTAAAGTTGGCAAACAAGCGAATCAACCTTGTGTCTTACTCATTGATGAGCTTGATCTCCTTTTAACCAGAAATCAATCTGTATGTATTCACTTCTCATTGCTGTAACTTTACTAGCAAAATATGTTGAAATAGTTTGGTTGTGGTCTATGGGTTCTCGACAATAAATTTTAAGACTTTAATCATGTACGGTCAGGTCCTATATAATGTTCTTGATTGGCCTACAAGATCTCATTCTAAACTTGTAATCATAGGTATCTTTCTGTTCATAGCCTACCAATACCTCTTCCTAATCTTCTTCCCTTGATAATCTACTAATATTGTTCTCATTCTTATATGTGTTTAGGCATAGCAAACACTATGGATCTTCCAGAAAAGTTGTTGCCTCGCATTTCTAGTCGTATGGGAATTCAGAGGCTATGTTTTGGGCCTTACAACTACCAGCAATTGCAAGAAATCATTTTAACTCGTCTTGAAGGTAGTGGTGCATTTGAAGAGCAGGCTATTGAATTTGCTTCAAGGAAGGTAGGAATAACAACTATTAGTTGCTTCATTATCTAATATTGTGTTTGTTAATATTTAATACTCCGGTGCATGGCTAATTTGAAAATTATAGCCTACTGAACCTGCACTTTTAGTTCATTTGACTTGTTGCATACTTGATTTTTCATCTGTGACATGTTTAAACTGTTGTATATTTTTGTAGAACAAAATATGAAATCCCTAAAGGAAAATTTATCCAATATTTAACAACAACAACAACTAAGCCTTAATCCTATACTAGATGGGGTCGGCTATATGGATTCTCTGTCTCCATGTTGCTCTCAAATATGAATTAAAATAAAATAAAATGAAATAAAAAATGATAAAATAAAAAATAAAAATCCACAAATAGATACATAAATAATAATAATAATAAAGAATAAATAATTCTATGAGATTGGAATATTAAAAGCAGAAAAATATTCCCCACAAACAAAGCTAATGAAAGATAGATTTTTAATCGACTTATCCATAGTCCCATACTAGATGGGGCCGGCTATATGGATTCTTTGTCTCCATGCCGCTCTATCAAAAGCAAGATCCTGCTTAATATCTAGCAGACGTAGGTCTTTAGACACTACCTCTCTCCACGTAATCCTAGGTCTACCCCTACCCCTCTTCTTACCTTCTATAACTAAACTATCATATTTTCGGATTGGAGCAGCTGGGGGTCTCCGGCGTACATGTCCAAACCATCTTAAACGTTCTTCCCTTATTTTATCTTCAATTGGTGCGACATGCACTTTCTATCGGATGTGTTCATTTCTAATCTTGTTCAATCTTGTATGACCACTTATCCACCTTAACATCATCATTTCTGCCACATTCATCTTATGAATATGTTGAACTTTAGTTGTCCAACACTCACTCCCGTACAGCATGGCCGGTCTAACTGTTGTCCTATAGAATTTTCCCTTCACTTTGTTAGGCATTTTCTTATCACATAACACACTCGTGATACTTTTCCATTTCAACCATCCAGCTTTGATTCTATAGGTTACATCTTCATCTATCATCCTATCATCCCATCATCCTTAAAAATAGAACCTAAATACTTAAAATGGTTAACCTTAGGCACTACCACCCCACCCAGTTTCACTTCCCCTTCATCTCTCCTATTTAGACTAAAATTACACTACATATATTCTGTCTTACTTCTACTTAACCTAAAGCCTCTACTTTCTAAAGTGTTTCTCTATAGTTCTAGCTTTTGATTTACTCCATCTCTAGTTTAATCCACTATTACAATATCATCTGCGAACAACATGCACCATGGGAACGTCATCTTGGATATAACCAGTTAACTCATCCATTACTAGAGTAAACAAGTATGGGCTCAAGGCCAAACCCTGATGTAAACCCATTGTTATAGGGAACTCCTTCGTATTGCTTCCTACTGTTCTCACGCTTGTAACCGCTCCTTCATACATATCCTTAATAACATTTATATATTTTACATTAATGTTTTTTTTTCTCCAATACTGACCAAAGAACTTGTCTTGGTACCCTATTAGATTATCTGCCTTCCCAAAATCTTGAATGAAATACATACCTAAGCTAACTTGAACCAATTTATCTTATTCCAAAAGAAGAGTTGTGGGATTCGGGTGTAGAAATTATTTTATTATTTTATTATTTTATTTGTTTGGAGCTTCTATGTATAAGAATGTTAAGTTTGAATTTCATTAGGCTCCATATTGTTAGTATTTTACTTATGGTTCTACTTCATATGAACTCCTGCATAAATCAATGTTTAGTTGCTTACCTTCTTTTGACTGGTTAACGTGATTTTCTGTTGAAGAGTAATGCCCTAACACTTTAATTCATTGTTAACCCATATGTATATGTACAACCAGGTTGCGGCAATGTCAGGGGATGCTAGGCGAGCCCTAGAAATATGTAGGCGTGCAGCTGAATTAGCAGATTATCGTCTCAAGCAATTACCACCTACTACAAAGATGACCAATAATGATAATTCAGCAAGTATGCAATGAGCTATTAAGATCATTTATTTATTTTCATTAAGAAAGCGTACAGGTGCAACACCTGTGGTTGTTACAGATCTATATTATGATGGCCCATGGATCAGGCCAGAAGATTGAGAAAAATTAAATTTTTGGTTGACTCTTGATGGCTAGCTTTACTTTTTATTTGGACCTCATCACCCATCTAACGCTTTAATAGAAATCTTCCTAGTCATGGATCATACCAGATGATTGAGAAAAGTAAAATACTTCTCGTTTGACTCTTGATGGCTAGCTTTACTTTTTATTTGAACCTTATCAACAATCTTTCCCTTTAATGGAAACCTTCATAATCAAAGGATTACTTTTGTGCCCTCTTTTCAGGAAAATGCCTTATTGGGATGGCTGATGTTGAATCTGCCATCCAGGAAGTGTCTCAGGCACCACATATAAGAGTAAGTATATGTAGAATGCTTGCTGAAATGCTAAATATTGTTGTTGTTTTTGTGATTTTGGCTAGTAACAACAGAAATGTGATTAGTGAAGTTGACATGAAGGCATTGCTAAAATATTCACCTCATCAACAGAGAATATATTTGAAATGTATACTAGCTACAAAATAATCAACTCGTCAATCAATAAGATCTTGAAAAAGTAGGTGCCATATCAGGAGTTGTATAGTCCTTGTATAAGCTCATATTTCTTTTAACTTGTTACTTCCACAGATAATGAAAACTGGTTCAAGGTTGAGTAAGATTTTGTTGGTCTCCATGGTGCATGAACTCTACAAAAGTGGCTTGAGTGAGATAACCTTTGATAAGGTAAGACTCCTTATTCTGATAGTGTTTGGTAGTGATAAAATCAATTTTTGGCTTCAATTGCTACTAAAATCATATGATATTTTGCATGCCTTGTTTCAATAGTTATTTCTGTACTAACTACCAATTCTGATTTTTAAGTTGACTTTCTTTTGATGTCTCTCTTTTAGTTGGCTGCAACTGTTTCCTCTCTATGCTCAAGCAATAGGGAAGCCATACCTGGATGGGATACGCTGTTGAAAGTCAGGTAAGCAGATCTATCTTATTATTCCCTATCGTTCATAATATTTGGATTTTTCCTGGTTCCTACTTTCTTGAATGTTATATTTTGAAATAAGAACCGATTTGCCATTTCTGTAGAGAGAGTATGAGGGTCTTCCTAGAAGAAGGGAAAAGTTAAAAGGTCATGTGCCGCTCCATAGAAGGTGTAAAGCCATATTTGGCTCAAGAGTGGGAATAAAAAAAATTAGAGATGCTTATTTGATTAGAATTTATTTATTATAAATTTACTGCACTAGAGGTTTGGCTCCAGGTTAATTCATCCCCTTAATCTGGCCAGAACAAAGTTGGACATGATAAATTTTGGTTGTTTAATTTTAGCCATCTTCTGAATGTTGGGGAACAGGGAATAGCTTAAGTGAATTCTACCTTCTATTCTCCAGCCAAACACAAGCCAAGAAAACTATGATGAACAACCTCTTTTGAAGGCTATAAAACTATTGCTTCAATATTCTTCTGACCACGCCATATCTGCCTATTTAGCTTAATTGTATAGCCAGTAACTGAATCAGAACTTAGCAGCAACATTGGTGTAGTTAGCGAATTTCCAGTTATCTACTTCACATAAAGATTGGGAGAAAAGTTTCCTGCTCATAATTTGGTTTTTAGTTTTTTCAATTTTTCTTTTTGACTCGTCAAACGCTATTAGCTACAAGACTGCATGGGTTGATACGCACATACATTAAATTAAGTATGGTAAGAGACACCCGTTTAACTGATTCAGGTGAATCTGTGATTTATATTTAGGTTTTGGAGCAGAAGGTATTAAAAGGATGTTGATGAGATATATAGCTTGCTCTTGCAAGAGAACTGCTAAGCTATCTAGAATGTGCATCTATCTAAAATGGCATGATAGTTCTTTTAATAACTTATAATTTTATTTTCTAGTGCGATAATCATAGAGTATCCATTGAAAGTAACTTCTCTATTTTGTCACTAAACCATGGACTACTACTTTAAAAGTTTTGTTGGATCATTGGTGCAGCTGTAAGCTTGGTGAGTGTAGAATTATTCTTTGCGAGGAAGCAACAAAACACAAATTGCAGAAGCTACAACTAAACTTCCCAAGGTTAGTTTCAAATTCTGAAATCTTCCAGATTAATATCAAGTTAATAGTTGTCAGACCTTCTGCATCAATCACAATAATTCCACTTGATGTTATGCACTCAAGGAACATTTTGAATGGAGTTGAAAAGTTCTACCTTTCATGTGCTACTTCTCAATTTTAAGCTCATCCTTGTGGATATATTGATCTCTTATAAAAGCTAAAGTATCTAACTTATTCACAATTTCATATGAAGATTATCTTAGACACACCTGATATCATCATTTCTTCTTGTGACAGTGATGTTGCTTTTGCGCTGAAGGATTGCCCAGAGATCCCTTGGTTATCAAAATATTTATGAGCCGGTTTTCTTTCGGGGAGTTTAAATCTAAACTTCTCCATTAGTCAGGTTAATTTTTACTGGTGAGTGTCATTCACTTGTCTCACATTTCTTTCAAATGCATATTTTTCCATATCGGTTGTCTGATATCTCCTTTTTTTTGTATGTCAGATTATTTATGATGGTTTGGTAAATAGCACCTACAGGAGGAATTGTGACATATGGTTCTCATTTCATGTTGTACCTCTGATTTGAGACAAGAAGCATACTTTTTATCGACCGATCTCAGTCTGTTGTATCATCATCATTCACAATGAGGTGTGATTTTTCTTTTTTTTCTCTCTTGAAAATTTGCTTCATTGAACTATCCCACATTTGATTCCTAATTCAGATGCAGTGGAATCAATATTAAATTTTTTCCCACCTTTTTCTGTTGTGCTTCTTTCTTGAATTTTCCAAGATATTTATTAAAAGAAATGTGTATGATTCAAGCTCTAGAGCATATTTGCTTTGTTTATATATAATCTATAGAATTCTTTTGCTGTTATGCAGGTCCTTGACGAGAATTTTTGTGCATAGTTAGAGTAATTTATTATTATTATTATTATTATTATTATTATTATTATTATTATTATTATTATTTTCAAATGTTCATATTTGTGTGTCTGTAGTCCTTAGAATATGATATTTTGGACCTCCAAAATCTCTTCTTAGAATATGCACACAAACATAAAACCATTAGTAAGCTGAGGGGTATACATATGCAAAATATTTGAATTAATAAGACATCTCTTAATTGCCTGCGTCACCTTGTCCTCTATTTTCCATCAATTCGAAAACACTCTAAAGTGTCATAGAAATTTCTTTCTATGAAATTCCAAAACAGAACTAATATCTTTTTAACACTTGTCACATTCTAACAATTCATGAAAATTGATTTCATCTTAATTAGGGTCTGCAAAATGAACCTTAATTTCTGAATCCCAAAGAAATGTATAGCAAGCCCATCATGATAAGATCGAAAAGCAAAATTCACCAAGAGAAATCTAATTAATTTAAATAGTTCACATTCATCACAAAACTGACAAAAATTTGCATAAAAAACCAATAATTTTTTCTCAGAAAATTGCCAAAGAAAAGGGCAATTGTATTCCGAGCATCTAGTTTTGGATGTTGTTCTTGTTATACAACTTCTAATATCCATGAAAATTTTCAAATCTTAATTATCAACAACTTGGTGACTTTCTCTCTTGCCCCTTCCAAAGAAATGAACACACTTGCACATTAGAAAAATCCTTTACTTGATAAGCAGTGCTCTAGTTCTTCATTGATTTGTTATCAAACAGGCCTCTGGCAAGCCAAACTTCTTTTTCTGAGGAAGACTGTGCCGCCAAGGATCGTTATGCAATTTATAGTGTAATACCTATATAAAGAAGAGTTGGTTTCGGTCATCACGGCCGGGAAAATAGCTCTTTATCGATGTATTCTATTAAAGCATTGTTAGTATGTCTGACATTTAGAAAATGTCTTAATTGATGGGAATTAGCAAAAGTTAATTAAAACAAAAACATATTGCATTTCTGATTCAATCCTACATCTTAATTATCAGTTACTGTTAATAGACTAATGTCTTAATTGATCTAAATGTTGAGAAATTTTTGAATTAGAATGAAAGCTCAAAAGGTACGAAAAGTGCTGCATGCTACATAGATAATGGATGATTCTTACTATAAGTACATGTTTTTTCTTTTTTGGTTTTACCTGTATAAATGTGGAGAGTGCATCATCTTGTTCAAGTTTTGAGTATTCGATAGCCCAATCTTCTTCCTTGACAAAGATTTTCTTTTGCCGTTGAGCCTCAAGCAAAATGGAATCTCGATATAAGAACCTCTGCCAAATCTTTTGAACATTTGCCAACATGAAATCGACTTCTGTCTCATTGATTCTCTGGAAGAAACAATTGAAAGCAATCATAGTGCATGCAGCATAGTAATTGCATGCTAGTTCAAAAAAACATTGAGAATTGGATGAAACTGATACCTGAAGAATTTGAATCAAATTTGGGATCTCATCTTCTTGAATCCGAACCGCAAAGTTGTTGTAATTTAGTACATTTTCATATGGGAGGAAAATTCCATCCTGTGATACAACATTGTGAAGAATGATCACAAGGTGTTTCATTGTAGAATATGAACTAAATGTCATACTAAAATGAACTTCGTACCACCAAACGAGTCAAATGTAATAATACCCTGAAAAGTAAGAAAAAATCGGATACCTGAATTATCACAGGAATGCACCCATTTAGAATGCTATCTTCCATCCGGCCACTCCAGCCATCCCCAGGCAAAACACCACAGAAAACCGATTTTGCCAATTCTTCATGATACTGAAGAGAGCGGACTGGAGTCACTATTACATTGTTCATATGCTGTCTCCCGAGCTTGCCTTCTAAATTAGGAGTAGAACCGAACTCTTCAGCTAGTTTTTGCCTAATGCCAATACTATATCTGAAATCATATTTAGCCATTACTATAGGGATTGACATTTCTCACTCGTGAACGTAGAGAGACCCCCAAGGCTCAAATTACAATAAAGGGACTAAAAGGGCTGATTCCGTATAATAGAGGGACTAATTTGGGTATTACACCTATCTGAAACAATATACTTTGTTCTTAGTTTTGGTCAATATTAGTAATTACACACCTTTTTTGAGGTCTCCCTCCATAGGCAGATCCCAAGTTTCCATTGAAATAGAAAAGTATTGTCCTCTCTTTCCGTGGCCTAACGATTCAATTTGGTTATGCTGATTACTATGGAAGAAAGATTCCAGCAAAGATCATAAAGCCAACTAATCAGAAAGAAAGAAAGAAAAAAAAACCTGTCCCAAAATTTGAAGAACAATGCACCCGGGTTGGGCTTTTTCCATGCCGGAAGAACAAGATCCTTCTCAGGGTCGAAGCATGGGTGATTTCCTCTTCTATGAGGTGAAATGAAGCTCCAATTATCAGGAAAATAGGCTGTTGTAGAGTGCTTGTGTTTTGAGTTTGTGTTCCCCCAATGAACCAACATCATGCTATTCCAAATCTCTTTTGGAGCATAACAAGCACCTTCATCCCATGAAAAGAACTGCCTTGATACAGAAACAAGATCATCAAATTCACAACATATCATGGCTCTACAATGGTTATTAGATCAGTAAACGGTATAACATTACCCAAATATGGTCCCTTCCTGAAGATTGATTCCAATGTGGATACCGATCAATTATATGCTCATAAGCCTTCTTGTAGTAGTCAAGAGTGAGAGAGCTCCTCAAACCTCTGTGTTTCTGACATTGAGAACAATGTTTCAACTTTCCTTGAAAACACAACAGTTAAAAATAAAAGAGCTAAAAGAATAGATCATACACGCAAGCTTAATTGGGGTGAATCATCGGCTCGAGATATCAGACATGAATCAAGAACAGGAACATAGAAATAATCTGCTTCTTCACCATTCAATGTCCGATGAGGACTTGCTAGTATGCTTTCATAAAGTGCCATCTGCAAAGAGAGGAAAACAATTGATAAGGCGACACACATTGTATGTTCAATTTGCAAGTCATAGGAAATCAACAAAACCTGTGAGCCATACAAATGTCTAGTCCATAATGTTCGGTTGTCTTCATTGTAGACTCTATTTACACATTCATACTTCAAATGCCGGCCCTGTCAACATAAAAGGAATAGATACTAAGTTTACGACTGATACATTGGTCAAAGAAAAACTCCAAGAGTGATGAAGCAAACCTCAAGAAGGTGACTATTAAATTCTGGTGGCAGATCATAAACATAAATAAGTGGCCTCTTCTTTTCAATGACAACTTTAATGCTCATAGAATCACTATTCAATTGAAGCTTATCAGAAAACTTGTCTGTTTTCGGTTGAAGCCATGTAGGCCATTCTCGCATAGGTGACAAGGCAGACGGTATGCTACAATCTATTCCATACCAATCACTGTCACACTGAAATCATCATTCCTTGAGTGAATTTGAAGATTTGAGACATGAAAAACAAAGGCATGCGCCCAAAATCCGATTCTATCGACACAAACACAGCAGTTCAGATTAATTGATCATGCAAAAGTAAACTAGTCATGAACAAAATTCACTTCAAGTCACATACCTCGCAAGAACCACTGTGACAATGTCCCTTTCCGGAACACTGATTGACACAACTGCATAATGTAGGCAACTCACAGAACTTTCCTGCATAACAGTCATGTCTACAAGCACATTCCTCATTGAATTTCACCTTCAATGAATAAGCATCTTCGGGATCTACATTGCACCAGCCATGTTTGCTAGAATTGGTTGTGAAAACATCCTCATCAACTGTTGTCCAATCAGCAGCTAAACTACCATCAGACACTAAGGGCAATCTGAAAAAGAAGAATGCTCTTCAGGAAAATCAGCAAAGCAAAGAATATGAAAAAAATTGGTGGAATGAATTGAAGAATTATGGTTCTACTTCATCTTAAAACCACATGGTTCAGTCAGTGGTCTGTCTGGATATTTGGTTCCCGGTCCACAGAAACACTTTGCTTTCGTTTTGTCACAATGGCCAGCACAGACTGAGGTGACCCATGGTCCTCGAGGCCGCATTGGAGGCCCCAGAAAATTACATCCTAGTTTTAGTGTCTGTGAGCATCCATCTCCTATTCAGAAAATTGCAGTATATGGTTCATGTCTACACAGAAGTAAGATAACAATATCATACTCACTCTTCTTTGCAGATGTTGGGTCATGTTTTCAAATACAAAATGTTCATAAATTAAGTCAATGATTGAAGCAAAGTACAATATGTTCAAGATTGCAGTCTAAATTGATCAAGATGATGAAAATTACAATCAATTGCTTCAACAATGTTCACTTCAAACATTCAGCTGTAATTTGCAATATCATACTCACACTCCTTCAAAGCGTTAAGGTACGATGTGTTCAATTTAGATTTTCTATCAATAGGACATTGTTCAATTTAGAGTTCAGACATTCAGCAGTTGTTTGCAAGTGCTTGAGGTGTTTGTTCTTGTACTGTTATCAAACATTTACTAACCTGCAAATCCATGGAAACACCTGCATTCTCCAAGCTCTCTGTTACATACACCGCGGCCATTGCAGTCATCTTTGCAACGTTTCCCCCTTATTATCTGCAAAAAAGAAACAACAAAAAGACTTCGATTGATGAATTATTTGGAGCTCTTGCAAATCCCATGTCTTATGACTGCAGTGTCTGATCATTCTGATTGCTGAACTAAATTAAAACATTACTTAAAAGCTCTAAACAGAGAGACCTCTTCAACATCAATGGCTGAAGAAACAGAACCACAACTCAAAAGCCAACTTCCTATATCCGGCTTCCACGGTGCTCCCCGGAAAATCACTGATCCATGAGTGTCAACTGGAAACTGCGCATTCAAGTCTGTGGGCTTACAATCGAACTTGCAACAAAGTGCTCATGTTCACATGCCTCTAAATCTAATACATCATTGTCGGAGCAAAGAACCTGTGTCTTTTCCGTGCCGAAAAGATCTATGGATGACTGGTATACCAGCCCGCATAACATATGAACTACTGAAACCAGTACAATCAGGAAACCCGCAAAGGCTACCGAAGGACTTGAGCATTTCCATGTAGGCATAAAAATCATTCTCATACAAAGAGCACTACAAGAGAGTTTCAAAGATCATTAAACCTGATTAAATAAATAAAAAAAACACAGAGAAAACATTACCGATATTCTAAATGACAACAGATTCAGAACAATGCCACAACCTTTGGAGCATCCAGACAGAGAATTCACTTTAGTCTTTGTATGTTACTGTGTGTAAAGCAAAGGAACTTCCACACATACCAATCCACTGTGAATTATCATATTTCTTTAAAATTCCATTTACCCCAAGAGGTCTCGGGTTCGATTCATGGTGAACACATTTCTGAGGAGTGTGGCTATGACGTGGTGCATCCCAGCCACATATACGCGGCCCTACCCTCATGTTCTGCCTCCAGACTCAAGGAACGCCCTTAGTATTTTAGCGGCTTGCCACTCATATTACCCAAAAAAAGGAACTTTCCACACATAAAAATGACAACCTAATTAGAAAATCTGAACTTTTCATTGGATTATGAGAGGAAAGATGAGCTTCTGAATGATATGAGGTTCCAAGAAGTGAAGGAAAAACAGAACATCCACTCATGGAAATGAAAATAAACACCATATACATTTACAAAAATTAACAAACTTAATTTTTAGAAGTTTCTCACAAAATTAAAGAACAGTGAAGAGCTTTTTAGAAATTGAAAACAAAAGTATATAACTTGATTTAACCTGTCACATTACCTAAGAGGCTTGCAAATTGCAGACCTTGATCTTTTGAGGGTTCAGAGCTAGCATTGAAACTGATCGAGAGAAAAGTTGGAGTTTTGGGGGGATGGTCTTCTTATGAAGGCAAGGTAAAAGAGGGTGGTGGATGCATGCTAAATTTTTATTGCTAATTAAAATGTTTCAAAATTTATTGAGATGCATGCAACCCGAAAATGGAGCTTTAAAACTCCCACTTCATGGAGAGTTTTAAAATGCAAATTTTATGAGGCATGTACGTGCATGTATAGAGTTCTTTTTGTTTTTTGTCTATTTTTTTTTAAATAAACTTTTTTATTAAAATTTATCCATTTACCAAGCACAACCTTGTTGAAGTTTATTTATAATTTATTCCGACCTTTTATATTTAGGCCCCATTTTGGGAAGTCCAAAAGCACTTTTTTCCATAAGTTAAACGTTTCTATGGATATAAAGACATTTGTATTTGTTTTTCAGAAAGAAGTTATTAAAAAAATAAAAAGGACTGAAAAACGGTTTTTTCTCATAAACTAGTGAGCTTATGAAAAAAAGCGCTTCTGGATAAGTTATTTTGAAAAGTTACAATTACCAAAACACTTTTTTATTTAAAGTTTTCATTGAGTTTCTCAAGCCCTTTTCAAAGTCGGGAGTTATTGGCGAGAAAAAACGCACATGGGCAACAACATAGGCAACGATCCTTTTCCTCATCCCTTGCTAACAGAAGTACTTATGAATTAACATATTTTAACACATTAATAAACAAAAGCGTCTAACTTATGCCCTATTTGGATTGATTTAATAAAAAAGTACAATTTTCCAGTTTAATAAGAAATTTTTTGGAAAAATAGCTTTTTAGAGTAAGTTAAGGGCGTATATATATTTTGTGTTTAGATATGTTAATTTAGAAGTATTTTTAATAGTTGGAAAGTTTTGGTAATCGTTTGATCCCAAAACTCAAAATTCTTATTTTTCTGTATTTTCATAAGGGTGTTTTGGTAATGATATGATCTCAAAACAACTTTAAAAAAAAAATTTCAAAAAATTCAAACCACTAGCTTCTTAAAAAATCATTTTTCAGTTTTTTTTTTTACATCTTTTACTTCTTTGGAGGAGTCAATACGAACAGTTTTTTTTAGAAGAGCTTAATCTAAAAAAAAACACTTATGGGCTTCCCAGAAACTAATCCAAATGGGGTTGAATAGCCTTTTTCCATAAGTCCTTCTATCAAAGTGGAAAAAAAAGGGTCATATGTCAATCTAAACGGGTCTTATTATATATCCATAAACTCATCTTTATTTATCATGTATCATCAAGTAATACTCTTACATATCGAGAGACTTACAGAGTTAATTTTATCCAAACATACATAGATGATATATAGATTATATATACAAGCATGCAATTATATAAACGTTACATGCAAATTGAAGAATTCATCAACGTGGTGCATGAAGGAAAGACCTAGCAATGCGACCATTAGCACCATGAGGAAAAAAGCCCTCCAGGTATGGCCTCATTTCCAGTTCCATACAAAGTCCTGAGGGTCTCAACCTGAGTTCTTGCATACCCTAAAGAGTTTACATCTGCAGAGATGATGTTGTTTGTGGTTTCATTCTCAGCTCCCAGGTTCTCCGGCACCGTCAATCCTTCATCCTTCACGCCGGTGCTGGCGAGCCGGTTTCGCAATTTCGATATCCGGTTTGTGAACTCGGCGATTGTCATATTGTAGGGTTCAACGAGCTCATCTTTTCTTTGGTAGAGGAGGGTTCTTATCACTGCATCTTGCCCTGCTTCCACTGCTAAGAGCCCTGCAACCAGCTGCATGCTTGCATGCATGCAAAGTAAACAATAATAATTACCCATATATATACACATAATTAAACTACCTCTGGAGCTAAAAAAAAATAAACAGAATAATTACCCACATTTATACACATTAAAGAAAAATTAATATTCATTAGTAGTTGTGAATGCCTCACAAGTAAGGACGGTCAAATGATCAAGTTGTTCGTGAACAACTAGAGATTAGTTCGGTAAAAGCTTGAGTTTGGCTCAAAATTTTGAGCTTTCAAGTCGAGCTCGAGCTTCAATTTCGAGTCAAGTTCGATTGAGCCGAAATTTAGTATTAATATATTAATATATAATATAAATTTTTATATAAATAAGTTGAAATCTTATGAGATATAAATTTTATTTATAGAGAAATATTATCTAATTTATATTTTTAAATTGTATAAAACTAGAAGTTTAGAATGAGAAAAAAAATAAATTATAAATAATTTTTTAATTTCGAGTCAAATCGAGCCGAGCTCGAACTTTTAAAATTAAAATCCAACTGAACTCGAATTTTTAAAATTATAATCAAACTCTTAATTTCAAGCTAAATCGAGCTGAGCTCTTTCAAACTCGAGCTAGGCAATTTTGAGCCGAGCTTGAGCTGGATCTGGCCAGCCCGATCAAACTCGGCTCATTTACAACCCGGCCTCATTCACAAGCAAAAGAATTAGAATTTTTATGGCACACATATAAATAAATACAAGTATTTATTTTTTAAATATGAAAATACTTTAAATTATATTATTAGTAGTAGTAAATAATAAATGCACCTTTTTAGAAGCTCTGCTGTTGAGGTTAGGGTTTGTACCCACATAGCCCACGAGACCAACATAAGGCAGAAGGTAGCAACCGAGTATGAAGCTGGTGTCTTTCACGTAAGGATTGAAAGGTGGTTGGAGTTTGTATCCAAAGGCATCGTTCATCATCTTCCCAATGTTCAATGCACTCAAATTTAGCAATGGTCTTGCTATCCCACCCATCGTTGATCTTATAGCCCTAGTCATTCAAAACATGTAAATCACATGCAATATATTTAGATTCATTCTTTAATTATATTAGATTTTTGGGCTTTTTGCAGGTGTACTCTTGAATAATTTTGAAATTGCGTATTTACGCTTGAATAAAACATAATTGTATATATACCCTTGAATAATAGGTATAATTGCGTATATACCCCTAGGGTTAAAATCAGATAAAAAATTGTTAGTTAACAAACGATAGACATGCAAAATGACCATTATACCCTTTGCATATATACCACTGAAAAATTTGTTTGACTGTAGATTTAAAAAAAAACCTTTAAAAAATTTGAAATTTAAAATATTTAAAATATATAAATAGGGGTATTTTGGACATTTTCAAACTCTTAACTTAATTCGTAACCATAATTAAGATTATTTGATTAACTTCACAATGCATCTCTAACAAAGAGGGGCATATCCAAGAATTCAATCTATTTTTCAGAGATATACAAATAATTATGATTTTTTTGGGTGTAAATATGTAATTTTGAAACTTTTAAGGGGTATATAATCAATTTCCCCTATATTTTTTATCTTGATATTTAATATTTCCAAAAAACAAAAAATGTTTTAATTATGGGTTTTTTTTTGCAGGTGTATAGTTAAAATCTTTGAGTTAACAACAGACAAATCTCATATAGCAGGAGTGCATGTGTAATTAAATATAAAATTTGGGGACATATTACTTATGATTATGATTTTTTTAGGGGTATATATAGAATTATGATAGTTTTGAGGGATATACATGCATTTTTTTTAAACTTGTAACCCTAAAAAACATCAAAATTGTGTTACATACTTATGCCCTGAAAAACTATAATGTGTGTAGGTTTCTTGTTTTATTGCGTACATATGTGTTAACATCATGTGTTCAACCGTATACCATTATCTTTTACATATATACCCTTAAAAATTTCAGTTGATTACAAATTTACAATTAGCTAAAAAATATCAATATTTAAAGAAAAAAAATTTAAAAAAAGAAAATTGTATAAAAGGTATTTTTTTCATGGTTTAAATTTAACTATAGTCAATGCCTTTGGGTTAACAATAATTAATAAATCTCAACAACAAAGATATATACATAATTAAATATGAAACTTGAATTATGATTTTTCTAGATATATATACATAATTAGGAGTTTTGAAGAATATACATGTAATTTTCTCTTTAATTATTAAAAGTGTTTTGATCCAGTAGTTATAGCTAGCCTTTAGATTTCTTTTAAATAAATTAGAGTTTTTGAGTTCAAAATTCTTTATTATGTGAAATATTAACACAAATATATACTGTTTAGATCCATGGACTATTTCACTATTTTGTTAAACAAGCACTTCTTCTTGTTCATATTTTTTGTTTGTTTGTTTATTTTTATCAAAATGTTTTTTTTTCTTCTATAATGACCTGTTCAAATACCTACACAAAAAACAGTGTTTGGCACCAGGGATGGGATTCGGATATCCCTATTTATGGATATCTCCATTCAAGAGATATATATATCCCACCATCCCAACGCAACCTTAACTCATCTTATAGATCCAAATGAGTTTATATTCATATATAATTAATTGATGTGAGAATTATCTTTAAAATGTTTTAAAAAAAATATCGTTAGATTAAGTTTCATAGATTTGGTAAACTATAATTGAAACATTGAATTCTCGGTTCAATCGAGCGTTGGTTACTCACCCAATATCGGTTCAATATTTCTCAAAATAATGAAATTTCTGTCGGTATAAGCGATTCACATTCTTTGGTTCAGTAACTGAACCGTTACCACCCCTACCTGTATGAGTGTCTGTTCTGCTACAGATGTGGGGTGGTGGGACATGGAGCTGACCGATGTGAGATGGTGGACGAGACACAAGAGGGTACCTAATTGCTAAAATATCATAGAATCCAACTCTTCCCTATTTTTCACAAATCCTTTGTAATCATAGGAATGTTTTTACCACAACAGTATTACCTATTAATATAAATAAATTAATATGATTTATCTATTTTTTTAAAAAATAAAAGAAATGTTTACCCAACACCCCTGCCACCCCTAGAACAAGTTGTATGAATGACACTTGATTTATAACCAATTGACTTCTCCTTTGTGCTCAATTTCATCCAATTGGATATTTTCCCTTCAAATTAGATATAAAGCTTTTAAGTTCTAGTTAAAAGCTTCAAGTTTATCCTTGACTTCTCATCTCGGGGGGGCACGTGTGCCTTTGTCACAAAAAAAAAAATGAAAAAAAACTTCAAGTTTACTACAACTTATCCTTGGAGTTTGATTTTTAGGGGGAATTCAATGAACCGAATTCCAATCTCTCTTGATCAAAATCACAGGGGACCCAATTAATTAAAGATCACTCAGCACTAAGACGTGCACCTAATGACTAACTATGAAAAATCAAATTAGAGAAGCACAAGAAAGAACTTCAATGAGAGAACTAGTCCCTTTCAAGAACGTTCAACTCCAAAACGCTTTTTTATAGTTTCAAGCATGCATGGGTCTATAGTCCCTTTCAAGCTCCAAAACACTCTTTTTTTTTTTTAGTTTCTTCTCCTTCTCTCTCTCTCTCTCTCTCTCTCTCTCTCTCTCTCAAGCTAGCATGCATGAGTTTAGTCCCTTTCAAGAACGTTTAAAAAACGCTCTTTTATAGTAGTTTCTTTTCTCTCTCTCTAGCATATATGCATGGGTCAATCACAGGGTTAATTACGTGCAGTAGTAGTGTATGATATGGGTCAATTATACATGCAATGCACCCTAGTTTCCGTTTTCAGTGTCAAAATCCCAGGAAACAGGATCCCGCTCTATCTCTCTATCTCTCTCTACTTCCTCTCTTATCCATGATGCAGCCAAGCACTATAAATATTAAATACCACTCATACCTCTTTCCATCCCTTCTCATCACCTTTTCTCAAACTCTTTTCTATCTCACTCTATCTATTACTTTCTAGAATCATGTCTCATCCCAACAACTTCTCTCTTCTCCTCTCCATAACTACAGCACTACTCCTCTTGATCATCCAAGCTCTCCATCCAGTCAAAGCTAACTACAACATTATGTCATATGGAGCCAAGTCTGATGGCCAAAGTGACTCATCTGGACCAATTTCAAGTGCATGGCAAGCAGCCTGCATGTCCACCGGCTCATCCACAATTTACATTCCCAGTGGCACCTTCATGCTCAAACCGATTACTCTCAATGGCCCATGCACGAGCAACAAGATCATCATCCAGATTGATGGAACTCTTGTAGCACCTTCAAGTTACAGTACTGCCATTCAACAATGGATCATGTTTAAACAGGTTGACGGTGTTTCCATCTATGGTGGCACCATCAACGGCCAAGGCCAGACCCTCTGGTCTTGCAAATCCTCCAAAGAATGGTTGTCTGGCGCGCAAATGCTAAGTACTCTCTTGGACAGATAGATAAAAAAAAATATATACAATGCTCTCGCTATATATATATGTGCGGAGTCCAAGGAAGAGTCAGACCACTTGGGTCTATTATACGCAACCTTACCTTATTTTTTTTTACAAGAGGCTCTTACCGTGACTCAAACTCGCGGACTTCCATGGCGACATACTTATTAACTTTAAGGCTCTCCTCAAAAAAAAAAAAAAAAGCTTGGTGAGAAACTAACTTAGGATTTTGATTGTTTTGTTTTTGATTTTGAAGTCATTGATATTCAGTAACTCAAAGAACATCATGATAAGTGGATTGACATCGATAAACAGTGAGTTATATCACATTGCGATCAATGGTTGTGAAGGAGTGCAAGTTCAAGGAGTTAAGATCAGTGCACCGGGGAATAGTCCAAACACTGATGGAATTCATGTTCAGATGTCAACCAACGTGACCATCACCGGCACTGGCATCAAGACCGGTGACGATTGTGTCTCTATCGGCCCCGGGACAACTGACCTTTGGATTGAGCGTGTCACTTGTGGACCTGGCCATGGCATCAGGTAATTAATGTTTAATGAGTTCAATCCAATCTAAAAGCTTAAACTGATAGGATGAGAGACTCAAACCTATATATATTATTATCTTTCAGCATCGGAAGTTTAGGAAAAGATAAAGAGGAGAAAGGAGTGCAAAATGTTATAGTAAAAAATACAGTATTTACTGGATCACAAAATGGACTAAGGATCAAAACATGGGGGAGACCGAGTGATGGTTTTGTGAAGGGAGTTGTGTTCGAGCATGCTCTAATGCAAAATGTTCAGAACCCGATCATAATCGACCAAAACTATTGTCCTCATAACGATGGATGCCCTGATCAAGTAAGAGATTTTTATTTTAGTTAGTTGTATATTTTTGCCATTGGCTTTGATACCATGTTTAATTATTATGTATGTTTGAATAGAATTCGGGAGTGAAGATCAGCGGGGTGACATACAATGATATTCAAGGATCATCAGCAACACAAGTAGCAATGAATTTTGATTGCAGTCCTAGCAATCCATGCAGTGGAATTGTACTGGAAGACATAAAACTAACTTATGGGGACAAACTTGCAGAGTCTTCTTGCAAGAATGTTGATGGCACTGCATCTGGACTTGTTGTCCCGCCAAGTTGTCTTTGATTTTCATTATCATCTCACAACTGTTGGATATTATCATGCAATACATCTTAATATGCATATAAGAATTTTTTTTATGAATTATAAATAATAAAACCATATTTTACTTATTTTGTATGAGCTCATGATGTATGCTTGTATCATCTACCGACCGGATGTAGCCTCATGAACACAAATAATCTGCAACATAATAGCGCTATGATCTACTTGAGAATGACAGGCTTATGATATTCTCTCCATCACCTATAGATCACCTATAGATCCATAATGAGGGTTTGAATTGGAACTCACAACTTTTTTTAAAAAAAAAACTTTAAAATGTGCACGTTTTCAAAACATATCTTAATCAACCATATTTCAAAATTACACTTTAATACTTTGATCAAATAGAATGCCACTAAAGGGATCATAACAATTATACATCTTTAATTGAGACATACTCTCTTCCATATATCATTACATCAATAGCCTCTATTAATTAACCCAATCTTTAATGATAAGCTATATAGGCTACCAAATCCATAATTCTTAGTTCCACTATTATGTCAATTTAATGACTCTTTTGTTTACAATAGAAAGCTATAATTTTCAATTTAATGTATATACATATATAATGCAACAAAAGATATGGAATCAACTATAAAGAGATCTCATAATAATACCTTATAATTTCAATTATCCCACTGGAAGAATAAATTTTTGAATTATATATGCTCCAACTTTTAATGACAACTTTTCATAGGACGTCATAATCAAACTTATCTTGTGCAAACAAAATTACCTTACTTTTGTCATATTAAATGCATTGAGATTTCTTTGATATGCGTCATAGTTGATCACATATAAATAGTTAGACAATAAAAGTGAGCATAATTATTAACCCACATAACTTCCATAGTAGTATGATTACTCAAATTGAGTTTATCTCTCATCTTAAAACATGCTTAATTTTATATAAACAAATATTCTATGATCAACATATATCTAATATGAGTAGTACATACTATAACTCTCTTTAATAACTTGTGATATCCAAACTAGTGAGAATATGTTGAATCACACTACTAATCATAAATATTAATACGCAAACATTCTTGGTCTCCACTAATATACTTTAATCAACACAAAAATTACACATATAAACTTAAATTTAACAGCTCCCACTAATCCTCATATTCAAAAAATAATAGTACTGAAGAAATTAATAATATAGCATGATCAAGAAAATGTTAAAACACAAATATTCTCTAATTCTCATAAACTTTTCCACTTTTATTTGGAAAAGTCCTTAATTATGAATATATATAATTACTCATATCAGTATAACTTTAATTCTAAGATAAAATTATATTACTTATCAAACTTTTATTAGATTCAATAATTTGACATATCGTAGTCAAGGTAAAGCTGCAGGTCCTAATAGATTTACAATGGAGTTTTTTAGAGCCTATTGGAGCATATATAATAGGTGATTCATTAGTTACAACTATCATGCATTTTTTGAACATGATCACATGCCTAAAGTTGGAACCAAACCTTTGTCTGTCTTATTCCCAAGAATGATAGCCCTCAGGTAGTACAAGATTATAGGCTAATCTCGTTATGTAATGTTAATTACAAAATTATCACTAAAGTAATGTCAAATAGAAGTAGGGCATCATTATCTAGCGTTATAAGTTGGGAACAGATTGCTTTCATTAGAGATAGAAATATTAGCGATAATATAAGTTTAGCACAAGAAATTGCCCATTATGTAGAATATGATACCCATGCCCATTGTTGAGCGCGAACACATACTCACGCAAGTGCACATGTCATCAAAATAATAAAACTGGTAAGTGCCAGGTCGAATCCATAGGGAGTGGGATACTAGTACACTAAAACCTAAAAAGGAACTATACTACTTCAATCGATGAAATCAAGAGATGGTGACAGAATTGTTCTCACAATCAAGTGATTAACAGAGGGATTTAAGATGGGGAAGACAATCAGTGATGATAATCTAGGGTTGCATAGTATTTAGACATGCTTATGATTTTCTCTATTGATTAATGTTGGTTTACTTCGTTGGTTTGGCAAGGGAGAATTCAGTGATGAGTTCAGGTGCTTATGTACGCTCCGGGAGTAGCCTATAGATTCCTTATGTTTAAGGAATACGCTTCAATTTCTCCCCATATGTCTATGGTGGTAGGACAAAGCATTGTTGGACCTAGACTCCATCCTGACCATGGAGGACCACTGTATATAAATGTCTATGCTAATGGGGTCGACGGGCTGTCAACCTGACCTCGCACGGTCCTCTAACCTACACATGTCCTGAAGCTCAAGATATCTCACTGTCTTTCGGATCAGTGATTAACCTAATACACATGAAGATTAATGCAATACTAATTTGTTGTTGTCCGTTGACTAACAGTGCTAAGGGACAACATCCCAAGCACACCAAGCACAACTCATAAACCATTAAATCACTAGATAATATAGACATTCATGTCTTCAGCACCATACAACCCTAGAAAGAACGTTCTAGCCTAAGATCATGGAGTTCAAAACTGTGGGATCCAAAATACCCGCCTGACATCGTGTCTGTGAAGACACCAGGCGATACATCGAATCACAAATGTCATATTTTTTTTTTGTGGGTTTTTCCATTCCTAATAGAGGCACGCCCCTATTATTAATTATCCCAAATAAGATTGCGAGAACCTCCAATTAAGGGCAAAAGAGTACAAGTAGAGGCAATGAAAAATAATTCATTTATTATAGAACATGACAGTTTATTACATATAAATTTCATCATCATGGATATATGTATACATATTTTATTATTTATTTATTTATTTTTATGACGCCGCCTTGTATGCCTCGCCGCCGCCCTTTGAATTTATTGCTGCTATATTGCCGCCTAGTGCCTCATTGCATGTTTCTCATTTCAAGGCAGATTGGGAGATGCGACCGTACTTGCTAACGGCCCACAAATGACAATCTGCTAACTTTGGAAAGAACCGTAAATCTGTACCGACTGGTCCACTAAAAGGGGTTGTACCATATATAATTGGAAAACCCTGGATGTCTAATTTCTAATGCTGCAAATATCGCCCCAATCAGAGTTTCTTATCAAAAGTTATCGATATTTGGATGAAGTCAAGTTGGCAGAATTGCAGTAATTGACTTCTCTTTCCAAAGAAAATCAGACCGACCGGGCGCCTAAGGGAGCTGTACCATACATGGTTGGAAAGCTCTAGATGTCTAATTTCTAATGCCAAAAATTTTGCCCCGGTCGGAGTTTTCTAGAAAAAGTTATCAGCATTTGGATGAGGGGTAGTCAAGCTGGCAGAATCACAGTAATTGACCTCTCTTCCCATTAAAATATGTATCGACTGGGCTGCTGAAGGGAGCTGTACCATACATGGTTGGAAAGCTCTGGATGTCTAATTTCCAATGCCGCAAATTTCACCTCGATCAGAGTTTCCTGGCAAAAGTTATCAGCATTTAAATGCAGGGTAGTCAAATTGGCCGGCTGGAGAAATTTGGTTTCTTTCTGTTTTTTTTTTATTTTTTTGCAGCAACGGCAGTATGACAACACCCTCAGCAGCAGCCAGCTTCAGTGACGCAGCAGCGCATCGGCATCAGCAGCAGTACAGCACAACAACAAAATTATCCAGTCTCTGTATCATCATTCATAATAAATATACAAGTTTGAGTACATCAGTTCTTTGAGGTCAAGAAGACAAAGTCTATTAAATCTCCCAGGAATACAGGGTCCACAGATCATAAAATCATAAGTGAATACACTAGTGAGGTGCCTTTAACGTTTCCTCGTTTCACAACTTCAAATTTTACTCTAAACTGGAAAGTATCTCATTGAGGTATTCTATCAAGCAACTGATGTGCACTTCACTTAGTTGAACATCTAACATGGATTTGGAATTTCTTTACATGAAATTTACAATCATTCTCTCAACAAGCATTTATATATGATCATTGATGATTTTTTTTTTAGCTGCAGTAGCAATTGAATTCTTCTGACATTTTCTTCCTGTCTAATAGTATCTTTATCATCTTCTTACCACAGATTTCTGGAGTCATTTTTTTATTGCACTGTGACCAAATGTTTTACTTGGTGAAAGCCAGGTTTGTCAGTCTGCATAGTTGATGGATCTATATTGGCAGGTCCGTTGCTTGCAATATCACAACTTGAAGCATTTGGGCATTTGAAACCAATTCGACTAATGCGAGCTTCATCAAATTTCATCCTGATAGAAATATTGGTCGTAATTTTATAGGTTGTTTCACTAGTGACTTGAGGTTGAAACATTGATGAGGAACTTATGGCCATGATTAATGGTTGAATTCTTGAATACTATTTCATCACTATTGCAAGACTTTAAGGGATACTCATCAAGCTTGTAGTAAAATGAACATATGAAAAACCCTTGCAAAGCTTCTGTCCATGCCTATGCCCCTTGATCTCTATTCCAATATAAGGCATCAAAGTCCAGTAAACATAACATATTTACCCTTTTTTTTTCTACTTATGGCTTTATTTGTTATCTTGAATATTCTTTGGTTTCCATAACCTCATATTGCCATATGCTTTGAATAATTTCTGAGTCTCCTTGTCTGTTGATAATTAGAAGCTCAACATTGCATACCATCACTAGAGAAAAGTCATTCTATTTGTTTTGGATACTTCCAATCATTTTTTTTTTACAAGCCTAGCTGCAAGTGTACAAATCTTGGATATGATCCAAATTAACCTGACATTTCAATCCCAAAGCTTCAAATAGAAGTGCAATCTTCTTTTTCATTAAAAAGTGAGGGGAAATCAGTTAGCAAAGCTAACTATGGTGGAGGCACAAGTGGGCCTGTTGCTGAACGTTGTGCCAGTAACCATCGATATAAAAACTCATAAGCAAATCAAGGTACTGGACAGGGTTTTGTCATAGAAGATAAAAGCTTTATTAATGTTAATTTGGACATTCAAGCGACCCACTGAACCCAGATTGAACTTTTTAACAATTTTTCCAATAATATTATGGGAGCAAACTGTCCCAAGGTGATTGCCAAGGTTGTTGAAGCATTTCATCGAATAGATGATATGCATATTTGATTTTAGAGAGAGTAACATTGTTTTTATAGAGGGAGCTTTCCAGAATACATTTCAATACCTTTTTTTCATTGATAATTCCATACATTTTAAAATCATCACATAACTTCTAGAAGAAAATCCAATCTTATCATTCATTTTGTTATGAACAACACAACTTTCCATTTTCTTCCATGAAGTTGCAGCTACAATAGCTTTTCATTTTCATGGCTTCTTCTATAACAGATCCTCCATTTCTTTCATCTTTTCATTCACCAGCTTCTTCTTCTTCTTGAGCTGCATCCCATTTTCTTCTTTCCTTGGTAGTAGTTCTTTCCCCCAGTAATCCACCACCACCAAATGACACATACACCATTCAAAACCTTCATGACTCATGTAGTCTTATTTAGAGGATTTCACAATACATTGCTAGCAAGAGGCATTGTTCAACATACTTTAGGCATTTGGATCATGATTCATGACCGCATACATAACCACAAGAGTACCTGTGGCATGAAATGCTCGAGCAGAGAAGGCTATTATATAGCTTCTGCTTATTCTCCGAATTTGGTGACATGGGCAGCAATGAGGCTATTATATAGCCTATGCTTCTTCTCTTCGGTGACAACGAGCAGCAGTGAGCCTCGGCGGGACAGCAGGCTAGCAAGTCTGGTGATGGAGCCGCTACGCGCCATGATGGTATCCATCTTGACGGCAGCGATGATCGACGGTGGCAGCAGCGACGAAGACGACGACACTAGGGAAGGAAAGCAGCCGGGCTGGCGGATCTGATGATGGAGCCGCCTCGCATGCGGCGACGATGACAACGGCAGGATATGGGGTTTATTTCAGGCGGTGAACGAACAGGAGAATGAGGGAGCATCTTCCCCTTTGATGCTACATCTTTCTTCCTCCCCTCTTCTCTTTCTTATCGGGTCTTCTTTTATAGACGGGGACAGTTCACGATTATGGGAGATATATCCTCCCTTGATCGGATCCCATGAGAGAGATATATATTTTTATTTTAAATTGCCCCATTTGATTTATCCTCAAGGCAATGAATCATGTCCAATGAGAAAGATATATTTTAATTTTAAATTAAAATCCCCAATTTGATAATGGAAAGATTTTAAGTTTAAATTAATCTCTCTTATGATGGAAGGTTATATTAACATCTCAATCTAATCTTATCCCATTGATAGCTGATAATATGAAACACATTTTTTTAAGATATATATTTTTTGGATTTTCCTTGGGATCTATTCCCTTGGATTTGCCTTGGGATCTGTTCCCTTGGATTTGCCTTGGAATCTGTACCCGTGGATGATCTTAGGATTTGCATTTTTTTTAGATTGCCTCGAGATTTGTATTCTTGGGCATCTTGGGATTTGTGCTATTTTACTATTTAGGATCGCATCGGGATTTTGTGTTCGGGCTACCTTGAGATTTGTATTTCTTGAAGATTGCCTCGAGATATGTATTCTCGGGTCATCTTGAAATTTGAGATTGCCTCGAGATTTGTTCTCAGGCTATCTTGGGATTTGAGATTGCCTCGAGATATGTGTTCTCAGGCTATCTTGGAATTTGAGACTGCCTAGAGATATGTGTTCTCGGGCTATCTTGGAATTTGAGATTGCCTCAAGATTTGTTCTCATAGCTATCTTGGGATTTGCGATTGCCTCGAGATATGTGTTCTCGGACTATCTATTTCAATATATATACTTCATCATAATATTTATATGAAATATTTCATATTGGCCCTTGAGACATTTTGTAGTTTCAAGGCTCATATATATATTTTATATATTCCCCCCTTATTTATTTATTTATTTATTTTATTATTTTTTTTTAGTGTAAACAAAAACAAAATCATCAAAGTATTCAAACATCAAAACATCCATGTTCATGATACAAGGGCAGAAATCAAATAAAGATGAGAGAGGATGCGGATCTTTTCCCTTATTAGTGTTCCCCTTCTTCAAGATGTGCTCGGAGCCCTCCGGATTGATGGCAAACTAATGGATATGACGCCCTTGAAGTTCTGGCCGCTGCCCTCCACATTAAGCCCAAAAGCCAATGATGAAAAAGATGAAAACCCTAGGAGTCTTTATATAGCTGCGATTTGCAACCTGCCACTTACTATGGACCAATGCATCCTTCCTCCTGAGCAATGCGTCGTTCATTAAGGACAGACACATCCTTAAATCTCAACCATTTTAACAACAAAGTCAGGACACGTCCTTCTTAAGGAGCGAAGGGTCCTGACTTTTCTGGTCTGTGCAGTCTTCATCAAGAGTTCCAATGAATGTGTGAGAATCGAGAATTTTTTTTTGAGGATAAATTTTTTTTTTCTTTCTTTCTTTCCTAGTTTTTGTTTTAGTCGAGTGGTTAATAAGGGAATGTTCCCAATGTCGGATTTGTTTGAAATTCCTATTTATTAATTAAGTATTTAGTTGATTAAAAAGTTATGTATAAGAACCCTCTAAGTTTTTCTTTAATTAATTAGTTTATTAAAGATATGTCTCTTGCTGGGAGATGAAAAGGGGGATTCAATTAGCTAATCCCTTAAGTGGAATTGTTTGTAGTCACCAAGGGCATTTTGGTAATTATGTGTGATCGGGGAATTTGAAAAGAATGAATAACAAAATTTATTCGATTACTCAATAATTGATTTAATTATGGAAGTCCCCAAGGTTGGTTTAAAATGAATTTTTCTAAATTCTTTAATTAGTTTCCCCAAAGTTGATTTTTATGGTAAATGGAGGATTAAGGTGACTAATTCCTTAATTAGGGATTAATATGGCAACTTAGAGATCTTCATGGAAATTTTTAATGCAAACATTAATAGAAGGACTTGCATGTACCTAAAATGCTATTATAGGGGCTTAGACGTAAAAAGGTATTGATTTGATTGAGGGATGAATTTTTTTTAGGGAAAATTACTGTAGCATCCCTGACTGTTTCATTTCTGACTTTTTAGTCCCTCTGACTAAACACTATACTATTCAGTCCCTCCTTTTCAACCTACTTACTCTTTAGTCCCTGCCGTGACCTGCTAACGTTAGGTTTTGAAAAAAACCCCAAAATACCCATTGAATTCCCGCCAAAACAACCTTTCTGCTGAAAAGACAGGTTGTGTACTTCCATGCTTGTAAGATAAGCTAGTCCTCTTATACTCCTCTTTGTCTCCTTCCCTCTCGCTCTTTGCAGAGGGCACGTGTTTTGTTTTTAGTCTTGTAGAGAAGAGTCCAATTCTACTCCTTCTCTTCGTCTCCTTTCCTTTGTTCTTTTACAGAGAGCTTTTGTTGAGCTTTTAGTCTTGTTGAGAAGCTACCACGTAGTGAGTCTGCGGCGGCAAACGAAAAAGGTAATAGATTACCCATTGTTTTTTCATAACGTGCGTAGTATAATTCTCTCATTTTTGCAATGGCATTCGTCTTGCAGGATTTTGATGGAAACCCTTTGGGGGAGAAGGTCTAGCATTGGAGCTCATAGTGCTCACTTGTTGGGATTCAGTGATAGGCGATATATGTGAACGGTGGGACCTTGACCCCTCTGGCGTGAGAGTGAGTTATATCGCGCCAGATCAACGTAGAACAACTTGTCCCATTGATAATTCTACGGACTTTGTGCATATGTGCAACACTTTTCACTGCTCAACAAAAATATTATGCGACCTTATTGTGGACCGAGGTGAAGTGGCCAGTGGACCGATGACAGTCGCGACTCTTCGCTTCCAACGTAAGCCTTTTGTATGTGTTTATTATTTCCCGCAACCGTGTATTATAAACATGTAAGACTTCAGGATTTTCTTAAAGTCTTTAGTATTCGGCTTATCCCTTTAGTATCAACTTAAAGTCTTTAGTATTCTCCTTATCTCTTTAGTATCTACTGAAAGTCTTTAGTATTCTACTCACCTCTTTAGTACGTACTGAAAGTCTTTAGTATTCTGCTTATCTCTTTAGTATCTACTGAAAATTTTTAAAATCCGCCGTATCTAATTAGTATTAAGTCGTTCTATTTCGTATTGTCTCACTTAAAAGAGTACCTTATCAATCAACAGGGATCCCCGAGCCGAGAGCATGTCCTTGGACATTGTGGGTTCTTCTCAAACTCACGATATTGCAGTGCTCAAAATTGGCGATCGATTTCAGAACGTGGAACACTTGAGGAATGCGCTCCGTGCCTTTGCTATCAAAAGGAAATTTGACTTTACCTTCATAAAAAATGATAGAGAAAGGGTGACTTCCAGATGCGCCCAGGCAAACTGCAGTTGGAGGGTTCATGCTTCTCGGGAGGGAAATCTCCACACCTTTAGAATAAAGACATTGCAGCCCACACATGTGTGTGGTGGCGGTATCGGGACGAGTTCCCACCCGAAAGCATCCAAAAAATGGGTTTGCGATCGTGTGATCCAGAAGCTCAAGGATCGTCCCTTGTATCGGGCCGTCGACATTCAACGGGATATTTTGCGAGAGCACGGCGTGGGTCTTCCTTACAAGCAAGCATGGATGGGAAAAGAGGTTGCCCGAACCGTTCTCCACGGGAGTGAGGTACAGAGCTACGATTTGCTATTATGGTACGTTGAAAAGGTGATGGAGACAAATCCCGGTAGCGTTGCCACAATTGAAAGTGATGGAGGGCGATTCAGACGTGGTTTTTTTTGTTTCCGTGCTTGTGTCGTCGGCTTCAAGTTGGGTTACTGCGGTCACCGTTGTTGTTCGTCGATGGAACACATCCGCTTGGAAAATACGGTGGCATCTTGTTAGGAGCGGCCGGGCAAAGACGACAATGAGGGGATTCTTCCACGTCGCATTTGCAATAGTGGACAAATTTAAACCGACGGCGACAATTGGACTTGGTTCCTCACCACTCTCGGGGAATACAATATGTGGAGATGAGGATTATGACAAGTGCATTACATTCATATCGCATGCATCGAAGGTCTAGTTAATGCAATCGCAAGGGTGTTCCCTTCATCGCCCCATGCATATTGTTTATGCGACACCTAGAGGCTTAACTTCATGAAGGGAAATACTAGTCTTGGGAAAGCATTGAAGGAGGAGTGTTGGGCCCTCTTTACCCGCGCCATACGCATGTACTTCTAAAGAATTCGACGCTGATGAAGGACCTCACGGCCGCGATTGGCATAAGCGCCATCGGGCTAATCCAAAAGTCTGATGTGGCCCATTGGTCGAACTATTTGTTTAAGGGGTAAAGATGGGGTGAGATGTACTCGAACGTCGCCGAGTCATTCAATGCGTGGATCAAGGAAGCGCGCCACCTCCCTGTGACCGAATGGTCGACTTAATCAGGTAATATTCACCCGCGATTAAAAAACTTTACTATTTAGCTTAACTCTTTAGTATCGTCCATAAAGCTTTAGTATCAGGGGTAACCCTTTAGTATCAGGTGTAAGTCTTTAGTTTCAGACGTAACCCTTTAGTATCGTGATAGCAGCTTTAGTATCAGAGATAACCCTTTAGTATCAGGCGTAAGTCTTTAGTATCAGGTGTAAACTGTTTAGTATCTTTTGTAAGGCTTTAGTATATTCTATAAAACATCTTTGCAGGTACAAGCTCATGAATATGATGTACGCCCGACGCGAGCATGTCCGGCGCTGGGGAACATATCTTTGCCCAGCAATACATCGGAACCTCGAGGACACTATCGAGTCAAGCCGCTTGCTCCGCGTAGGCCGTTCGGATGGTGAGCAATTCGAAGTTATCGACCAGTGTCGCTACACGGCCAATCTGCAGACAAGGACATGCTCATGTAGACGTTGGCAAGTCTATGGAATACCACGCATGCATGCGTGTGCGTCAATCGCGACTTGGAGGCAAGTGTACATCGCCGTGGATGACTACTTACGGTACAAATGTACGCCAATGCATATGCGAACTATATTTCTCCAAATTCCCCTACCACGATAAACCCATGCATACATCCCGCTGGCCCTTCGGGATACGCCCACCTATTATTAAGAGAAGGCACAGGCGGCCGAGGCGGATACAAGAATTGAGTCGCAGCTTTAGACGTGAGAGAGTTGAGGTGTAGCCAGCAAAAACACCGCCACAACCGCATCGACGACTTACCGCTGTAATAGCCGATTAGCTTGATCCGTCTTGGCCATAAGGTTTACATTTTGCCTAATGTAAATAATGTGATTTTCTGAAGTTTTGACATTATCACGTTTATAAAATGTTTACATGAGTAATCAGAGATGGTAAGAATACTAAGCAGTTAAGAGAAATACTAATCGGATAAGAGAAATACTAAAGAGTTAAGTGAAATACTAAGCGGATAAGAAAAATACTAAACAGTTAAGTAAAATACTAAACAGTTAAGAAAAATATTAAATAGTTATTGGAAAGAAGGTTGCGACTTTAATGAAGCGCCGGGTGCTTATTGGGAACCGAAGCGACGCATTTACAACTGAGATCTCCGAAATCGCTTCTCTCTCTCTTTGAGATTTGGCTTTAAATAGGTGCTGTGGGAAAGAAACACTAAACAGTTAAGGGAAGTACTAAACAGTTAAGAAAAATACTAAACAGTTAAGAAAAATATTAAATAGTTATTGGAAACCGAAGCGACTTTAATGAAGCGCCGGGTGCTTATTGGGAACCGAAGCGACGCATTTAGAATTGAGATCTCCGAGATCGCTTCTCTCTCTGAGACTTGGCTTTAAATAGGTGTGGTGGGAATGAGGGATTCTACCATTGCTTCACCATCATGAGTTGCAACAGTCGCCCCTCCTTCTACCGGTTCATCTCTCCTACTGACTCGCCACGTCGATTGTGGATTCCTCAGTCATTCCACCGCTTACGCACGCGTTCGAATGGACCGGTGCGGTATGTGGGGACCGCGGGAACCCTTGGCGGTGATGGTGGGCTGGAGAGAGGGAGTACGGAGAGGCTATCTTCCATCACGGGTGGCATGCCTTTTGGGCTGACCATCATCTCGGTGGGGGGGACCTGTTGATCTTCACTCTCCGCGAGGATAAAGATTTTGATGTTCACATTTTCGGACGCAACAGTTGTTTGAAAATGTCTTCTGTTTCTGCTCGCCCAAGTGTAACTACAGACGGTAGTCTGTAGCTATTTGTCTTGCAAATAAAATCGTAATATTTAAATAGCTGTCTTTGGTGTTACTGTATGTGTGATTGAACTTGTTGATTGTGAATGTCTTTGCTTGAAACTGTTCTCCTTCTTGTAATACTAAACACTGAACACTTAGTAAACAATGAGTACTAAACAGTTAAGAAAAATACTAAATAGTTAAGGCAAATACTAAACGGTTAAGGTAAATACTAAGCGGTGAACACTTAGTAGACAATGAGTAATCGATATTATACACGTAGAATATGATTGTAAAGTCTTTAGAGTTCCTTGACGTTGGTTCATCAATTTTGGGTCCTTCCTTCGCGGTGGAGTTGTTCGACGGAATCCGTCCGAAAGTATCGACATACATACTCTAGGCGTAGACGAGGAACTTGGATCGATTGAGGTGAAGCTTCTCACCACCCAATATCTGCTCCATAAACCGCATCACGAACACGGGGCGATCCACACCGCCTCTCTCTTTGTTAATGGCGATCACGGTCATGTGAGAATGTATAACTGTCTATTTCAAAGCAATGCCCATGCCCGATGGTAAGTGCGTTTTCGAAAATAACCCTCTGCATTTATAACAAAGATTGTTAAGCTGGTTCGAAGGGGAGGACACGAAATATAGAGGTGGTAGGTGTTTGGCTTACCATTTCCTCGTGGCCTTGTCATAATCTTACCGGCCGTTGAGAGATGAGTAATGAGTGTAGTGTATGGATTCTCCATCCAAAACGAGTAGGTGGAAGCGTTTGTTAAGCATGATGGGCATTAGAACAAATTCCCAATTTTGGACAGATGTTATTGCATCGGTCATTAGTTTGAGAGAATCATCGGTTGTGTGGTGCTTTGCCGCTTCGATGCGGTTGCAACAAGAAAAAGGCCCAGTGATGGATCCACGCCTCTTGTACTTGATGGTGTCTTCTTGAGCTCCTCCAAAGAAGATCATGACAAAGACGTCCATGACGTGCGTCGACCACTGAATCTCTTCCCTCGACCAATGGGTATAATTGCAGCTGAAGTTGTAAATGCCCACTCATTCTTCCAAACAATTGTACTAGAAGATAAAATAAACAGTTCAGATAAATACTAAGAATGTAAGAGAAATAATAAGCGATTAAGAGAAATACTAAACCGATACGGGAAATACTAAACAGTTAAGAAAGATACTAAAGAGTTAAGGTAAATACTAAACAGTTAAGATAAATACTAAGCGTTTAACATGAATACTAAGCATTTAAGAGAAATACTAAAGAGTTAAGCCAAATACTAAGCAATTAAGAGAAATACTAAAGAGTTAAGCCAAATACTAAGCAGTTAATATAAATATTAAGCGGTTAAGTGCAATACTAAGCATTTAAGAGAAATACTATGAAGATTGTTCTCACCTGTCAATCAGACAGTTCAGGAAGAATGAAATGAGTGCTTGCTTCTCCTTGTTCAGCTGCCCGAACCCTGTTGGACGCTTGTTCTTAGGAATGAAATTTGTCCTCACAGGTTGTACATTTTCTCCTGCGTGTACGGACGCCTCTGCATCAATCACAGTTGCAGAGGCGTGGGCTTCAATAGGGACGGGGAGGGGGCCTGCTTCTTCAACGGGGTCTTTTGGCTGGAGGTCATTTTGATGGGGGCTTCTGCGGTGAAATTTGTTGATGGGGGGCTTCTTCAGTGGGAGCTTCTTCAGTGGGAGCTTCTTCAGTTGGGGCTTCTTCAGTGGGGGCTTCATCGGTGGGAACCATTGAAACAATGATGTGGGGGGCTTCTATGGGCCCTTCCGCGCCAGTGGGAATCAACATCCTTGCATCACTTGGTGACGCGTCCTTCAATATCTCACAAGTTTCAATTAATGCGTCGACGATGCGCACTGGTTCCTCGCCTTCCTTCTCCAATGCCGGCGGGCTTCCCTCAACAACTTCGGGAGCTATCCTCTTCCGAACAGTTCTAGTCCGCAGTTTGCGGGCAACTGTTTCGCCAGCGATATCCGCTAATGGGATTGTGGAAGTATCAGGAGCTTGCTGTCGCTTGGAGACAAGTGCCTTACGGCGTTTGGCTGGCGGGGCTTGGTGGGCAGATTCCCTGGCAAGCAACCTATCAATTTGCCCGCGCATTGTAACGACCTCGTTCATCAGTACATCGTATGAGGTCTGCAAGCGCTGAATAAAGTCGTCATTGCTTGCGCTTGGGGTCCTCCGTATGAACGGAGTTGGACTAATCATGAGGCGGTACGCTTTCGGCCTAGCGGTCTTAGGGTTTCTTGTCAATCCTCTTCAGGCTGCGCTTGCCCTCACCTTCTGCCACGCTTGGACCTGCATCCGTACTAGGTCTCTCCTCCATGGCCGTGCTATGTAGTAGCCGGTTATTGGTGAGGGCAGCCTCTTCCGCGGTTTCTGGGACGAGGTGGTGGAACTGTGAGACAATATTGCAAAATCTTTAGTAACGTTATAAGTAGTTTAAACAAGTAAAGCATGTAGTGAATACTAAAAACTTTACACGAATACAAGAGCCTTTAGCCAAATACTAAAGACTTTAGAAGAATACTGAAGACTTTAGCCTAATACTAAAGAGTTTAGAAAAATACTAACGACTTTAGCCTAATTTTAAATACTTTATAAGAATACTAAAGACTTTATCCTAATACTAAAGGCTTTAGTAGAATACTAAAGACTTTAGCATAATACTAAAGCCTTGGGCATAAAACTAAAGAAGTAAGAGATGAAAGGACGAAGTAAGCATACTGATTTCCCATTGAATGATTCGATAATTGCCTTGACAGTAGTAACCTTCTTGCAGGTGGTCTCACCGTAGCCCAAAATTCTTGGAGTCCGGCCGAACTCCACCTTCTTTCCAGAACCGGTGACTTCATAGAACCATATTATCAGCACTATGGAGCACCCCCTAAGATAACCTGTTTTCGTCTTTTTCTCCCCAGAACACCTCTCCTGTACTCGAGCAGCTGTCAGTTGGATGTCGTCCATGAGCCATTTATGCACGGCCTGTGCCCATGCATATGTCCCTAGGTTCTTCAGGTTATCGGCATAATGCGCACTCCAACTTGGGGCCGTGCAGTTTGTGGTCGGAAACAGGAAGGCACCCATCAAATACACTATCAGAAATTTCACGAGGTTTTCCTCCTCGCCTCTCTTATGAACAAGATCCAACAGAGCGTTCTTAATGCAATCTCGATTCCTTGAGTAGGCTTTGTCGAGATATCTGTCCTCAAATGTGGATCGGGCGGTGGGCCGTTTGAATTCCACAGCAGTTCCACTACAGGGGAGTCCAAGGATTATGGCGACGTCCTCCGGACGAAAGCTCAGCAAGCTTTCCCCGATTTTAAATTTCTGCAAGCCAACGTCATAAGCTTGCATCAGTGAGTCGAGCACGCCCCTCTCTTGTACTATTCGCTTGATTCCGCGAGGGGGAGCAAATGGCGTCTTTGTTGATGAATTGCCTGTGTTTTTTGTTCATGTGTTTCTTCAATTCATCGAGGCAGTCAACAAGGGGACCCGTGTAGCATCGTCCATTAACCAAATTCTGAGCCATTGTGCAGTTAACTACAACGAAAACGTGAAAAGAGATAGAAACATTTAAGCCCTTTGAATTGTACTAAATAGTTGCTCTGGATTTTAAACACATAAGGCGAATATCAAGCAGATTTCCAGTATACTAAACAGTGTAGCTCGATTTTAAACACTTTTCACCGATTTTAAAACCACAACCCACAATGAAACACATTCCTCAAGAAATTACATGTACCAAAAGCACATGAACAACACCACCGGTGTACATGGCTAGTGGTCTACAGTTACAAGTGAGAAAAGAACAAATCCTTGCACATGAACAAAACCCTAAACCCTATATCTCCACAATGAGTTTACAATCCACATGCACAAATTGCATTCTACCGCGGAGGATAGAAAAATAGCAAGAAAAAAAGAAAAAAAAGAGAGATCGAAGCCCGGCGGCGAAGCCCTGATCTCAAAAGGTTTAGAGTTCGGGTTTCGGTTGCTACCTCGTTTGCAAACTCCGGCAATCGCTGCTGGAAGAGAAGATGAAGGATGACCTGGCGGAGCAGACGGTGTGCTGACTGTCTTCTTCGTGTGGAGAGGGAGTGTCAGCGGTTTAGTTAATTTGGAGCAGCAGCGGATTCAAGGGGAGAAGACGATCTCAAAGGGCATTTTAGTCTTTTCACGAAATGGTGTGCTGTACCGCAGTGTCAGAACCGCTGGGCTTCTCCAAAGGGCATCAGCGTCTTTTCACAGCCCAGTTAACACCGTTTGCTACCTGCAGGGACTGAAAAGTAAATCCCTGTATAAAGGAGGGACTGAATATAGATACCTAAAGTTGCAGGGACTATATATGGAATTCAAACTTTTGGGGGGCTTTTCATTACTTCTCTCTTTTTAAAAATAAAAGCACATGGATTGGATCATGAATGAAAGTGTAATAATGAGATAAATATTTTATTAGTGTAAATAAAATAAGATGGGATTCAGAAGTTTTTTTTTTTTTTTTTGAAATAAAACACATTTCTATTATACTATATATATATATATATATATGTAGAAAGAGAAAGTTAGAGAGATATAGAATGAGAAATAGAGAGAGACAGAGGGATATCGCCTCCGCGATCACAGCACCAGCCAACCGTGAGAGATCTGATTGTGCTCGTCAGCTGGGATCAAGGGAGATCGTGATCTCCTCCATCGTCGCCCACAACTCCCTATAAGAGCGCCCATGGTGAAACCCTAAAAGCTTCGTGTTGAGCGGCGGCGAGAGTCATCGTCGTCGCAAGGCAGCGGAAGAAAGGAGGCAGAGGCGTTGGTCCGCCCAAACCTCATCAGTGGTTCCGTGCCGACGTTGGTGTAGTCGTCGGATCACCGCGAGCTCGCCGCCTTCATTTGATTGACGTAGATGCGAAGGGAGTTGGTTCCTTGGGACACCAGACTTCGTGACTTTTGTAAGTGCACCTGCCTAGTACCCACCTAGCTTTGGGTTTTCTTGATTTTGTGCTTTTGTTCCTGCTTCATTGCTTGAACGTTTATTGATCTTGATATTATTGAATATCCTTGAACTAATGTTGTATTGTTTATTGACCTGGATATCACCATGATTGGTACTTTGTGGGGTTGGAGTTTTGGATTTTGATGTTCATTGATACTAAACTGAGAAGGATTATTTTTACTTGCTTGGAAATTTTGAAGCTTGTATTAGTCCATAACAGTAGGGTTCCTCAGTAATTAGTTTAACTACATGGACTTTAAGGAGAGAGTAATGAGGTGTTTTTTGTGGTTATTGTATGATTGATATTGTGTCTTTGAGGCTTGTGTGTCATCTAGTGATCTTTGATGGATTTTATTGTTTGCCTCTATGTTTAGTGGGGATGATTTCTCTGTGATTAAAGTATGGACGGGCAGTGAGTGTTAATAATAAACCGGTAAACATGGGTCAGTTGGATGGATTTAAAGGATGGTATAATGCTTTGAATATAAGGATGTACTCATGTGTAGGGATAGCATACAATATGAACTCTTGTTGATTGAAATTACTAAAGGTCAGTAAAGGTTGTTCAGAAGATCTGTTTATTTTTATTAACATAATGATCACTAGTACACGTGTTTAGAGAGGATTTGGTTAATGGCTTTATGAAATGGGGTTCAGTAAAAGGTTTGGGTCAGGTGGGCTATAATTGTGGGACGGGTTTGATCAAGTCCAAACCCATGTGAGCTGAATTAATTAAGTCGATTAGATTTGATTAAAGAGGGAAGGATTACTTGGGTGAATGATTTATTTTTAAATCCAAGTTGACTTAGTCAAGTCTAGTTTAGAGAGGTTTAAGGAGTTGGGTTATTAATGGGTCGGACACATTTAGTTGGGCATGCATTGTAGACGTAGTTGTTCTTAAACACATGTGTGTTTATTGAGAATGGACTTGTGGTTACCAGATATCGACGTGGAGCGCCGAGCTTCGTCGGGACAGATACAGATTAGTCGGTTGGATTGCGAATAGAGGTAAGATACTCTTGCCTAGATTCCACCCATTGTTTGGGTTTCTTGTTTTGTTGAATGCTGGTTGTTGGCATGTCTTTCTTTGTGATACCTGCTATTTTTGGATACATGCAGTAGTTATTGCTCTCTTTCCTCGTATGTGTGTGATTGATGTGCTTGTAGTAGTGCTATTACTACCTTTTTGTTGGAATGCTCGTTGGACATGCCCTCCTATGACCGACACTTGACTGTAGGCACTCGTGGTGCTTGTGTGCAGCTAGGTAGGTATGCGTCAGTGGAGTGAGCGGGCTCGCTGAGCATAGCCTCCTGTTGTCTGGCATGAGACCATAGAGATACGCAGTACTTGTGTGTTGGCCGGGTAGGTGTGCGCCAACTGAGTTTGTTCTTCCGCCCGGTTCAGTGGAGCGTGGGGGCTCCGGTTTGGGAACATTCAAGGACCGAACATCTTGGCGTTTCGGCTTGCTATGCCAGAGGGACGATACTCACAGTTGTCCTAGGAACGCGAGGGGCCGGGGACGTACACCACTGGCGCTTCGGCTTGCCATACGGAGAGGGACGATACTGCGGTTTGTCCCGTAAGTCGATGGGTTGGTTCCACCGGGCCGTGTCGACACGTGGAGAGGTGGCGCATCTTGAGGTACAACCGGAGGGTCGGTATGCCCCCGAGTGGTTGTCATCCGGGGATCGTTGTTGAGTTGTTCTTGGAATCCCTCTTCCGAGCCCGAGGGTCGTAGGCAGAGTCATACCGCTGTTGTTGTTGTTTGTGGTAGACTCCTAGGATCGATTATGCGAGTGTAGCCCCATTGTGTTGATGATTTGTTCTTGGATTTGATATCATCTTTATTGGTTTACATCTTTGAGATCCTTGCGGGGGTACTACTTTGGGTTTTCCTTTCAAAGCTCATCACTTTTCCCTTTCTCTCATTTGGGTTTTAAGGAGTAGGTGACTCGAGCTCAGGAGACGTGCGAGAGTCAGGGTGGGATATTTGCTGAGGTCAGAGGATCTCCTTGTCTTTTGTTTCTGTGAGAGGCACTCTGTTTAGGACCCATGTAGGGCCTGTATTTGTTTAGGGCATATGGACCCTTTGTGACTAGTTTATTTCCGTTGTGGTTATTTTGAGGTTATCTATTATTATTGTTGAGACCTTTGATTCTTAATTGATATTTGCTTTGACTATTTAGGCCTTGTACTTGGGTGGGGCTCGTCTCCACTTGGGTACGGCCGATCTGTTTACGTGCCCGAGGTCCCGGAATCTGGGTCGGGGACCATTTCAACTCGGATTGACCTAAAATTTTAACTAAGTGTTCCTGACTTATTGATCTTCAATCTGAATGGTGGAGATTGGGTTTAGAGTCTTGTCGCCCTTGTAATAATTTTATGATTTTTGCTGCTCTTTTAAGATATCTGCAACCCTCTCTCCCTTTGTATTCGGCTCTTTTTCATGGAACACCCTTTCTTTTGGCCACATGGTCATCCCCGGCTTGATCATCATATGTCAATATCAATAATAACTTGCATTAGTGCCAAAATTTATCCATTTGATACAGAAATTCACTAAAGCATCGTATATATACATTTTTTTATTAAAATGGATAAATCACATTCTTTTATTTAATGATTAAGTAGAGTTGGTATATTGACGCTCGTATTTGAGCTCCCCAAATTGGTCCCCCTCCCGGGGATCCCTAGATTAATCTACATTTAACTAAAGTGATACAACAGCAACAGGCAAACCCCAGCTGGAGGACGAATCTCATAGCTGAAGACTGCAGAAGAAAGCTAATGGAGTTGAATCAATGGGAAGTTGAATACATCCCAAGGGAGGAGAATACGGGAGCTGATTTTCTGGCAAGGTAGGCGAGACACCATACAGGATGTTAAAGATGCTCGGATCAACAACAACTACCAAGCTGGCTGGGAGAAGAAATCAAGAGGCTTGTTGAGGCAAGCTGTTGAGTAGTAGTTGTTAGGCTCTCATATAAATAAAAACCAAAAAAAAAAAAACTGTCTACTTAAGTTATCAAGAAATATTTAAGAGTGATTTTTGCTGGTAGCTGAAGACATGAGTTTGCAGTTATATTTCATGAAAAGACAAAAAATAGAAACTTGTTATAAAAGCTTAGGAAAAAGACACCAACACAACAACACCCACACTTTTCGAGCATTGAACTTTGAAGTACATTGCCTCAAAGGTTACATAAGAGGAAAAAGAATATGAAAAACAAAAAAGAAAAAAAAAAAACCTTGTATATTTTTCACAACTATGTACTCTTATCTTTAGTCATCCCTAGCTCCAAACGACTTCCAGGCCATCCCAAACCAACTGAAGTGTCTTTTTGTCCCTGATCAACACACTGTATTTGGCAACAAAACCCATGCAACTCTCTTGTTATGCCGAGTACCCCTTCTCTCTTTTGCTTCGAGCTTACTTCCTCATGGATCTTGTATCTCATTATACACAGTACCAATCAGCAAATGATATTGCGGTCAGTCTTCTGTAATTAAGAAAGAATCCATCTATTAATTAGCAGAAACCGATGTATAATTTGTCGATTAATTGCAGAAACCAACGTACTCAGAGCTATCAATCCTAAGAGAGGAAGGATGGCTTAAAAGGAACTTAAAATATCTTAAATCTTAATGTAGTGATTTGACAAGGATAACATTCAACATGACATCATATTCCTTCAATATTTGGCAATAAAGAGCATCATTCAAGGTTGAAAATTGACTATTAAAAATCCAGATCAGTTGTTGTTACATGCGATACTAGACTACTAGTTAATGAGAATCATTCATATATACTTGAATTAGTCCGCATATATAATCATAATTTTTGTAAGTTATTCAGAGATTTTAGATCCAATGTAGCAATTCCGGAAACTCTTAGGGAGGCTTAAATAGATGAGACAAAAGTGTCTTTTATGCACCATGTCCTTTGGATGTTCCATCAAGGTATCCAAGGAATCAAGGATGTCTTATGTGCAACATCAGGGAATCAGTGGATAGAAAATCCCTCATCTTGGAGCATAAAATAAATCTCCTCTTCAAAACTTCATCTAATTTTGACAAGCTAAGATCTGATTAACATCACATCAGCTTTTCTCTTGTTCAACATCATGATGTTTTTCTTCTTGTGCATTCTTAAGAACTCCCTTTCATGTGCCAACCACAGATGCAAGTAGCTATTCAATATAGTGACACAATTTAATGTTTACTAGAAACTTCAACCTCATGTTAATGTATGTATACATTGAGATAACCGATGCATGAATCTACCTAGGATTTAAAAAAAATAAAATAAAATACAGATAATCCAGTGCACACAAAACCATCTTACAACAAGACAAAGACCATGGCCATTGTGGCAAGAGAAATCAAGAACCTCATTTTTTTAAAAGACAAATAGAGGCATAATCCAAAGGTAAGACCATTGAGAGAACATAGGAACTAGCAGAAAAAAGGACAAGATCATTGAAAGAACATAATGCAAAGTGGAAGAGGAGAAATTCATACCTTTGCAGTAATTGGTACAAGGGAATAGGTAGTATAGAGGAGTGGAGCCGCATGAGCTCTCTCATGCGAGTACTTGTCTATGTGATCCATACTTTTGCAGCAGGATGTTGGTGTGGTGGTGCGCTCTCAGGGTATTGTATGTCATCTAGGTAGTTGCCTGTAGGGGGAAAGTGAAAAAGAGCACGTTCCATCCTGGTTGTCCTTTCAGACCATTTCACTAGTAGGATACACCGCACGACAAGTTAGTGCAAGCTATTGGTCCCACCTTTTTGACCGTCTCTCCGCCGTAAGTGTTTGTTAAGTTGGTTGCTATTATGGAATATTAGTATTGGAGAGACAACCCCGATGTTTAAGAGCTCACTTGTACCCCTAAGGACGCAAACAGTGGTCTTAGGACAAGCTATTGTTCCCACCTTTTTAATTGTCCTTCCTTTTTTTTGGGGGGGCAAGCTACATGTATAGATCATGTGTTGGTGGATGTCTTGATTGCACAAATTTATTTTGGTTGAGGTTCACACATTTTGATTTGTCATTTGAATGAATTTCATCTGTAAAATTTATTGTAAGGTTATCATTTTGTAACGAAAATTTATGGCTTCCATATGTACCATGTATAGTACACAATTTATATATATATATATATATATATATATATATAGAAAAATATCGATATTATGTATATTATACTAGAAAATTCATATTTAGTGATATATCCTTAGGTTTCTCATTTTGTTGTATGTTTATTGCTCTATGGACAAAACCATATTATGTTAATTTAGAAGTATTTTTAATAGTTGGAAAGTTTTGGTAATCATATGATCCCAAAACTCTAAATTCTTGTCTTTCTTTATTTTTATACAGTGTTTTGATAATTATATGATCTCAAAACAACTTTTAAATTTTTTTTTTCAAAAACTTCAAACCACTAGTTTCTTACAAAAAAAATCATTTTTCAGTTTTTTTACAGCTTTTACTCCTTTGAAGGAGTCGATACGAACAATTTTTTTATAGAAGTGCTTTTATAACAAAAAAAAAAAACACTTATGGGCTTCCCAGAAGCTAATCCAAATAGGGTCTTATTTTGAAAAGCCCTTTTCCATAAATCCTTCTATCAAAGTGGAAAAAGAAGAGTCTTTTTTTCATATGTCAATCTAAACAGTCTTATTATATAGGGTGAAAGACACTTTTGGTCCCTGAAAATGGTACAATTGTTCACTTTCATCCCTGTATTTTCATTTTGTTCAATACTGTCCCTGTATTTTGCGTATTTGGTCAAATCTGATCCACGATCTTGGCATTAGGCTGACATGTGGCATCCAAGTGGCATACGAATGAAATACATAGGTATTTATTTATTTTTTCTTTTATAAATAGATGTATTTTGCTTATGTGGCATTTGTATTTGTTGATGTGGAGCGCCACATGTACCGCTGACATGGCATAATAATTTAAAAAATTAATAAAAAAATTTAAATTATGTTGCTGACATGACAATTTTTTTTAAAAATAAAACATACTTAAGTACTTAACAAACTACTTAACTAACCTTATTACAAATCAATAAACTAATTAACCTTATTACAAACAACTTAATTAACCTAATTAAAAAAACATAATTAAACTTTACAAATCATGAACTAAACCCTAACCCTAATCTAACCCTCTCCTTCTTTTTGCCACCAGCCGCCGCCCAACCCCTCTCCTCCGGCCACAGCCCCAAATCTTCTTCCTCCACCGGTCGGCGGGGTAGCCCACCGGTGAGCAAGCTGGCACCGGCAACCATCCCTCTCGCGCCGAGCAGCCGCCCGCCTCCCCCACGCGCGCATGAGCTCCGGCCTCTCTTCTCGGTGGAGCCTTACCAGCCTGTGGCCTCCTCTTGTACACGCCGCACCCGACAGACCTGACGCTGACGAGCAGTGTGCAGTCCCAAGCTAGATCGCACCTTCCCTTCTCCGGCGATGCATAGCTACGGCTGGCCCCTCTTTACTCCGGCAGTCAGTGCCCTGCCACCCCTTCTTCCTACAAGCTGAGCTTTTCCACTTCCTCCTCTCGCGCAGGGAGGGATGGCTGCCGGCTTGCTCGCCGGTGGGATACTCGGGGTCGCCGGCCGGTGCGTGGGGAGGAGGTTATGGGTATGGTGATAGATGCGGCGATGGGCTACACGATGGAGGAAAAGAGATTTGGTGCCGTGGCCGGAGGGGAGGGGTTGGGCTGCGGCTGGTGGCAAGAAGAAGGAGAGGGTTAGATTAGGGTTAGGGTTTAGTTCATGATTTGTAAAGTTTAATTATGTTTTTTTAATTAGGTTAATTAAGTTGTTTGTAATAAGGTTAATTAGTTTATTGATTTGTAATAAGGTTAGTTAAGTAGTTTGTTAAGTAATTAAGTATGTTTTATTTTTTAAAAAAATTGTCATGTCAACAACATAATTTAAATTTTTTTATTAATTTTTTAAATTATTATGCCACGTCACGACATGTATGGCCCACATCAACAACAAATACAAATGCCACATAAGCAAAATACATCTATTTATAAAAGAAAAATAAATAAATACCTATGTATTTCATTCAGATGCCACTTGGATGCCACATAAGCCGCCATGTCAAGATCGTGGACCCAGATTTGACCAAATACACAAAATACAGGGACAGTATTGAACAAAATGAAAATACATGGATGAAAGTGAACAATTGTACCATTTTCAGGGACCAAAAGTGTCTTTAACCCTATTATATATCCATAAACTCATCTTTATTTATCATGTATCATCAAGTAATACTCTTACATCAAGAGACTTACAGAGTTAATTTTATCCAAACATACATAGATGATAATAGATTATATATATATATATAAAGCATGCAATTATATATACGTTACATGCAAATTGAAGAATTCATCAACGTGGTGCATGAAGGAAAGACCAAGCAATGCGACCATTAGCACCATGAGGAAAAAACCCTCCAGGTATGACCTCATCTCCAGTTCCATACACAATCCTGAGGATCTCAGCCGGAGTTCTTGCATACCCTAAAGAGTTTACATCTGCAGAGATGATGTTGTTTGTGGTTTCATTCTCAGCTCCCAGGTTCTCTGGCACCGTCAATCCTTCATCCTTCATGCGGTCTTTGGCGAAATTTCGGTTTCATAATTCGATATCCGGTTTGTGAACTTCGGCGATTGTCATATTGTAGGGTTCAATGAGCTCATCTTTTCTTTGGTAGAGGAGGGTTCTTATCATTGCATCTTGCCACTCGCTTCTTTGCTAAGAGCCACTCAGCAATTGTACCGCATGCTTGCATGCATGCAAAGTAAACAATAATAATTACCCATATATATACACATAATTAAACTACCTCTGGGGCTAAAAATAAAATAAACTGAATAATTACCCATATATATACACATAAAAGAGAAATTAATATTCATTAGTATTTGTGAATATATGCCTCACAAGTAAGGATTGTCAAATGATCAAGTTGTTTATGAACAACTCGAGATCAGTTCGGTATCCCTCCCCTCAAATCCTGACCTGCCGCCTATGATCCTGCGGCCTCTAGCTGAGCAGGCAACTCCTGCTCAACCTCCATATCAACTGCTTGTGGGGAGCCTCCACCTGGGGCTGTGGTACCTCCTGTACTAGAGGCTGTGGTACCTCCACATGTCTGGGTCATCCCCGTCTGCTTCCTCCCCATCCTCCACGACCTCGTCCACGAACCATGGTGCCTGTCACATAATTTTCACAAATCTGTTACTTGATTCAAATCTTGGGCTACCCGACCCAACACTCAGTTCAACCTAATTGTCTATGTCACAAGGGCATCTAGGGTGTCTACTATCTACTTTGTTTTGATACCACTTTAATCTGTAACACCCCGACCCGAATCCAAGGACCTCGGGAACGTCGACAGATCGGCCGTACTCGAAAGGAGACGAGCCCCAATCGAATACAAGGCCTAAAATGATAAGCAGATAATACATTTGACCAAAAGAAAATCAATAAATAAACCATAAAGTCTCAGCGGAAACATAGTAAAATCAAATAAGGGTCCATAGCCCTCCACACAATCCAGGCCCTACAAGGGTCCTAATGGAATACAGACAATGTCCTCACACACAAAGGTAAAATAACTTAGGGAGGTTCTCCAACCCTCGGTAATATTCGCCTAACTCTCCCGGCCCCCACGAGCTCGAGTCTACCTACTCCTCAGGACCTGAAATGAGAGAAGAGAAAAGTCGTGAGCTTTCGAATGGAAAGCCCAGTAAGTACCCTGCAAGAATCACAATGGTCAGCTGAAACAGATATCAATAACATAGGATCATCAAACAAAGGGGCTACACCCCATACAAACAGATCCTAACATCCAGCTACGGCCCTCAGAGCCCTGGATGAGAAGTCCAAAGACAGCTCAGCAACGATTTCCCCCGGACAGCCAGCCTCAGGCTGTAATCAAGTAACGCAGCCTCAGACTGCAACAACAGCCTCGGGCTGTGAGCGACGAACCTGTCGCACTCGGTAGCGCCACCTCTACGTGTCGACACGGCCAGCAAATCAACCCCACTGACAGGGATACGGAGCCTCAGACTCCACTGCAACCGGGCGGAAGATCAGAACCTAGTTGGCACGTACCTCCCGGCCAGCACACAAGACCATGTGCCCATGATCAAGTGTCGGCCCACGGGTGGGTAGTCCAACTAAGTATTTCAACAAATGGAAGCTTAACACTACCAACAGATCAACCAAATACATACCAGGAAGGAAATAATCAAACATGTATGTGCATGGATCAAACAGCAGGTACTAAGCAAGAACATGCTAACTAATAGCATCGAACAAAATCAAGAAAACCCATACAAGGGTGGAAACGAGGCAAGAGTGACTTACTTCTAATCGCAATCCAATCACACGCTCCGTATCTGGCTCGGCGAAGCTCCGCACGCCTCGTCGATATCTGATGACCACAAGTTCACACTCAAAACCTACTCGTGTAATTAGGATTGACTACCACTATAATGCAAGTTCACTAAATGGACCTGGCCCATATTAAACCCAGCTCAACCGTCTCAATTAATTAACCACTTAATTAAATAAATGATTATCTTAATTAAGTCTATAAATTATATTGGGTTAATTCTTTTATTACTAGCCCATCGAGCCGGCCCACTTCCATCCAAAACGAACCCCAAACCACTCCATAGTACACGTAAAATAATAATTGAATTAAACACCATCAAAAGCCCATAACCTATTTCAAGGACTTAACAGTCACCCTCCAAATCATCAGATACCCATGACTATAACTTAAGGTATTCACAGTTTAATTCATGTATCCATTCTACAGCCTGGTTGCAACGACCATTACAACCCACAGTTCAGGTCTACCTCAACAGACCCAGTACCTACCAAAGCTCTTCTCACATACAATCCCATCTATAAATCCAGCAACCCAATAGTGTTTCCAAGCATGCAATAAAACACTTTGTTCACTGTTCTTATACTCATACTATAATGGAAATTCCTTGAGACCAGACCAGCATCACAGCTACTCTATACTCCACACAAGCCTCATGATTTCCTTAACAACAATCCTGAGAACCACTACCCTCTTTTACCTCTCTAATTTAGCATACATAATAAAAAAGGATTTAAACTCAAATGACAGCCTTACTATGCTCCTCCCCCCAGCCACAAAACAGTTCCTTCCGCACATGAAATCACATATAAACCTCCCAGCATGAATAGTATAGGAACCTCTACACACTTACTCATCAAATATCCCAGCACTCAACCACTGTAAAACAAATCAGAACCATTGAATCACCACTAAAGATCATCCAATCTACTCATGATGTCTCTTATCTATTACTGTCCTCTTACTGCCATTAAGGACATAGTAATTCTCAAGTCCCTAATCCTTTAACCATACAATCATCCATAGAGACAGAATAAAAAGAAGAACTCAAGGCTGAAGACATAGAGAAACAGAGGCTTGCAGAGAAACATAGGCTTGAAGACATAGAGAAACGAAGGGAAGCTGGGGATGTTCTCATTGAATTTTAAAGAGATACACATCATAAGCTTTTATAGCTAGGTTTACAATAAAAGTAAGTAGACTAAAGTATATAGACTAAAATACCCTTATATACAAATAATAGTTATATATGTTAATATCCCCCCTCAAACTCACGAGGCTACAACAATAAGCATCGAGAGTTTGTCAGATAAGAAACGGAAGCGCGAAGCCGAGTGTGCTTTTGTAAACATATCAGCAAGCTGCACAGAAGACGAAACAAATGGCAATGTGATGGTGCCAATCTGTAGGTGGTGGCGAGTGACGTGACAATCAATCTCGATATGCTTGGTGCGCTCATGAAAAACTGAATTACGGGCAATCTGAATAGCACTCTGATTATCACAATGTAGCGGAGTAGGGTGACAAAGAGAGATACCCATATCAGCAAGCAACCAGCGTAGCCAAACAATTTCACAAGTAGTCGAGGCCATGGCACGATACTCAGCTTCTGTAGAAGACCGAGAAATGACATCTTGTTTCTTGCTCTTCCACGAAATAAGTGAGTCACCGAGGAAAATACAAAATCCAGTAGTTGACTTGCGATCCGTAGGATCACCAGCCCAATCCGCATCAGAGTAAGCACGCAGTTCTAACGAAGATGTAGAAGGAAACAAGAGGCTCTGAAACTGAGTGCCCCGAAGGTATCTGAGAATGCGAAGCACGGCAGCCCAATGAACTGTAGTAGGGGCAGTAACAAACTGACTAACCACATGAACAGCATGCGCAATGTCTGGGCGAGTCACAGTAAGATAAACTAAGCTGCCAACAACAGTACGATAAAGACTGGAATCTGCCAAAGGAGTGCCATCTGACGGAGAGTATCTAGCATTAGTTTCAAGGGGAGTATCAACGGTCCGGTTATCAGTGAGTCGAGCACGTTCAAACAGATCAGCTATATACTTTGATTGAGATAAGAGATAGCCTTTCGAGGAATAGGCAACCTCAATTCCCAAAAAGTAATGTAGCATACCCAGGTCTTTCATAGCGAAGCAACGTGCCAACTCAGACTTCAAAGCTTCAATTCCATCACAATCATCACCAATAATGATCATGTCATCAACATACAAGGATAATAGAATACGACCTGCCGTTGTATGCTTGACAAATAACGCCGAATCATGGTGACTAGGAAGAAAGCCAAGCGAAGTGATCACGGTGGAAAACTTCTCAAACCAGGCACGTGGTGCTTGTTTGAGACCATAAAGAGCTTTGCGAAGCTTGCAAACTTCACCTGACTGATGAGCAATACCGGGAGGAGGCGTCATATAAACTTCTTCATGAAGATCGCCATTCAAGAAGGCATTCTTGACATCCATCTGAGATATTCTCCATCGGCAAATGGAAGCAACAACAATCAGAGTACGAACAGTCGTCATTTTTGCAACAGGGGCAAAAGTTTCTTCATAGTCCATGCCATACTCTTGGGAGTAGCCTTTAGCAACAAGTCGGGCCTTGTAATGTTCAATGGATCCATCTGATTTGGTTTTAATCTTGTACACCCAACGAGAACCAATGGTATGTTTGCCGTACGGTAGCGGAACCAAATCCCATGTATGAGTCTGGTGTAGAGCAGTAAGTTCCTCAGCCATAGCGGCCTGCCAAAGGGGATCACGAACTGCCTCTCTATAGGATGAAGGCTCAGAAAGACGATGAACAGACGCAACAAAAGAAGCAAAGGAGGTAGAATAAGATGAATACTCAAAGTCGGGTAGTTTAGTAGACTTATGGGTACGAGTGGATTGACGTAGAGGAGGATTATCCACAATCTCATCCGGTAACTGGGTGGTCGTAGGAGCAGGGGCATGAGAGGTGGATGTCTCGTGAACCAAAGTATCAGACAGAGCTTCATCGAGGTCGGTATCGAAGGGATCAATACGAACAAGATCTGACTTTGTCAAATGATGTAAACTAGCAGGAACAGAAAAGAAGGGAATATGTTCTAAAAACACAACATGACGCGAGACATACAATTTTTGACTAACTGGATCAAAACAACGATATCCCTTTTGACCAACACCATAACCTAAAAAGACACACAAGGCAGACCGAGGAGACAATTTACTACGCTCAACATGTGGTCGTAGAACAAAACAAGTACAACCAAAGATGCATAACGAGGAATAATCAGGTGAATGACCATACAGCTTTTCAAAAGGAGACAAACCTGAATTATGAGAGATTGGAATTCTGTTGATCACATGAGCAGCGGTAAGAACCGCTTCTCCCCAAAACGCACTAGGAACCTCGGCTGACAACAAGAATGAACGAGCTGTTTCGACCAGATGGCGATGTTTCCTTTCGGCAACACCGTTTTGTTGAGGAGTGTCCGTACACGAGGTTTGGTGGAGAGTCCCATCAGAAGTAAGTAACCGGGAAAAATCATTAGAAGTGTATTCACCCCCCAAATCACACCGAAAGCGTTTAATGACAGATGAGTGTTGGGTTTTTACAAGAGCTCTAAAGTTACTGAATATGGTAAGAAAATCAGACCGATGTTTCATAAGATAAACCCAAGTATAACGAGTGAAATCATCAATGAACGAAACATAATATCTAGAACCCCCTTTGGTGGATACAGGAGAGGGTCCCCATACATCAGAATGCACAAGATCAAATGGCGCAAGGGAAAAGGAAATACTTTTATAAAAAGGCAAGGCTGAAAATTTTACCAGTTTACAACCACTACAATCCAAAATATCATGACTTTCCAAATGACCTAAAGCTCTTGTAGAGACCAAAAACTTTAAACGAGACGCAGAAACATGACCCAAACGAGAATGTCAAAGATAAAAATCGAGGAAGGCGAGCGACTCAAGCGAAAAGGCGACAAATCCACACTAGAGGCAAAGAACATCTGATACTTTGAGCTCATCCAAAACGTAGAGTCCACCTTCCCTACGGCCGGTCCCAATCACCTTCTGAGATCGCGGGTCCTGAACACAACAATTTTTAGAGGTAAAAAGAACTGAGAGACCAGAATCACATAATTGACCAACAGATGCGAGATTTAAACTTAGACTGGGAATATGGTATACATCTGAGAGAGATAAACGGGATGTGTGGACAGAGCCAATTCCTGCCAATGGCATTGGGGTACCATTGGCAGTGATGACAGACAAAGATGGGGCAGAATTAACAGACACAAAGGAATTAATATCAGGAGACATATGATGAGAAGCACCTGAATCCAAGATCCATAAGGGAGAGGATATACCTGAGGTACCAGACAAAGACAAACCTTTTTGAGAGGAGGCCGACATGGCATGAGGCTGGGAAGCAAGGAACTGCTGAAATTGCTCAAACATATATGGATCCAAAGAAGGGGCAGCAACTGCATGGTTGGAATGAGGTGGGCGATACGTCCATGGAGCAGTCTGCATCGGGCGTAGTTGTTGTGGCGGTCGTTGTTGTTGTTGCTGCTGTTTGCCTTTACTCAGCAATTTAGGACACTGAGCCTTCCAATGACCCTTCTGCTTGCAGAAAGCACATTCATCCTGAGAGACTTTAAAATTCGGGCCTGCTTTGGTTTGCTAGGTGGTGATTTGTTGTGGGGACAAAGAAAGACGGATGGAGTCGTAGGTGTGACAGACCCCTTATCTGCCTTAGACTTGAGCCGAATTTCCTCTGCTAGCAGTTCATTAACCACTGAATCAACAGATGGAAGAGGAGAACGATGTAGAATTATCCCACGCAATCCCTCGAAATCATTCCGAAGGGCCATCAGAAATTGTACCAGACGCTGTTCTTCTCTACGAGCAATATACGGTTCAAATTCTTGCAGCGTGGCAGACTCAGTGAGAGCCAATTGATCCCAGAGATTAGACATGGCAGAATAAAACTCTTGAATACTCATATCATTCTGCTGAAGTGCGCGAATATCTGTCTCCAACTGATATTGCTTGGCGAAATTAGACTGTGTGTACAATCTAGCCAGATGATCCCAGACCTCTTTAGCCGTCTCGTACTTAGCCAATTGAACACCAATGGAGTGGGTAACCGAATTGTTGATCCACGTAATAATCTTTGAATTATCAGCCTCCCAATTGTCAACTAGGGCCGCATAATCAGTTGCCTTGTTGTCTGTAGGTTTAACCCGCACACCTGTAACATAGCTCCACATAGATTTTCCACGCAAAAAATTCTTCATAACATAACTCCAATACGTGTAGTTTTTACCATCCAACTGAACACTAATCGACTGAAGCGAATCATCCTTACGATTAGCCATGATTAACGAGACAAATACAAAATCCCCAAATCCAAAATCCCTAAATCAACCAAACTTGAAAACTCCCAAATCGACAGAACCCAATCAAATGAACATGAGCAACAACAAATCAGAGGGAAAACGAAAAATACCAATTGTACGGACGAAAGATCAAAGAAAATCCATGAATGGAGGCTCTGGATACCATGAAGACATAGAGAAACAGAGGCTTGTAGAGAAACAGAGGCTTGAAGACATAGAGAAAGGAATGGAAGCTGGGGATGTTCTCATTGACTTTTAAAGAGATACGCATCATAAGCTTTTATAGCTAGGTTTACAATAAAAGTAAGTAGACTAAAGTATATAGACTAAAATACCCTTATATACAAATAATAGTTATATATGTTAATAAAGGCCACCTAGCACTGAAATTACACTCCAAGATCCAACATACTATCTAACTAGCAACAAAGGTATATCTATATTTATTCTCATGCCATCACCCGATCCAAAACACTATGAATCACCACACCACCCCTTAAGCATGCTTTCAAGGAAAGAACAACACAGTCTACAACAACGAATAAAGACAGAACAGGAAGATTACCGGATTCACAAAGCCGTGTGAAGCTTCCCGTCATGACTCAGCAACAAGATCCACGGTACATGCGATTCAAGCGTTCTCTCTCCGGCCAGAAGAACAGAAGGACAAGGAGAAGAAGATGGTAGGCAGCGGCATTGCAATTCGCAAGACTTCTTTAGGGTTCCGATTCTTGTTTATCCATATATATACACAATCCCTTTCAAACCGATGAATTGTAACTAAGTTTTAAAACCAATCTTATCCGTTGATTCTTTTGTTTTGAACCAAGTGGAGGCTCTGCCGTTTCCCATCACCGGCGCGCGTCCTACCCTAGGCATAACTTCAGCCATCAGATCCATCTCTAACTGAACATCACCACAATCCTGGCCGTCCATTCCTTCTCTGTTTCTCAGATAAAAATAAAAATAGAAAACGGAAGGAAACTATTCATGTTAGAGTGACTTCATAAGTAGTAAAACACCTCAAAGCACTATTACTCTCTCTCTCTCTCTCTCTTGATATATCAAATCACCACGTGCATGGCTGCCCCCTTATATATATATATATATATATATATATATATTCATTATATTATATAACATAAAATATAATATATATTCATTACTCTATATATATTATATTATAACATATAATATAACATATACTCATTATATTATATAATTCAAGCATTATCAAAGCACATACATTCTCTTATCAATTTGTATAAATGCCCCTTCATTTTTATAAATTACAATTAGGTACTCACTAATTTAATTCACAAAAGAAAGGAAAATTCGCTTCTGGTCCTCCCACTTTTAATAGATTTACATGCAAGTCCTTCCTCTTGAGGGTGTGAATTTCCTGTAACGTCCTCAAGCTATATTAAATTACCAATAAACCCTCTTAGATCCAATACCACTCCAATAAAGATTTAATCCAATAAATCCCATTATTTCCAATTAAACCAAATTAGATAATTCCTTCCAATAATAATAATAATTAGAAATAATTTAAACCTCAAAATTAATCATAAAAACCCTTGGGTTTTACATATAGAAATCCTACCAGTTTAGAATTTCACCCGTTAAGATGAAAACCCTACAAGTTCTCAAATTGTTTGAAAATTGACATATTGGCTTATTTTTTGATGTTCTTTTCATCCATACGGTTGGATTTTCTCAAAATACTATACAAGTGGGTCAAATGGAGGCGACCGAACTTACACAGTGATAAGGCCGGCCGCATAATATCAGGCCCGTATATATATATATATATATATATATATATATATATATATATATATATAGAAAAATATCGATATTATGTATATTATACTAGAAAATTCGTATTTAGTGATATATCCTTAGGTTTCTCATTTTGTTGCCTGTTTTTGCTTTAAGGACAAAACCATACTATGCCTTTTACAAATATAGCAGTACAAAAAAATTTTGATAAAAAATTTAAAAATATATTGTGAAAAATATGAAATTTAAAAAAATTAAAATATTCGGTAAGAATATAAAAGATATTTCATTGGTTTAATGTTTTAAATTTAACTATAGTTATAACTTTTAGATTGACAAATATTTCAACAACAAATGTATATACTTGATCAAATGGAAACATGGGGTTAAACATAAGGAAAGTTGGGTAGTCCATTCCATCACACAAGGAGACAGGTTAAATAATAATAATAATAATAATAATAATAATAATATTGAAAATAGTGATGAATGGAATTCATTTTGGTTGGAGAAACAACTTGGCTTTGGCTTATCAATCAAGTTTCTAACAATGTACTGAATGAATTGTTTTATCTTGCACGTGGTTATAATTTATATTTGGTACTTATACTTTCTAGTTTAAATCTTGTCTATATAAACAAATATTTAGGAAAAATTGAAAAAAAAAGGTAATTAATTCAAGAGCCCTGGCACTGTTTACTTTATCCAATGGGGTCCTTGAGATAGGTGTGTGTGTGTGGGTGTGGGGAGTAGCAAATAGTGAGGAGGAGGGTCTCACGGATCAAGCTTCCAGGGACCTATAATTCATTTGCCCAAAAAAAAATATTTTGAAACTATTTAGTAAAATGATTTTGTTTAGTTGATGTGACATGCACCATGATTTATTTATTTATTTATTTATTTAGACTCAATATGAATCCAATATTTGAAAAGTTGGCTTTAAATGTGTTACATGAATCTGATTTTTTTTTCTTCTAAAATCTAACATGAAATTAATTAGAATATGAAATTTTATAAATAATTTTATCATTTGAATTGTAAAAAAAACCATAAATAAAAAATTAGTTTCTCATATTAAAATTAATATCTTGGTAAAACCTTAAAATAAATTATTAAGATAACTTGCTAATTTTTTTTTATCATATTTGTAAAATTAGTTTTTAATATTTTTAAAAAATCTTTCAAGCAATTTTTTTTATTGTCAAGTTTTAAAGGCAGGTTTCATGCTATATTTTTTTAAAAAAAAAAATATTCACCATGAAGCTAAGGGCGATGCACACGGCGGAGCTTCGGGAAAGAAGGTGCTTGGCAGTAGGGAAGGAGGTGGAGACCAAGGGTGTGGAAAAGAAGGACATCACTGGAGGGTCGGATGAATTGCAACAAAGTTAACCCCTAACCATCGAAACCCCTACGGTCCATAGTGAAAACAGGGAGCTCCCCATGAGAGGGGTTATCTTATGCTGGAGCACTTAGAGGGGAAAGGGGGCCAAATTTCATCAATTTAACCCTTATGACCCTATACAAACCAAAAAAAAGGGGCTCTAATGAAGAAGAATTGACATAAGTCTATTTTAAATGTTGTTGGTGACACAATGCCGACAAGCAACTAAGAAGAATAGAGACGGGAGCTATTTGTGTCCTAACCAGTGAGCAAATGGCGAGCCATGACATGCCATTTGTGCGAAGGAACAGGGCATAGGAGCTCGCAATACAAAGGAGGGCGGCTGAAAGCTTACGGAGAAAGGGAGGTGAACAGATCATAAGGAGCTAGGCAAGATCGAGACAGAGAAAGAAAACAAAGGGGAAGCGGCATCTCTAAAACCACACAGGGATCATCGGAGAAGAAGAATACACAGGGTCTGCCGGAAGATCAGAACATACATGATACATCACATCTCCCTATCATTGGATAACGAGATGATCATAGCGAAAAGAAGTGCTCAAAAGTTATACAATTGCTACGATAACATAGATCCAATGAAGGAGTTATGGATGGGAACACCCTCACAACGGCTCTGAAAGTGGCGCTTGACCGGAATTGGAGCTGGAGCTCGAAACAATTTGGAGATGGACAGAAAAATTAACATATGGGGCACACCAAAATACACTAAGGCCTCGTGGACATTCGGGGCTTTGATGAAAGTTATCCTCATTGTTAGAAATTATATTTCCCCATAACAGATACTTGGTTCTAAATCAATCTCAAAGGATACCTTGATTTTTGATATGGCATTGTAATATAAACCAACTTTTATAAACATGGATTTGACCTCATATATGTGCAAGTAGGTCAACTAATCCACTGGGATATAGAACTGTTGAATGAAATTTTCCTGAACAGTATAATGCATTCCATTACTAGCAAACAAATAGATTAGGAATCTAAGGAAAAAAAACATGTAGTTGGACTCAAGGAACGGGAGGAAGGTCCCTGTCAGCAGCCACCTATGATGTATGTGGAAAGAAACAAAGAAATAAACCCATGACAAGGCTGGAAACTAATGTGGAAGTTGGAGATAGCTCCAAGAATCAAGACGTTTCTTTGAAAATTTTTGCATGACTGTCTTCGAACTAGAAACTATATATCTAGCAGGAACTTTGGACCAGATGATCCATGCCCAATGTGTATAATTTAATTGTGAGACTACCAGACATCTTTTTCGACGTTGCAGGTGGACACAAAAAATTTATACAGAGATTAAAAAAGAGGGATACCTTAATGGTTGGGACACATAGACAAAGAATCTTTTAGAAGGAAACTGGATGATTAATAAAGGCTACTTAGAGAACCACAAAAATATCCCCAATAGATAAGCTAATAATTAGAAACACATTATGACAAGTATGAAAGACATGCTATAGCCAAATCTTCAGAAGTAAGAATAACAAGCCTTACATGGTGGCCCAGAAGGGATGCATAGGAGATGGAAAAGAGAGAACCATGATGTCTCTGTATGGAACAACAAGGGTAGTAGAGCATGTTAGAGACCCGTGTGCTTTTGGGCTTTTATATAGGTTTCAAAACTATTCAAATATGAAAATGACAATTGCCAACAGTCACTTCTTTTCTCCCAACAACCAACAGTTATTACTAAACCGATGCATCCTTCACAAACCATTGTTTCCCATTGGATTCCATTCTATAAATAGACCATCACTATTTTATTTGAGAGAATATAAAAAATATCCTATTCTTCTCTTCTCCTTCTCCCTCTTGTATCTATCTCCTTCCTTTTATTCTCTGTCAGAGCAAGTCAAAGAGAACTCACTGTCCTCAATTCGAGTGCACGAATCAGAGGACGAAGACTATTGTATTCTGGGAGAACATCGCCACTGTGATCTTGTTGCACCGAGTGATCATACATTCAGAGGAAGCAAAATTGTTTTTAAAATCAGTGCAATCTTGCACGCCTCAGTCACCTTGTTCCTATTCATAGCACCATCTTTATCAATCATTTTCCAACAGAGCAAAGATTGAATATATTATAATTTCTAACAAAGGTAATTTATGCATTGCAAGAACTAGAACATATGAAGCACACTCAGTGTTTTTTTTTTTTGAATAAGGGGATAAACCCCACCCAAGGATGGACACGCAGGCGGGTGAAGGACCATCAATGGCTCCCGGTTAAGGCCCGACCCACGTATTCTACAAGTCCTGACGACTGGCCACTACATGAGGATTGAACTCCGGTTCCTACTACTACGCTGATCGCGGAGGGCCTTTGCTAGACCTCTCGGCCTTTGCATTTGAAGCACACTTTCGTGTTTGAAGCAAACGGAACGCTCTGAAAGAAGGAATAGAGAGACTAACAAGTATGGGAAGCAGACAAACCCTACTACATACAAATAATGAAAGTTTGTCATAAATCCAAACTAGGAGATAATATATTATATATATATATATATATCAAGGTAAGAAAAACTATGTCCGGATGCAATGGTTAGAATAGCAAAGTACGCGGGAAAAATGATTCTTAATTTTGCATATATCCAAATATCTGACTGGCAAGTTGAAAAAATTAAAGACCTATGCATGTAATCCCTAGAAATAACAAAGGAGAAATCAGGAATCCTATGAAAAATATCACTGAAAAAAATAGTAATAAATTCTTTTGTCTTTAATTTATTCCTTTTAGATGAGAATTCATGATTGATTTGAATCTTTGTAACCACTAGACTCCAATGTGGTCTACTCATGTCCAACTCAACCACAACTATCCATGTCACAATATTGAATTGAAATTTTGCAAAAAAGGGAAGAAAAAGTATTTTACATGTATATCCCTGCAAGTTCAAGATCATATCCATAGGACCATAACTATCTTTATATGTAATTATATTTTTTTGAAGGGTGTATATATAAAAAAAAATAATAAGGAAACAATTACAGATACACCCCTCAACCTCCATTGTTTCTTATAAACCCCCTCTCCCTAGCAAAGGAAGAGTGGCCATAGCTTGAGAGATGGCTGAAGATCACTCTACTACTCCTCTTCTCCAACCCACTGATGCTTCCACCGACGAGAAAGCTGGGCCGCCGCCGGCGAGCCTTGACGACGCCATCGAGAGCTTCACCGGCGGCACGAGCAAAGCCCTGCTCTGGCTAGCCTTCTTAGCCTCCTTAGCTTGGGTCTTTGACGCTCAACAAACCTTCATCAACGTCTTCACCGACGCCCAACCCACGTGGCACTCCACTGCCGGAGTCGGCGCCGCCGCCGCCACCGCCACCCAGTGCAGCTTGCCAAGAGACTCATGGGCATGGGATCACCCAAAGTGCGCTTCCATTATATCAGAGTGGGACCTACAGTGCTCACCGGCGGCACTGGTTAGCCTCCCGGGGTCGGCGTTCTTCGTCGGATGCCTCGCCGGAGGACTCCTCCTCGCCACCCTCGCTGACTCCCGGTTCGGCCGGAAAAACATGCTGTTCTTCTCCTCACTATCCATGTCTTTGTCGGCGGCGCTCACAGCCGTGTCGCCGAACTTGTTCGTCTACTCATCGATGCGCTTCGTCTTGGGCTTCAGCCGCGCCACCGTCGGCACCAACGCGCTCGTCTTAGCAACAGAGCTCGTGGGGAGAAGATGGAGAGTAACAGTGGGGATCATGGGGCTTCTCTGCTTCACTCTCGGCTTCTCATCACTTCCCTTAATGGCTTATCTTCTCAGAAATCATTCATGGCGAATACTCTATCTCTTGACCTCCATGCTTGCTTTCATCTATTCAGTTATAGTCTTCTTTGTTTTGAAAGAATCACCAAGATGGCTTCTTGTACGTGGACGTAGAGATGAAGCCATGCAGATACTTGGAATAAAGACTTTGGAATGTTGTTCAGATGTGTTTGAAGGGGAGGAGGAGGAGGAGGAGGATGGTCTGTTTTCATCGATGAGGGTTTTATATGAGAAGAAATGGGTTTTTGTGAGATTGGTGGTGGCTATGACAGTGGGGTTTGGGATTGGAATGGTGTACTATGGATTGCCATTGGCTTTGGGGAACTTGGGAACATCAAACCTTTATGTGAGTGTGGGGTTGAATGCATTGAGTGAAGTTCCATCTAGTCTTTTGATACTTGTTTTGATAGAGAGGCTGAGTAGGAGGAAGGCATTGTTGGGGTTTAGTGTTTTGAGTGGAGTTGGTTGTATAATGTGTAGTGTTTTTGGCCGGAGTTGGTGGCGGACGGTGGCGGAGATGGTGGCGTTTTTTGGGGGGTGTAGTGGGTTTGGGGTGTTGTTGGTGTATAGTGTGGAGTTGTTTCCGACGAAGGTGAGGAACTCGGCGGTGATGATGGTGAGGGAGGCGGTGGTGTTGGGAGGGGTGGTGGCGCCGGTGATGATCGCAGCCGGGAGGGAAGAGGAGGGGGTGGTGTCGTTCAGAATGTTCGGATTGGTGATCATGTTTTCGGGTTTGTTCGTTGTTTGGTTGCCGGAGACGAGAGGTAGGCGGATTTTTGATACTTTGGAGGAGGAAGAAATGATGGGTAAAAATGATTCTATGTGTCGTGCATGTTAGATTATTATTGATCTTGTATGTTTTATATATTTTCATTGTTTGGTGTGACATTGCTGTCTCGGTTTGATTTATTATTATTTTTATATGGTTTAATGAGGTTTATTATTGGTTTGTATTGTTTAGGTATAATATCCAAATTAGTCCTTCTAATCGGCTTTTTTGGTCTCTCTATTAAAATTTGAGCCCTGAGGGTCCTTCTATTTTTACGGTTGAGAAATGCCAATTCTTCTTCCCTTCACTTTAAGGGCTAAACATGCCTTTAAATATACATTTAGGGACTAACATTTCTCAATCATGAAAATAACCCCATGACTCAAATTATAATAAAGAGACCAAAATAACCGATTTAATATAATAGAGGGACTAATTTAAGTATTACATCTATTGTTAATTAAATATGGACCAATTATAATAGATCCAATGAAACTAATTAGTATATTATTTGGGTTTAATCATAGGTTGAAATTAAGTTTTTTATTAACTACATTTGATAAACTATGAGATTTATTACCCACATGTTGTTGATGTCAAGATTTGCTCTTCCTTGGGATCTAAACAGATCTAGATATCAATGGATTAGAGAGTCGATGGAGATTGAGAAACTTTTCGTTGGAAGAGTGATCTACAGAGGAGGGCCAGACACTGATGCCCGAGGTAGCCTCCGACGCTCAAGTTATGGAGGCTTCCAAAGAAAGGGAGTGCAAAGAGGAGAGAGAGAGAGAGAGGATCTCAAGTGAGAGTGCATGAGGCGCAAATATGCGATAATCTCAAAGGAATCTGAGCTCCAATAGCATACCAAGCCAAAGATACTCCCTCCTCAGTGGTGGGCTGAAGTATGCTGAGGCCGTTAGGCAGTTAGGATCCAGTTGGATAGCAGTGGGTGTTAGCTCGTGTCTAGCAAGGTGCTAGCTCGGACATCAGGTTGTGTTAGAACTTTTTGGGGTCTTCTTGAGAGTTGAGTTCCACCGTCAGATAACTAGGCGGTTAGATGACAGTTGAGTTTTCGTCTTAGCCCTTGCGATCATGCCACATGTACTTTAATATTTTCCATCTTCTTTTCTTTGCGAGGGAAATCCTTCTCTAAATAACATATAGGGTAAACTATACGATTAGTCACCCACCTATTCGTGTGTTTCTATTTTGGTCACTCACCTTTAAAGAGTTACGATTCAGTCACCCAACTTTAAGATTCTATGTTTTTAAGTCACCCGGCCCCATGGTGTTAATGATGCGGTGCCCATTTGGGCACCTAGAGCATGTTTGAAGGATTTTCAATCGTATGGATGGGAAGATCATCGAAAAATAAGCTTTTCTGTCAATTTTCATACAATTTAGTAACCGTTCGGTCCTCCCACTTAACGGTTCTTATTTTATAAAAATCTAAACGGTCCAGAATTTCAACCGTTAAGTGGGAGGCCCAAACGGGTACCATATGAATATTGACATGCTAGCTTATTTTTCGATAATCTTCCCATCCATATGATTGGAAATCCTTCAAACATGCTCCAGGATTAACACCGTGAGATCGGGTGATTTAAAAACATAGAATCTTAAAGTTGGGTGATTGACTCGTAACTTTTTAAAGATGAGTGACCAAAATAGAAACACACAAATAGGTGAGTGACTAATTGTGTAGTTTACCCTAACATATATTTGCTAGTGATTACAAAGCCCTTGCTAAATACCATGAATTTGCATAAGATCTTGCTAAATATAAACATAAAATTTCTTCAAAAAATTTGCTAGGGAACATTCCCTCACTAATTGTTATTTTTCATTTTTTGTTTTTTTTGCGAGGAAAATCCCTTGCTAAATAGCATATATTTTCTCAAGCTTTCGCTAAATATCATGAATTTGCGAGAGATTATCTCTCGCTAAATATAACATAAAATTTTTTCCAAAAGTTTGCTAGGGAACTTACCATTGCGAATTGTTATTTTCATCTTCTTTCCCTTGCAAGGGAAATCCCACACTAAGGGCCTGCTTGGATGGAGGTAAATGAAGGTTTTTGGAGGTAAGGTTCTCCATGAACCCATGCTTGGATGGAGGGTTTTGGGGGAAGGTAAGGTTTTTGGAGGTAAATGGAGAGTTGAAAATCTCCATTTTCTCAACCCTCCAAATCGGAGGTTTTTGGAGGCTTACTTTTTTAAGTTTACCAAAATGCCCTTAGGGCTTCAATCTAAAACCAATTTTCTCATGATCCTCCAGCGATCCTCCGCACAACTCCTCACTACCCATCCTGGCCCATGGCCGAAGCCGCCTCCACCACCGCCGCCGTCACAGGCCAATAGCACCAGTTTTCCCCTGATATCCCTCAACAATTCAAGGTTAGTTCTTGGTTCTTTCTATCTTTGTATCCTTTCTTCATTATGTTCTTTCTATTTGTTTGTTTTTACTTTTGAGACTTTCTTTGAAGACTTTTCGCTATTTGTGATGGCCCTTGCAATGGCTTTTTGTTTCTTCAGGTTCTTTGACCGCCTACTGCTTCACTTCTATTGTCTCACTCTTTCAGTCTCTACTTTTTCAATCTAGGTGAGAGATCATATCTCTCTTTTGTTTCTTTGCTAATTAAGGAACTCCTACTACTTCTTTCTTATATATAACTCATTATATAATTTTCAAGAATCATCTCTCAATTAATGATCTTTATGTGATTAATAATCCAGAAAATTGCGAGGGATTACAAGCCCTCGCTAAATACCATTTATTCGCGAGGGATTACAAGCCTCGCTAAATACCATGAATTTGCAAGGATTGTCTCTCACTAAATATAAACATAACATTCCTTCAAAAAATTTGCAAAGGAACTATCCTCGCTAATTGTTATTTTCCGTATTCTTTTCTTTGTGAGGGAAATTCCTCACTAAATAATATATATTTGCGTGGGATTACAAGCCCTCGCTAAATACCATGAATTTGTAATTAAGGATTGTCCCTTGCTAAATATAAACATAATATTCCATCCAAAAATTTGCTATGGAACTTTCATTCACTAACTGTTACTTGTCCACCTTTTCTTTGAGAAGGAAATCTCTCGCTAAATAATATATTTTTGTGAGGGATTACAAGTTCTCGCAAAATACCTTGACTTTACAAGGCGTAGTCTCACACTAAATATAAACATAAATTTTTTTTGCCTATTTTCTATTTTGTGAGGGCAACCCCCTTGCTAATTTCCAAAAATTTGTTATTATGTTGTAAAGTTCTAGCTGTTTTAATTGCAATAAAAAAATTTCCCCGCTATTATCCGTCGTAATCTAGTTGTTTTCTTGTAGTGGAGACTTCCTATGGAAAGAGCCAGATCTAAAGGGTAAAACATACCGATTAGTATGCTGGAAGAGACTCAGTAGACTGAGGGAGCATGATGGTTAGAGGATCATCGATCTACACTGCTTTTATATAGCCATGTTAGCGAAATAGTGGTGGAGATTAATCAAGGGAGAGACGGAAATTTGCCACAAAATCATCCATCACAATTATTTCAAGAATTCATATCTCAACCCCCACAAAAGACCCGGAGTATAACTCTCCTACTTCTGGAAAGGAATCACTCCAACACTAGAGGACCTTTGAAATGAACGTCAAAGTTACAGTTGGAAAAGAGGAATAAGTCAACCTTTAGAATAACAAGTGGATTGGAGGGCAAGCCCCTACTTCACTCGATCTATACCTCTCTTCCGCAGTTGATCATGGATCTACATTTCCCACTCTAGAAAGCTCGAAATCTACACCTCAGAGGAGCCTTGTTACTAAAGCAATGCCTTTAACCCAGGAAGAAAGCCAAGAACTCAGAGATCTAACAAAGAAAAGACATTAACTCATGAGGGTATAGATGATGAGCATTACTTGGCTTTTTAGGGCCGGGCCTTAAATACACAGTTAAATCATTCTATAAATTCATAATTGATGGGGGAATGAGATACACAATCCAAAAGGGCTTTTGAAAACTACCATGCCCTAAGAAGATCAAATTTTTTGCATGACTCGCATGTGATAACAAATTACTTACTTTGGACAACCTGACAAAAATACACTAGAAGGGCACTCGAACAATGTGATATTATGCAATGAGGCAGCAGAAATAACACAACATCTTCTTATCAACTGATCTGAAACTCAAAAAGTATGGGAGTACCAGTGCCCGAGGTTTGGTTTCGGAACCACCCGAAACGATATAAGACCTATGGGAGGAAATCATATGGGTAAAAAGCTTCAAAAAGAAGCCCAAATGGGGTGGAACCTTACGGTGATCTGGTGATGGCTATCATTTGGAGCACCTGGCTTTAATGGAACCAAAGATGCTTTCGTGGAAAACAACGTGTTTTTATCGGAATAATTTGAGGAATCAACTTTCAAATGTTGTTTTAGTTTGATGTAGCTCATAACTCAAAGAAGTCAAAACTGGTGCCGATAGAACCTATCGTTAAGAGGAGTCTTGCTTTCACTAGCGAGGGGTCATCACCAAACGAGAATAAAGGGGATGACTTTGAAGACACCATCACCCGAAAGAGCAACATTGAGGAATGACATACTAGTGTACGCATAATCTACATGGGCCTGAGGAACACATTGTGATTGCTCTTCATATCCATGAAGCCCACATCCAACCCTTGGATGCTCCACCATTCTCATGTCTTTGAGATTATTAATGGATGATGTACTCATCTCATAATGTTATATTCCTCTCATGATAATATACTCCTTTCAAAATAGGTCCTGGAGTATTGTAATTAACCCATATTTAATGGATTGCTCTCGTGGTTAGAGCCCCATAGTTTTTTTCCTGGATTTACATGGTTTTTTAAGTAAATATGACATCCCTCAACTATAAATCACAACCGTTGGTTAAAATCAGGGTTAATATATAAGAGATACCAATTTTTGCACTAACATATACTAATATTATATATGTATGATAATTAATTATTTATCATAAACAAATCATAGGATTACAGGCTGGACACAAATTTAACTCGAGTCAAACTTGAGGAACAACCAACTTGGGCTCCGTTTATATATATATATATATATATATATACCAATGTTTTTATTGACTGAAAGTGGACTCTGAGGAAGAACATGAAAAAAAAAACCTAGTTTCTAAATTTGAAATCAGAAATATTTATTAAATTAATATAGTAATAGAACATGATTTGGACATGCAAAGGATGCGTGCCTTGTGAGCATGACAAAGGTTAAATCTTCACCAAACATTGATTTTAGTATCAACTTTTTATAATGTCAAACGAGTGCACTGGTCACTGGTGTTCAGATTACCCACAAGTTTTTAAAATTTTATTTTATAATATATATATATATATATATATATATATATATATATATATATAGATTTTAGTATCAACTTTTTATAATGTCAAACGAGTGCACTGGTCACTGGTGTTCAGATTACCCACAAGTTTTTAAAAATTTTATTTATAATATATATATATATATATATATCATAATTTTTTTTATAAAAATTCATTTTATAATTAAAAAAATCAGTGATAAATTATAAAAACAGACATTAATGAATAATAAAAATAAGAAAAAGAAAAACAATCATATTTAACATCATATCAACTAGTAATTAATTATAGATCCTTTTAAAGTACCCAAATTATCTATAGGTCCTTGGGCGTGTAGAGGTGTAGTGTAATAATATTTTGGATGTGTGTGTTTTGAGTGAAAAATAGTGTCAAATAGTATCAGGGACCAATAAAAAATTTGCCTTAACATCAATAATAACTACATTTACATAAAATTATTTTTCTAATTGACAATAAATATGTTTTTTTAATTTGTATAAAGTTTTTTTTAATTAAAAAACCCCAAAACTCCCCAAAAGTTTTTTTTCCCATAAACTTCAACGACCGGTTTTGGAAAAAACCAATTTCCGGGTGCTAAAAAAAACCAAACACTATATACAAAAATATTTTTTTTGAATATTTTTTTTTTTTCTGATGCGGTGAAATCCTTGATATTGCCACACAATTTTTTTTAAAAAAACTCATCATATGAAAACAAGAAAAACCTTTTGCATTAAAAGATTTTCAGAGAAAAAATAATTTATGGAAATACCTCTTTATGTTTACAACCCCAAAATCAACAAAAAGAGTTTGTATGGGATGTTATGGGGGGGTTCACATCAACCCAAAATAAGTCCCAAGATTTGGACTTGAATTTTAGCTCATTGATAGGCCAGCAACTGCTAACTAATCCAATCAATGAAGAAAAACCATGTCTCCCTGCCATGTGCCAGGAGGTAACAGCACCGCTCCGTCACGGGATCCGACCCCACAAGCAACCCAGCAGTGAGCCGTACGATGCTGTTCACACGCTGGCGGTGATCGTATCCCAAAGGGGCGGTACATTACGTTTCCCGAGAACATTAACTGTTTTGCTGTGCTGAGAATCTAGACCGTTAGGGATGAAGGTGGAGATCTCGAGGAATGATTTGCGGTTGAGATTAAACTAACGGCGCTGCCGCGAAAGAACACGTTACTGCTAACGAGGTCCTTGTGCTACACCGCGAGACAGTGTAACTTGCTCGGGTTCGCTTCTCTTCTGGTCTGTAAAATCGAGAAAGCAAGCAAATAAAAAGAGAACAAAAGAAGGCCCAGATCGCGCTCGGTGAGAGCTCGGCCATGGCGATCCCGGCAGCGCTGGTCGTGCTCCCTCTCGGCGTCCTCTTCTTGCTCTCGGGGTTGATTGTGAACCTCATTCAGGTGGGGACGCGAAGAATCGGGATAAAATGAGCTTCTTTGTTCCGTTTTTCTGGATTTCTTTGTTTTTTTTGGGAATTCCACTGTGTTTGGATTTCGTTTGGAATCTGAATTTTTGGTTGACTTTGGTGGATTTGGGTTTCTTGGATTTTTAGCGTTTTGCTTCTGGTTTTGATCTTTGGTTGGGTTTGGGGAAAGCATGAAGGTTGTCCTTCTTGATTTGAGGGTTTTATGCAAAATTAGTAGGATTTCATTGAGACAGGCTTCCATTTTATGGGTTTTTTTTAGTGTAATCGAATATCAGAGCCATTTTTCTTAGTTTTTTCTCCTTAAATTTGGAGTTCTGATTTTTGTGCTTTTCGATGCTTGTTCTATGGCGTAGGCTGCGTTTTTTGTGACGGTGCGGCCGTTTTCAAAGAACCTATATAGGAGGATCAACAGAGTGGTGGCTGAGCTGTTGTGGCTGCAGCTTGTTTGGCTTGTGGATTGGTGGGCAGGTGTTGAGGTACTTTTTTCAGTGATAATTCAAAAGTCTTCAATGTTTGGTCCTTATTTTAGGTGTTGTAGATCTCATTCAATGTCTGATGGTTATAGTCATGCATTGATTGTTTGACTGGGATCACCTAATATGTTGTCTTGCTGTTTTAACTCATTTAATTTTATAGAGTTTGGAGTTATGGAAATATGAAGGATAAAGAACTTGTGGTTTCAAATTTTTTTTTTATTAAAACTCTCTATCAGAAAAATTAAATGTCTACATGCACAGACCCATCATAAAAAAACAATAGGGCTGAGGAAGTGGATTTTGGGGCCTTTGATATGTATTATTTACGTGAATTAGTTGAGTAGATTTTCTCTTATTATCAAATTAACGTCATCTAGGAATTCTTTACTGCTAAGAAAAGAAATCTATATCACATAACTAAATGTCCTAGGAATAGTATCATGCTTTATCAAAGAGAATTAGTCAAAATAATCCAATTAACATTTTAAAAATAACCTTGTATTATTTATGGCAATGCAAGCGTAGCCGGTCCCAATCGCGGTAAAGGAGGGGGGTTGTGGTAGGTTGATAACCAACATAAAAATCTAGTCACTCATATAATATATGTTGCCGACCCCATCTAGTATGGGATTAAGGCTTAGTTGTTCTTGTTATTATTTATGGCAATGACCTTGACTCTGCCAAGTCAAAAAGTCAGGTGTAAAGATCAACCCAGCATGACATGATGGCTCTAACAAACCAATAACAAAGTTCTGTCCTTGAAACACTGAAGTGACCGCTACTTGAGCTAGATCTTTCTGAGGGGTCTTATAAATATGTGTTTTTCAACAATTAATAGCAAAATTTTTGTACTTGACACTCTGAAGACACTGCTATATGAGCTAGATCTGTCCAAGGGGACTCAGTAATCTGCACCTTTCTGCCTCCCATCCACTCATTCTCTAGCTAATATTTTCCACCACCAACCTCCATGGGTTGGAATCTTCCATCCCAATGATTAGAGTTCTTGATCTGCAGAAATTCAGGATCAAGGTTGCAAGTTGGTACTTCATTGAAAAATTTAATCACATGGTGAATTCCTTACCTGAAATATTAAACACCCTAACACTGTATTGTAAGTTTTGAATTCATGTGAAATCAGAGAGCAGCAGATCCTTATCTTCTTAAGGAAATTAATATTTTAGTACTGAATTAGCTTAACTTGGCATGTGGTATGGAGAATTAATTTGCTTTCCAACTTATCAAGGAGTCAGTATTGCATGTACCAGATCATGCTGATACTTGTGTTTGGGAAATTGAACTTATGCTTGGTGTACCAATCCTCTTGATCTCTGCAATTTAGTAGTTAAGGTACCAAATTCATTTGAGTTGGTAGTTTAATTCGGTACCTTGAGTAATGTAGTTGGTACCTTAAGTACTAATGGCAATATCAAATGAGTAGGGGCAACTTTAGAGATTTTAGAGAGAGTTTAATTCTGCAGATTTAATTGACAAAGTTATTAAGAGATACTACCCAAATAAATTTCAAACTGATTAGGTGGCGCATCCTTATACATGAAACAAGTAAAGAATGTGGTGCGGTCACTTGAGAGCTTATGAATAGTATTTTAAGTTTGGAAGGCTGCTTTTGTTAGAATGAATTGATTAAACTGAAATTTTTTCCCAAAGTTTAAAATAGTGTTTATGCAGATGCCCTTTTCTTTAGCCTAAGCACTTTGTATCACTTGTGAGCCAAGGCACATTGGTTGCATTAGGAAAGAATTTCATTATTGTTAGTTCACAGTGCACTTTAGTAGGATATTTTTAAGAATATTTAATCTCTCATAAGCAACAAATTGAATGAGTCATTGCAAGGATAAATGTTCAATATAACTCCAATTTCAGTACACCATGCTTGGGTAGCAAACCCATTGTGCTCCTTTCATGCATATAGAAACTTAAGCTACCTTCAAATGGGGTTGACTGGATGTATCCTCAACTTTTTTGGATTGTAAGCCTTAAATATGATTGTTCCATTATAACATGGTGATCTTTTTAATTTGAATTTTGCTAATAATCTATCCTTGGAGAAAAATGGAGTCCAAAAATTATCACAGTTAAGAGGTCATATTTAAAAATGCCACATGTCCATTTACTGGTTATGCTGGTAATTTGGAGTTGAATAAATTTGGATAACAGTTAGAGTCGACCTCTGACCTTGACTCATCAAATTCCTTTGTTTCTTTCTGATCACTTTGGTTTTGTTTGGGTTACCAGAAGTTACTGGGCTGTATGCATTTGTTCATTATCTTTGAGACTACTTGATGTTGAAAGTTTGTCTTTTGGCGCATTTTTTCTTTAATTGGGTTTAAATGGTTAGGTGGTTGTTTTTTTTTCTTTTTTCAGGTCCGAGTTTATGCAGATTCTGAAACTTTCAAGTCCATGGGTCTGAGCTGAATTTTTCCACATTATATTTTCTGCTCTACGTTTTCTTCTATTCAATGCTTGGGTCTTGCATCTGAGAGTTTATTTCTGGATTTCCACAGGTAAAGAGCATGCACTTGTCATTTGTAACCATAGAAGTGATATTGACTGGCTTGTTGGTTGGATTTTAGCTCAGGTATATTCTGTGTCTTCATTATTCTTCCATGTTAATGAGATCTGAGATTCCAACTAGCATTGAAATATCATATATACCCATACCCATTTAAGTGTCACATTAAATTTCATTGTCATAACAATCATTAGTTGTTTTTTTCTTTATAACAACTTATGGAATTTTTATTGATACAATATGCCCATCCCAGCGTTCAGGTTGTCTTGGTAGCACCTTAGCTGTCATGAAGAAATCATCCAAGTTCCTACCGGTGAGTTGATCAACATGATAATATGGTTTTGTTTCATAGAGATGACTATACCTCCTAGTTGAATGATTGTTTATTCTTCTTGTGCGGAGATTCATCTCCTTGCATAATTTTGATAGTAAGAAGTATTTAATCCTCCAGCAGAGAATGAATTGTTTGTATTTTATCTCTGAGATTGATTGTGTGAATTTGAGAAGCTGTATATCCGATACTTTAATCTTAATCAGTTTAAGTTTACAATATTATTCAAAGGGGCTACTGTCTTCTCATTCTGGGATCATGAACTTTAGACATGTAGAGTACTCATGTTTTTGTTGATTTTGAAATAGCAACCGGCTCTATTTAGGTATAGCGGTTTCATTCAAATTTGGAATAATGAGAAAATGTTTATTATTTTGGTTTTTTCTGATTTAATTTTGAATTGTTTCTAGGTTTACTGATAGATTCTTCAAAGTTTGGTTATTGGCTGAAATAAGCAATTATCTTAAGTTCCTATTGGTTGGATTTGTTAGACAAATGAACATAACATTTTGAATGAGGCATGTTTGTTTTGCTCAAGTTTCCACAATCGGACAAATTTTTGTTCACCTATTCCTGTTCCCCTTTACAAGTAAATGTATCTATTTGGTTAAAAGACACAATTTAGTATGTTTATTTCTTAAGCCTAACAACTAAACTGAAAGAACGATCTAATTTTCAAAATGTGTCATTCTGATAGTTCCGGTCAGATACCTGTTGGGTTTCTCCATCCTTATGTTTCACACCAGAACATGTTAAGTGTTGACCTTAAAAATACTGTATGCTAGTAAAATGTTAAATGCTCCTAACTACCATGGTTCAATGAATACAACATCATTCCAACACACAAAATGGATCAAGATTTAAAGGTCCTAAACCTTTAATAGGAGGGATGCTTTAACTATTCTCTTCATGTTAGGTTTTCGAAGTGGATGAGTTGAAATTGGTAAAGTGTGCCTAGTGTATTGGTTGTTACTTTCTACTAGTGAGCCCTATCCAAGTTTGTGATAGAACCAGGTCATTGCTGGGCAATAGTTTGGTCAACATTTGTTAATCTTCAGCTTCTGATTTGGACCTGGCATAGATCTTAGTTTCAAAGTCATTCAAGGTGGTTTGGTTCAGCTATTACATCATGATAGTGAAATCTCAATTTCTGTTCTTATGTGCATCTTTTGATTGGCTGCTTGAATTTGTCCTTGGCTAGCTAAGTGCTGCTTTTCTTGTGATTCCCTCATTATATGATTCCACTCAAATAATTAAGTATCAAAGACACTATAATGTTGATTCTCCAAAAGACTGCAGGTATATTAGAGGCTTTCCAAGTTGGAATTTTGTTGAAAGAGGTAGCTATTACTAACCTGTAATGGAGAGGTTGTCAAAAGCCCACACCTATAATTAGAAGGGCAAGCTTGAATGACCTTCCCTTAGTCCACAGGACCAGATCCAGGCATTGACCAACTGATCCATCTGGTGTTAAGAAAGATTCAGACTTACAATTACCTGATTTTAGCCCGGTCTTTATAAGGATGGCTTTCTTGAGACTAACAGACCATCGTTGTACTTTTGTTTTTTACTAATTTGGTTTATTTGATGATAATTTCTGTTCATCTCATATGCTCCATTACTTTGGACTTAAGTTAGTCAGTTGTTTAGTAAGTTGTTAGCATTCTTTGATGCCTGTCTCCTTCTGGCTTAATCTGCATCGATATTTGTTTTCGCTTTTACTTGTGGTTATAAGCATCTTAAGACTCACCATATGGCATCTGCACATTCTATGTTAATGACAAGAGCTATGTGAGATAGAAGAATACCATTTTTCTGGGATAACTTTTGCAATCATTCTCTTCAGGTCATTGGTTGGTCAATGTGGTTTACTGAATACCTCTTTTTGGAGAGAAGCTGGGCCAAGGATGAAAGCACATTGAAGGTACTAAATACCTGTGAGTTATGGATGCCTGATTTTTTTCTTGTTGCTTTTAAGCCCAACTTAATTCAATTTTGCAGTCAGGTCTGCAACGTTTGAAGGATTTCCCTCAGCCATTTTGGCTGGCTCTCTTTGTTGAGGGGACTCGATTTACACAAGCAAAGCTCCTAGCAGCCCAAGAATATGCAGCTTCCCAGGGATTGCCAATACCTAGAAATGTTTTGATTCCTCGTACCAAGGTAATTTTGGTTTTGGAAGTTTATCATCATCAACCACAGAATTGTTTTTCTTGATATTTCTGCCGGACATCTTTTGTTTATGGGAGTCTGTTATAGTCAAGAATATCTGCCTATGAAAATTTTGTTATGATGAATACCATTGATTTTAGTGGGGAAAAACATGGAAGTGATTCATAAAGTTGATTAATCATGAAAACTTAATGATTGGAATTTTTTCAAAATTGTGAAGTTGGATGAAGTTTCCTTTGGATCAAATTAACCACTCAAAAAAATAAATCGCTTACATATCAAAATATTCCAACTAGAGCAACAAACTAAGAGAAGGCCAAAGCATTTTCTTGATAATTGGAATCTCTTGAAAAGAACTCTTCCTGGAAAACTAACAATAGGTTGTGGACTATAGGTACGAATGTAGTTATGTACTTTGTTAAGGGTGAAAATTATTTGAGAAATTATAGCAATCAGAATTCACTTTGTTATAAATTAATCTCTTATTTAGTTGTGAATAAAAGTTTAATATTTGAACTGAAATGGCACAATGTCCAAGCGTGAAGACAAGAAAGACCTTTTAGCCTACATTGTTGGTCTTTGAAAACAATTTTCATTTTTATATGATTTTTATGCCATCTTAAGTAGTTACAGGACTCCAACTTGTTTTGGTCTTCAGGGTTTTGTTTCCTCTGTAAATATCATGCGGTCATTTGTCCCGGCAATTTATGATGTCACAGTAGCTATACCAAAAGATTCGCCTTCACCGACTATGCTCAGAATTTTGAAAGGACAATCATCGGTGGTAAGCCAAAAAAATCATTGTTCATTCAGTTTTTCATAGTTGTGGTTGTTAATTTCGCAACCTCAGGCTAGCTACTGCTGTTATTTTATTAATTTTTGAAGGAGCCCTGCAATTTAATTTTGGTTTTACTATGTATTTATCACTTACACTCTTGAAGGAGAAAATTGTATTTTAAGCAATTTTATTATTGGGTCTATACTGAGTTCTCTTTGGATTGTGCATAGGAGGTTTTTTATTCTTATAGTTGTCAATATTCTGATGAAATTCTTTTTTATAACAGACTCATTATTTAGATTAACCAAAACTTCACTAGACTAGTCAAAGCCGAGCTTCCAGTTTTACATTACTCTTGAAGATGGAAGCTTTATAGGTCTAGCTGTAGATGTAAACCCTGATTTTCTAGTAGTTGGAATCCAAAGCTTATTCCTTATTGTTTTACAAGCATTCTGCAAACCGTTTTTAATTGTTAGTAGTTTCTTCAGTTTTGCCTTTTTTTATATAGATTAATTTAGCTTGAGCTTTTGTTAATAGCGTTTAAAATAAATTAAACAGAGTAATCTACATTGCATCCATTGTTGTTTACTATCTTCTGATACTGTACAGGTCAAAAATATAATTCACACCCAAGCTTTTACGGGTTTGTTAGAGTAGAACCCTAAGCCATGAAGTTTTTGGAATCAACTTTGGAGTCAATAATTCTTTAGCGACCCCTGCATCTAGTAATCGAACTCAAAATTTAGGTCCATTGGTTCAATCAGACCTGAACAAAGAAGACCTAAGTATTTTCAAACTATGTGCCGATGTATATTCCTAGTGTTGCTCTGTGATATATTATCCCTGTTTTATGTTGAAAACAGTCGACATATATAATGGGGCTGTTGAGCCTCCTCTTGGCTGATTTTTTGGGTAAATTACCCAAGGATGTATGAGAGAGGCCATTCCATACAAAAGAAGCACACAGTTCATACCATACAGTGGCATTTTCATTTTTTTTTCACTTAATTTTAGCTTTTTTAAAAACACTTTCTAAATTAAGAAAAAAGTTATTTATTGTCCATGTCACATCTGCAAGAAAGTTTAATTCTTAATTATATGTCACCTTGGCATAGGTTGTTTGAACTATAACAATGAGTAATTAAGAAGTCTTAGAGAAGGTGGCTGCACTCTGAACCCCCTTGAGCATAAGCGCCTTTGTTGCTATCATGCTGTGCTTGTGTGCAGTTTATCCCCTTGACCATAAGCGCCTTTGTAGCTATCATGCTATGCTTGTGTGCAGTTTATCCATCCTCATGGAAAACCATGAAGGCTACTTTACTTTGTGGTCCTAGAAATCACATTTGCAATTGTTCTAATAGTTTTTGCACTTCTATATTTATATGACTTATGGAATAATTATATAATTAGATCTACTTGTAGTTAATAAATCTGGAAATTTTGAGACTTATGCTTTGTCTTGTTTTGGCTCAAGCATCTTGCCTTATGTTTTACCTTTTGAACACTGGACCAACACAACTACAGAACACAAATATTTGTCTTGATCAATTGTTTAGTTCAGCTTTTACCCTTTTCTCACTGAAGAGGTTTAGTATTGGTCAAGAATGAGAATAATGGAAGCTTTTCTGAATGTCTTTCTTTCTTTCTTTCTTTTATAATTTAAGCATGCCCTAATTTTTGTCCTCAAACACTAGGTTCATGTCCACATGAAAAGGCACGCAATGGATGAATTGCCTCAGACAGATGATGGTGTGGCTCAATGGTGTAAAGACATCTTTGTTGCAAAGGTTAGGGGTTGCTTGGTATTGTAGTTTTGATGTTTGTTATGTGATATATTTTTGTACTTAATAATTTCCTGTCTGCTCAATTTTGATTTCATGTGCACTTATTTTTTGTCGTCTAACAGGATGCTCTTCTAGATAAACATCTAGCAGAAGGCACTTTTGGTGATGAATATTATAAAGCTATTGGCCGGCCAAAAAAGTCGTTACTGGTTAGTATCTTACTCATGACAATAACAACATCATACAACTGTTAGTTAATGAAAAAAAGGAGTCTTTGCTTTTATTAAAAGAAATCTCTTGTGAAACTTGGGGATATATCCTGAAATGTTTATGATGCTTTTGTCTTTAAATTTAGTTTAACATGGAAGTTTGATTCATTTTGAACTGGAAGATTGAGACCTTGGTGTTCTAAAATCAGTCATTTTCAGCTTCTCTTTTGTTTTACTCGGTGGAGAAATAAGTGTAGCCTTTTCCTAGCACTTGTATACTACCAGGATTATTAGAATCCTGGGCTTTGGTAGCTTCACACACTTGTATACTAAACGGCAACATTTTAAGTTATAAAATACATCATTGTGGGGTTTTCTCATCTGTCTTAATAGTTAGCAAGAGGTGTTAACCCACTAAGACATCTAAATGCATGGTATGTTTTTAGTTTGGAACTCTGTTCAACAGGTTTTATGGTTTACCTTTGTGATCTATTAATTCATATTATAGATGTACTAAATTGGGTCTTTTATTTGATAACAGGTCGTCATATTTTGGTCCTGCCTCTTATCTTTCGCCTTGTACAAGTTCTTCAAATGGTCTGCTCTCTTTTCAACATGGAAGGGGATTGGATTCTCGATGCTCGGTCTATTAGTAGTCACAGTCATCATGCACATCTTTGTTCTCTTCTCTCAATCCGAACGATCAACCCCTGCAAAAGTGGCACCCACTAGGCCGAAGAAAGAGTAGGGGACCAACAGGCTTGAAGTCGGCTTGACACATCAACAACCCACCTTTTGGAAAATCAAGGCTTGTGGACCACTTAAGTTTTTAAAGATAGCCCATTTCTGTTTCATTGTGTGTGCGTTTTATGAATAACAGCAGTCAGTATCATTTAGACGTACGAAAAAGTAGAAATGCGCATTGGTCCAGCTCCCTTCCTTTTTATACTTTTCTTTATTTATGGGGATGAAATAGTTGTAACAGAAATTTTTCTGTTTGTAATGCATATCATTCAATTAGACTTTGTGTGTCCCAAAATCCACAGGTTTTACTCTCTCGTACCAAATAGAATAGCACTGGAACTTTGTGTTTTAGATTTCCAGTACAGTTTCCAGAATTCAAAAGAAATCAAGTTCATCTTTGAATTTCTTGTGTTCTAGGTGTATGAGAATGTTTACTAGCAGTTAGGTCTTGTTTGTTTAAATTGGTTTCTTGTAGTTTACGTGATAAGTATTTGGCTTATTTTTCTGTTTGTTTTCATTTCCATTTAGATGGTATAGTTTTCTATGGTTTTTTTATGGTTTCCAATGGTTTAAAAACTTTTATTTTTGTTGGATTTTTCAAACCATCGATTTGGTGGTTTTTCATGGTTTTATTTTTTTTTCTACCAAAAATATTTCTACTAATTTACTACAATCCCTTCTTCTACCCTAGCAAAATCAAAGAAAGTTATAATCTCTACAAAAAAAAAGTCTTATATTTTTGTTAATTTTGTATATTAATTTTATTATAATTTTATCAATTTTAAATTAATGGTTAATAATTTGATATATATTTTGTAAGATTTTAATAAAAATTATTGATAAGTTAGTTGAATTTAATTTGTGATCGTAAATCATTGAATTTAATATGGTTTTTTGCAGGTGTACTCCTAAATAAAACATAATTGTATATATATTTCTAAATAATAAATATAATTACGTATATACCCCTGGGGTTAATCAGATGAAAAACTGTCAGTTAACAAACGGGAAACATGCGAAATAACCATTATACCTTTTACATATATACCCTGAAAGTTTGTTTAACTATAAATTTATAAATACCCCCTTTAAAAATATGAAATTTAAAATAGCTAAGAGATATAAAGAGAATTATTTTGGAAATTTTTCAACGCTTAACTGAAGTTGTAACCATGGTTAAGATAATCTTATTAACTTCCATCATCGAAACCTAACAATAGGGTCATATCCATAATTCAACCCGCTTTTAGGGGATATACAAGCAATTATGATTTTTTTCGTGTGTAAATATGCATTTATGAAACTTTGAAGGATATATATAACCAATTTTTTCAATTTAACATGATTTCATATTAATTTGTGTTTGAGGTATTCTGCATTTTATTATTTCTACAACCATACCATCCCATCAAAACAAAACACAAACAACTAATTAATCATACCATACCACACCATCTTTCCAAACATGATAAACAACACTTACAATACCATACCATACTTATACTTATACCATATCAATACATTACTTAAACCATAACAAACCAATCATCCAAATGCGGCCTTAGTCTTCTCATGGTTGTATGGTTGTTATCCAAGTGGAAGGAAGCCTAAAATCTTTTATGAGAATTCTGATTTAAATTGTGTTTAAAATATCTCATGTTTTTCATATATTTCATAGGATTTCAATTTAAGAGTGCATGTCTGTTGTGGGAATGGAATTTGTGTTATTTCTATCCTTACAAATATCAAGTACAAAATCACTTCTTTTGCAGTTTGTGAGTATGTGTCATCCAATTCTTAATTTCCACTTTTGTGCTAATCAAACATGGTTGTTCTTTATCATTCAAGTAAGCAAAACATAAATGACCATATGAAACCCTTATTTAGAATATGTAATTATTTATTAGTCTCTGGCACTATTTGGTACTATTTTCTCTTTAACTAAACTCCACCCAAAACCTTATTTACTTTACACCCCTACACACCCCCTTTAAGGACCTTAAAGGAAAAAATAAACAGTACCAGAGATCAATAGTTCATTATCTATATTTAAAATGGCCACCAACCATGGTGTTGTACAATGTTATGGCCCCATTTTCATAAAACTAATGAAAACTAATTCCTATTGAATAGCTAAACAACCTAAAAAGTAAGGAGATTGGATATTATATTATGATTTGATAGAGCTGAAATATTACTATCTTTTGCTCTTATTTTCAAGTTTGTTTTTGTTTGAGAGTTCTCTGTCATCTAATAAATAGAAATGTAATCTAAGATGCCTCAAACTTGTCATCCAAACAAAACAACCACATCCACAAGGTTGCAACATTTTTATTTATCTAATATATCTTGGTTCCAAAATGAAAACTATTGTTTGAAAAAGACCGTTTGTGCATATGTGTCCTGTAGTCAAACTCTCAGTTATTTATTTATTTAGTTTAAAAGACCATTATTTTATTTTATTTTTAATTTATTCCCAAACATTGACTTTAATATCTTCTCTCAATATCTATCTTGAGAAATATAGAAGAGAGGGAGAGAGAGGAAAAAGTGGTAAAATTATAAATTTTTATATAAAGAAAATACATTGATTTCAATAAAAAAAATATACATCATTTACAAGGTTTTATGAAGGGAAAAAAATATCTCACTACACTTGGCTAAGTGAGTGATTAACTATCATTATGTTCATCTGACGGTGGAAAATAGATTCTTAAAAACCCCAAAATGAGATGAAAACTAACAACTAATCTCCTTCAGTTGTCTTCTAGTCCTAGCTAGCTTAAAAAAAAGATAATTTGAGAATTAGAGACCTTGGACTCCGTTGAGATTGATCTTGTGCATCATTTTCATTCAAAATCCTCTCCACTCTTGCTCCTGCCTTCTCTTGCAGTTATTTTGAGCATGAAGGAGTTTGTTTGAAAAGTCGTCTATCATCGATCTCTTCCTCAAAATCAATTGAAACTCTATAATCATCATCGATTTTTCCTTTCTCATATGTTGATCAAGATCTGTTCTGATCCGCAGAAGAGCATATCTCATCATCATGATAAGAAGGTATATGGAATTTGCTGTGTCACAAACACCTAACTTTGATCCAATGAAAAAAAAATATATATCATTCCAAAAATAATATCCATGGAAATTAACTTTAAAAAAAATATATAATTAGAGGGAAAAAAAGGGATACTTTTCTACAGCAGTACGATGATCTCATTCCATGCACTCCCTTGCTATATTAAAATTTCTAATTTAATCCACGCGACCATTCTTCTGCTGACACTAGGCAACAAACTCCCAAAGATTTTCTCTTTATACGCCCCCAAATGCCGCTTTAAATTTCCGGAATCGCTCCAGCGGCAGCAAAGCCCTGCAACCGGACCAATTCGGAGCCTTTTGGATCTGGGACGTCTGCCATGGGATCGCTCACCAGGGCTCAGGAGGTCGCCGTCGATGATGGCTACTCGTCCGACGCCGTTCTTTACGTCAACGGCGTCCGCCGGGTGATCCCTGATGACCTTGCTCATCTCACCCTTATTCAGTACCTCAGAGGTCCGAGCTCTTACCTTGTTTCGAGTTTTGGGTTTCCTTTCTGATGGATTTGTGGAAAGTTGTTTCCTTTTTGTGTTTTCTTTGATGTGGGGTTCTGCTTGTTCGATTCTGGTTTTTTTTTTTTCCTTGGGTTTCAGAGGATTTGATTTTTGTGTTACTATTTTTGGTATTTGATTGGATGAAACCGACTTTGATCGGTTGCTTCTGTTGTATCTGCTGCTTGATGTTTGGATTCCGCACTTCAATACGTAAATACACTGAGGTTGTACTGTTTAATGTGTCTGATGTTATGGATATGTATAACATATGTTAGGTTAAAATTCATGTGAGTTTTCAATTATCCATTGGATCAATGTGTTGAATTGCCAGGTGGTTGCATCGTGTTGGTTTTTTTCCTTGTCACAGAAACTCAGTATAAATTTTTTTTTTAGTCTAATTTTACAAATAAAATATTCAAGGCATGTTCTTGTTATTCACCTTTGCAGCATGAACTAGTTTTACCTTCCTGCTAATAGAGTGAATTTTGCATTTCCTTTCTGGTGAGACTGGATTGCTTTTGTGCCATGTTATTGGATTAAAAATCTAGACTTGGATGGGAGTCACTAAAGATTTTGTTTATTTATTTTTATTTTTATTTTATGTATACAAGTTTTCTAGATTGGAGGTGAAGGCGCAGAAAAATATGCCAACTCAAATAATCAGATTGAATTGCTGTTACCTTGTTGTATGATAGTGTTGATTTATCTTATGTTTCGTTGTATTATATACCATTTTGTAAACTTATTTTGTTCTTTAAATTTTTGATGTTTCCATTATAAACTTGCATAAGAATTATCCTTACTCAAGTCATTTTATTTTCCAAAAGACTTTCTGATTGGTTTGACTGTGGATTGTAGATATTGGGCTGACTGGGACAAAGCTTGGTTGTGGTGAAGGTGGCTGTGGAGCTTGCACAGTTATGGTTTCTTTCTACAATCAGCATTTGAAGAAAACAACGTGGGTTTCCTTATTATAATAACCAGACGTCAAGTTTCATCTGCAATAGCTTTTACAGCGCACGATTTACTTGTTCTTGTTAAGCTTGTAAAACATTCATGTTGGATTAATATATGATTGTTTTGCAATTTATTCTCTGTTCCCACTTAAAAATGAAATGACACACCAGAAATTTACCAAATCAAGCAACTACAGCCGAACTGTTCATTTTTTAAAATGCTGAAATTGAATTGTAGAACCATGGTCAAAACCTCCTACTTATAGGTTCAAGAATTATTTTAAATTCTTTACTAGAACATGCCTAAGGATCTATGCTATTCACTTCTGATATTAGGTTTCAGCATCTTTCTCCACCACTTAGCCTTTATTACCTGCTAAATATGTTGTGAAATGGAATCCAGGTTTTGTAGTTATAATGAGCTTATTCATTATAGAGTCATACTTATGATATTTACTGACTCCCCTAATGGAAACATGTACAGGCATTGTGCAATCAATGCGTGCTTGGCCCCAGTCTATTCTGTTGAAGGAATGCATGTAATCACAGTGGAGGGTATAGGGAACCGCCAACTTGGTTTGCACCCTGTCCAGGTATACATTTTCTTCACCTATTGACACACACAAAAAAAAAAAAAAAAAAAAAAAAACGAAAGAGCTGCCAGCAGCAAGTTTCTATCATTGTTTTTCACTCTTGTGTAAATTATAATTAGACTACAGATGTCAATCTGTTTCCTTAATCAATTAGGAGTATGATACGTGAAGCAACCAAAATGGCAATGGAGGACTTAACTATGCAATGCTCTCTTTCTAAATGATGAACGAGTAACCATTACTTGAAAATTTGCATGTACGGAATCTTTTAAGCAATGGACTATTTGAGAGCTTAGTTAATTTTAGAAACTTGATGAACAAAATGTTGATTGACATGATTTCATTGGGTATCAACTAAATGAGTATCTATCCAGTACTGAAGAATTTTTGAGCTTACTAAATTTTTAGAAACTTGAAGAAAGTGTTTGTCTTAGGTGATAAGCATCTAAATACCATATGATAACACACCAAAAGTTATTTATGTATGTTTCTTTTTTGTGCCAGCATATACAAGCTTATATATATATATATATATATATAACAGTGAACCAATAGGTTATATTCTCTATTTCTAGTTATGATGTAAATATGGAATGCAATTACCATTCACCTCTTATGATTCCTGCATTTTGCATATAACTCAGTCACTGTCTTCTTAGTAAAAAGTTCTTCAGGTGAAATTTGGATTCATTGCTTTTTATACAGGAAACCTTGGCCCAAGCTCATGGCTCTCAATGTGGATTTTGTACTCCTGGATTCATTATGTCTATGTATGCGTTACTGAGATCAAGCAAAACACCACCAACTGAAGAGCAAATTGAAGAATACCTTTCTGGAAATTTATGCCGTGTACAGGATATAGACCAATTATTGATGCATTCCGTGTTTTTGCCAAAACTGAGGATTCATTATACACCAGTTCATCTTTTACAAAGATCTGGCTGACAAATTTGTCTGCCCATCAAGTGGGAAACCTTGTTCTTGCAGAGCAACTTCAGTCAATGGTTGTGAAAGTCCTGTTGTTTCTACAACTCATGGCCGTCAGCAGAAACTTATCTCATTTAGTGATGTTGATGGAAGCTCATATATTGAGAAGGAACTTATTTTACCCCCTGAGCTTCTTTTGAGAAACCCTATGCCTTTACATTTGTATGGGTTTGGTGGATTACACTGGTATGCGACCTCTAAGACTTGAGCATGTTTTAGATTTGAAGCACAGATATCCAGAGGCTAAGCTTTTGGTTGGTAATACTGAGGTAGGAATTGAGATGAAATTCAAAATGCACCATATCAGGTTTTGATTTCTGTCACACATGTACCTGAGTTAAATAAATTGAGTGTCACAGAAAATGGTTTGGAGATTGGTGCATCTATTAGATTGACAGAGCTCCAAAATTTTCTTAAGAAGGTGATAGGAGAACGTGCCACTCATGAGACATCATCTTGCAAAGCCATTTTGGAGCAGCTAAGATGGTTTGCTGGAAAACAGATAAAAAATGCTGCTTCTGTCGGTGGGAATATCTGCACAGCTAGCCCAATATCCGACTTAAATCCTCTTTGGATGGCTGCAGGGGCAAGCTTTAAAATCATTGATTTTAAAGGGAACCAAAGAACAACTCTTGCGAAAGATTTTTTTCTTGCTTACCGCAAAGTTGACCTGACACAGAATGAAATCTTACTGTCAGTCTTTTTACCATGGACTCGACCTTTTGAGTTTGTCAAAGAGTTCAAGCAAGCACATCGAAGAGAGGATGATATTGCTCTTGTAAATGCTGGAATGCGTGTATTTCTTAAGCAAGAAGGAGTAAACTGGACTGTGGCTGATATATCTATTGTTTATGGTGGGGTAGCTCCTGTTTCTTTTATTGCATTGAAAACCGAAAGATCTCTCATCGGGAAAAATTGGGATAAGCACACGCTAGAAGATGCTTTACTGCTATTGAAAGATGACATCCCTCTTACTGAAGATGCACCAGGTGGAATGGTTGAATTTCGGAAGTCCTTGACATTAAGTTTCTTTTTTAAGTTCTTCTTGTGTGTTTCTCATCAGATGAATGAAAAAGTACAGTTTACAGAAGGGTTGCATGTAAACCATCAGTCAGCTGTAATGCCTTACTCCAAACCATCCTTTAATGGAACCCAATGTTATGAGATGACAAAAGAAGGAACAGCTGTTGGGCTTCCTATGATCCATCTTTCTTCAAAACTACAGGTTTGTTATAAGTTTATTTATCATAACTATGCAAGTGTAGACACCATAATGTATTATGTGATTTTATTTCTTATGAAAGTTCTTTACTGTCAAGTCATTGAGTAGCTGCGCTAGGAAGCTTTTCAACAATGATCAGATATTATTTATTTTAACTGTTTGAATGAGGCTTGACTTGTAGCATTTAATGATATTTCATAATATGCAATTGTCAGGTGGTCAGTTGTATCCTATATATGTGCATATTACAAAGTACTCTGAACTATGCTACCAAAAAGAAGAACTCTAGTTCCAAAAAAAGAATAAATAAATAATAATAATAATAAAAAATAGAAACGGTGTTTGAAAGATGTGATACTATCTCTTTAGTTGATTTTCAGGTCATGGTTAGAAAAAAGATCTAATCAGTAGTGGAGAGTATTTATATGATCAGAATAATCACTTTTCTGTTCATTAAGAAAATGTATTTATGTTTTCCTTTTTCTTATATGTGAAATGTACCCAGGTGACTGGGGAGGCGGAGTATACTGATGATACACCTATACCTCCAAATACTTTATATGCTGCTTTAGTGTTGAGTAAAAAGGCTCATGCACGTATTTTGTCAATAGATGATTCGCTTGCCAAAACATCTCCAGGGTTTGCGGGGTTATTCCTCTCTAAAGATGTCCCTGGGAGTAATAAAATTGGAGCAGTCATTCATGATGAGGAAGTCTTTGCTTCTGAATTTGTTACTTGTGTTGGTCAGGTAAAGATATTTTCAGGATAGTCTTAAAGGTACTGAAATGATATCAACTCCTATTTTTAATACATGTACAAAATTTGCATACCATGTCTGCAGGTTATTGGAATTGTTGTTGCTGATACTCATGAAAATGCAAAGCTTGCTTCCAGGAAAGTACTTATTGAATATGAAGAGAGGCTGCCAGTCTTATCTATAAAAGATGCAGTTAGTTGTGGCAGTTTCCATCCTAACACAGAGAGATGCCTAGTTAGTGGAGATGTAGAATGGTGCTTTCAATCAGGTGCTTGTGACAAAATTATAGAAGGGGAGGTTCATGTCGGGTGGACAGGAGCATTTTTACTTGGAACCTCATGCCAGTCTTATTTGGACAGTTGATGGTGGGAATGAAGTTCATATGATTTCTTCTACTCAAGTAGGTTACAAAGTTCTTTAGCTTGTGATTTATTTACGACACTCTGGCTTACTGGTTATGACCATTAAAGTTTTATGGTATTTTTAGCTTTGGTGAATGGTTCCTCACTTTTTGCTTGCTAAACATGTTACTTTAAATTAGCAGAATCACATTTGTTTAGAACCTCTTCTTGATTAGTTGACAAACTTTGAATTGGTCTCCATTATCGGTGCTTATGAGTGTTCAAGGAATTGGTTAGTCACTGTAGTGCAGATTCATTTCAAAGTGAAATGAACATTTACTCTGTTTCAACAACAACAACAACAACAACAACAATTAAGCCTTAATCTCATACTAGATGGGGTCGGCTATATGAATTCTTTGTCTCCATGTAGCTATTTCAAAGACAAGATTTGGCTCAACATCTAATATACATAGATTCTTAGACATTATCTCTCTCCATGTAATCCTTGGCCTACCTCTACCCCTCTTTTTACCTTCTATTACGAATCTTGTAAATTTCTTTTACTTGGTGCTTTGCTTGGATTCTAGATTGGTTCCAATGTAAAGTCTCTGGGCCCCATCATGAGCTCAAATTGGGCCTATATGGCCATTTTTCTTCCAGATTATAATTTAAACTTCACTAATGCACATTGTATAAGATTATGAATTTTAGCGTAAATGATTGATGCACAAAAATTGACTCTGTGTTTTAGAAGTCTTGAGCCTTGACTTGAAACTTGGGCATAAGAAAGTGAAAATTACCAAAACCCCAACATCATCGGTTGCAACATTTCAATCCCTTTATTTTTATTTTTAATAAAAATTATACCATCAGTTGCAAGTCTTGTAATTCTTATGTTGATATTTAAGATTTTGTAACTTATCTGGCATGTAATTCAAGATAGTATAGTGACTGCATTGCTGCAGATTAGATACCTGTCGTGAATTTTTATTCCTAACTGTACCATTATTTAGGTAATTGTTATTTCACAAACTCAAGTATTTGCCTGCAGAATAAGTTAGCTATCTCTCTCCCCTTCTTTACTTTTCTTCCAATACATACTTTGCTGTATGTTTTGTGCTCTCATACCTACTCCTTCCCATATTTGCTTTTAAATACTACTGCATTTTGAGAGCCTTCTTTTGCATAATAATATTCTATATGTATCTTGTTTGCATCAACAGTCTCCTCAAAAGCATCAGGATTGTGTTGCTCATGTACTTGGTCTTCCAATGTCAAAAGTTGTTTGCAAGACCAAACGTATTGGTGGTGGATTTGGTGGCAAGGAAACAAGATCTGCTATTATTGCTTCAGCAGCCTGTGTACCGGCATATCTCTTGAAGCGACCTGTGAAAATTACATTAGACAGAGATGTAGACATGATGATAACAGGGCAGCGGCATAGTTTTCTTGGGAAGTACAAGGTATCCAGTTGCTTCGGAAAAAGGATGAAATTTTTGTCCTCAATTCACATATGCAGCTTTATAGCATGAGAAACCTGCAAGCATTCTAGGAGCATAAATACAGTTTATTTGATTTTTAGTTTAGATTGGAAGACCTTTAGGAACGCTATGTAGATTACTTGAGGTTTTATTTTATTTTATTTTTTAATTTAAACAAGTTCTGTTTAACCTGCTGAAATATGTAACCAAAATTTAAACATTGTCTCATAACACAAGCTATTCTTTATTAATCATAGCTCATTCCTGTAGATTTGAAAATGAACAATATTAATGTGCTGATTCCATTACTTGAAAAGCATCGATACTTTGAGACGATAGTTAACTGTGCATCTTTTAAATGGAAAATCCACAGATCCTGAAGAGCATCTTTGTATGGTTTCATACTTGAACATCACTTCCCCACTTCTGTATATGCATGCATTTTATCTTTTTATGTAGGGCATCTAATGGGGAATTACTTCAGGTTGGCTTCACAAATGAAGGAAAAGTTTTAGCCCTGGATCTTGAACTCTACAACAATGCTGGGAACTCATTGGATCTGTCCCTTTCAGTCCTTGAACGGGCTATTTTTCATTCAGAGAATGTCTATGATATACCACATATCAGGTTTAGAGGGCAAGTTTGCTATACCAATTTTCCAAGTAACACTGCTTTTCGAGGATTTGGTGGACCTCAAGGGATGCTTATTGCAGAGAACTGGATCCAACGAATCGCTATGGAGCTTCAGAGAAGTCCTGAAGATATAAGAGTATGTGTTTCACTATTTTCACATTTAAGAAATTCTAATGTTCTACCATTCTCTTCATTCTCCTGACTTTCCAAGGGCCTGATTTCAGGAAATTAATTTTCAAAGTGAAGGATCTGTGACGCCTTATGGTCAAGAACTTCAAAATTTCACATTGAGACAGGTATGGGATGAATTGAAGGTGTCTTGTGAATTTTCGAAGGCTCGTGATGCAGTTGATCACTTTAATATTAACAATCGCTGGAGAAAGCGTGGGATTGCTATGATCCCAACAAAATTTGGCATTTCCTTTACTACAAAGGCTATGAACCAGGTATAGAAATATCTCTATCAGGTATATTTTAATTTAACTTCACATAGTTCATTTCATTTGCCAAAGATAAACAAATGAAAACTTTATTCGACTAAGTTAGCTTTATTTAGTTAAAAATTTACCCTACTTACTATTATCCTTTACGTCATAATATGGAAGCATACACAGCTTGTTGTTATCTTTGTCATTATCCTTTTTTGCAGTATAGCGTCCAATTTAAAGTCATTATATCTTCAATTATTCTCTGTTAAGAGTTAAAAGGTATGATATATTTACGGAAATAACTATAACAGACGGTTTGTCAAGAATCTATGTTAAGTCGTTTTTATATTCTTAAACCTCACAGGAAGAACACATTATTGGTTATCTGCAGTGTATCAACGGAGATAAATTAGTGACTTCAATGATGAACCTATAAAAATATCATAATTTTATTAGTTTTTGGCATCCACAACATCCAGTAAAAGACATCATATATTTTTGGACTGACATATTTTACATTGGAATTCTTGCCTTCAGTTATTTAAAATTCTATTACTTTCATTGGTGTTGTTTATAATGGTAATCATTATCTTTTTTAACATAGGCTGGTGCTCTTGTCCAAGTTTATGTTGATGGTACAGTTCTTGTGACACATGGGGGTGTTGAGATGGGACAAGGTCTTCACACAAAGGTTGCTCAAATTGCTGCCTCATCCTTTAATATACCTCTTAATTCAGTATTCATTTCTGAGACGAGTACGGACAAGGTGATTTATTACCCTTTAGCTATTTCCTACTCTACATTTTCTTCCTCATGACAGTGGAAAGAAAGAATGCCACTGATGGGAGGAAAATCTTTTGAATTGTTTCCTGGTTCCAATAAGTTTTGTTCCGCTTTTGGTTTCTTCATTTGTCTAGGTGCCAAATGCATCACCAACAGCGGCTTCTGCAAGCTCTGATATGTATGGAGCTGCTGTTTTAGATGCTTGTGAGCAAATAAAGGCACGCATGAATCCTATTGCTACTAAACTTGGTCACTGTTCCTTCACCGAGGTAATGCTCGTTAGATAGTCTGTATTATATGACATTAAACAATTACCTTATTTAATTTTAGTCATTATGCTTTTATCATTTTTTTAAAATTTTTTTGGTTGTGGTTGGGTGTTATTTTTGTGCTCTTTCTTGCTAGACACTTCAGCTGTAAATGCTTAGTTTTCATTACACATGACAAAATGTGAGTTCAAATCAAGATTAATTGTCGGATCCATAAATGAAGCCAGAGATTATTATATGACTGGATCTTTTCGTATGCGTGCATGCTTTCTCTAGTTATTGGCCTTAAAATATTACTCAGATTCCTGTCGGTGGTTAACTTTTGGGGTGCTATGTATTGAAAAATATTCATATGGCATCTTTTAATGAATCATGCTGAAGAAGAATCTCATCTAGCGTCTTAAAATTGTCAGAAATCTAGATACTTCTTGGTAGTGTAGTGTAATCTGCAGAAACTTGTGGAAATTTCACTAAACTCCCTGAGATTAGGAACAGTGCACTTTGGTCATCTCTTTGCCCATCTGTGATTATATTGCTAGCCGTTCAGGCCACCATTATATAAAGTGGTGTGCCACACATTGGCCATACCCAACCATTGTTTGGGATTTGTTCAAATGAGCTCTTGAGATTTATCCATGTTAAAACCAATATTCGTGTGATTAGGGATTTGAGTTTAGAAAAACTAAATCATAGAAATGTTGTTTGGATAAATCTCTTACAACTGCTGGTTGTAGCTTGCATGTCCAAATCGTCCACATCATTGTTCTTTCCCATGATACACCTAGTAAGCTCTAAACAAAGAGGAGATGGGTAGGAAGGAAGATATGATAGGTACTTCATTTGAATCTTGAACACATATTCAATGCCCTTGTGATTTCTCTCCCACTCAAGTGAAATCATTTACAATTATGTCTGAAAAACCATAAAAAGCATAGATTTTGATCATTATCGTCAAAGGCCACGTTTTGAAATTTGTGAATTGGGTAAAGGTAACAGATCTTGACTTCAGTTTTTAATTCCAGACTATGGTAGATACTTAGATTTTCAATGGACAAACTCAGTCAAGATTATGTTCTTTGCTACTTTTACAGGGAATGTTACAGGAAGATAACCTATCTTGAAGAACAAAAGTTTCAAAGAGTTACCCCAATTAAACCAGTGGAAAGAGGCTAAAAATAATACCCCAGCTAACTTCCATAGCTAACTTGGCAAACTATGTTCTTCTAGTCAGTGCTATAGTATAAAAAACAAACCAGATAGTCAGAAATAACCATTCGGACCGCCAGTGAAAAATCCGGTATCCATTTCTATGTTGAAGTAGGTTCTCGCAGGCTTCAAAACTTCTGTAAGTTGAAAAATAGATGACTCTGAACAGGAGGGAGTTTGATATTTCTCTAACATTACTTGTAACTTGGCAGCCCAAGGCAAAGTAAGCAGTAGAAACTTGCTTTTGCCTGGATATTTGAGTTTTAGATTAATTTCTTCTATTTTAAATATTATTTTTAGTGGATGTTATTTTTGACATTTCATATGATTTTTTCTGACAGCTTGCAAGGGCCTGCTATTTCGAAAGGATAGACCTCTCTGCTCATGGATTTTACATCACTCCTGATATTGGCTTCAACTTTCGAGATGGCAAAGGAACTCCTTTTAGCTACTACACCTATGGAGCAGCATTTGCAGAAGTTGAAATAGACACACTCACCGGAGATTTCCAAACAAGAACAGCTGATATTGTCATGGATCTTGGACATTCTCTGAATCCAGCCATTGATATTGGACAGGTTATTACTTTTACATTGATTTGCAATTTATAATTAAGGGCAGTGATATTAGGAATAGCAATGTGTTGGAGCAGGGTAGCAGGTTATGCCTACCTATCCCTCTTGTCCCGTTTTTTGCCACCTTTGTTCTTGCTGGCTACACCACTACTATAGCTTCTCCTCTTGCATACATACATGCACGTTTATGTTATCGTATTCTTCAAACATTTGGATATATAAATATCAGTTGAAATGTGGTGGTAGGGTTCATTACCGTAGGATGGGGCAAAAGTTCTCATTGGCTCGGACGCAGCCTTAGTAGATGTCGTTGTCCTTGATTCTAGGTAATTTCTAACAAGTTACACAAGTCAGTCACTTCTAGGATTACTTGATTATACACAATTAGTTCATTGCACAGTTTTGCCATTATAAATTAGGTCAACTACATGATTAACATGAATTCTTGAATTGATTCATGAGCTACTTATATCTGAAATTGCACGACAGGGTAATGTGATGATGATAATCATCACAAGTTAGGTTTATTTCGCCTCCTTCGCAACCTGATCTCCTCTTTCTTCTGTTGAGATATTTTTGATATTGTATCATTCTCATATGAACAGACCGAAGGCTTTTAGCTTTTGTCTTCTTAAGAGTGTAATCATATCCTCAATTCCTTCACTAACATGGTACTCTTGGTCTTACGCAACTATTCTACATCAAATGATGTTGGGAGTATGTTGATGCTTATAGTTATCTGCCATTATTCTGTTTGTTGGAGCTTTCTTCTACAGTATTGTTTCTCTTTTGGTGTTTTCTTTTAATACACCAATGTCTTATTTCGCTCCATTTACATTCCTAAAGTAGTATTGTTTTATTGCTGCAATTTTTCTAAAGTTAACAGGTGATCAGAGTTGCTTTCTGAAGTCAAGAATTGCTTCTTAATTCACACTCCACATTTCTTTTAATTGTAATTTAATGAACAAGAAAGGATGTTCTAAACTTGATTTTTTTTTTTTTGTTATTATTTATGGTTTTGTTCACTTCTATTCAGATTGAAGGAGCTTTCATACAAGGTTTAGGCTGGATTGCCTTGGAAGAACTAAAATGGGGAGACTCAAATCACAAGTGGATCAGACCTGGCAATCTATACACTTGTGGCCCTGGGACTTATAAGATCCCTTCTGCAAATGACATCCCTACAAATTTCAAGGTTTCCCTATTAAAGGTAACATGCAGAATTGATCAAGCCTTGTACTTTTTTGCACAAATTATTGGTGTCAAGGATATTCATAGAACAATGCAAATTTTCTTGTGTATTTTTCATTGGTATGTAAGAAGCATCTCTAATTAGAACATAATTTTTCCAATCATTGAATCCTAAACTAAGTCTAGAAGTTATCTTCCCATCTCATGATTCAAATATTTTGTTGGTCACAAATAAATCAAATGTATTCTCTGGGTAAGTATGGGCCTTAGGCCCTTAGGCAATTGCCTTTTTTTTTGTCATTGATGAAAATATGCCCATATAAACAAAAAATTTAATTCTAAATACACAAACTGCAAATTAACAATGACTCATAACTCATAAGGCCTTACATCTTATAATAAACTTTGGTTTATTTTGCTCTCAATTGTTTGAAGTTCTTCTCTGGATTATATTTAGCATTAGCTGCTAACCTGTGTTTTTATCTTCCATATAAAACAGGGTGCTCCAAATCCAAAGGCAATTCACTCCTCAAAAGCTGTCGGTGAGCCACCATTCTTCCTAGCAGCATCAGTGTTCTTCGCCATCAAAGATGCAATAATAGCTGCAAGAGCAGAAGAAAATCTTTCCGAATGGTTTCCTCTGGATAATCCAGCGACACCCGAAAGGATTAGGATGGCCTGCGTGGATGACTTCACAAGACCATTTGCATCTCCGGATTTTCGCCCGAACCTTAGTGTCTGATGCTTTGGTTCCATCGTCACAAATGCAGCTGCTCTCATTGTTCACAATCACCATCAAAATTTCTCATGATGTCTGTGTAGTAGTATAGCCTCTACACTGTGTAAATAATATCCTCCAGACTCATGCTTCAAAGTTACAAGCCATGTTGGCTTCTCAGTTAACTAGTGTCTTTATAAACTCTTTGGAAAAACATTCATTTATGCATACATCTCTACAGCAATACCTGAATCAACATCGAAGTGCAAACTAATAAAATTAAATACTCAAGTCTTATACTAACAATTGGTCCACACTGCTCAGGTATTTTAACAACTTTTTTTACCTTTCAACTTTACCTTATAAAAAAACAATTATGATTTAGTTATTTATCAAATTTATTCATAAATTCTTCGTACTTCTTATTAATAATGAAGAAACATGAAGAAGGGGCTAGAAAAAAGGAGATACTGGTTGCAATTCAACAACTGGACCAAAAGGAGGAATCTTACATACTATGTGCAGAGGAGGAACAAACCAAACTGGGCCTTAAAAAGGAATACGAAGATCTCATTAGACTGGAAGAGGCATACTGGCGACAGCGGTCCCGAATCACATGGCTAAAGGAAGGAGACCAGAACACCAAATTCTTTCATGCAGTGGCAAACGAAAGAAGAAATCAAAATTGGATACATAAAATTCAAGTAGAAGACACTACAGTGGAAGGCCAAGAGGACCTTACATCTGCACTAAAGACGCACTTCACCCGATTATTTGGCACCAAAAGACAACACAGATTAACCACCCATTGGGGAAGAATGTTCGCCCACAAAGAGCACATTAGCCTTCAACACCTAGATAACCCATTCACAGAAGAGGAAATCTGGGCAAAGATTAAGGAGCTAAATTGGATAAGGCCCCGGGCCTACGGGATGGATTTCCTATGACAATATATCAACAGGGATGGGATTTCGTGAAGGAAGAGCTCGTGAACCTATTTAAGGACCTCTATCTTGGGCAGACAACCCTGGAGAGAATAAATTGGGCTTACATAACCTTGATCCCCAAGGTAAACTCACCATCAAGTCTATCAGAATACAGACCAATCAGCCTTGTAAACTGCTCAATGAAGATTATTACCAAGGTGCTGGCTAATAGACTTGGGGGAGTGATAAACGACCTGGTCGACCACTCACAAACAGCCTTCATCAAGGGCCGACACATCCAAGAAAATATAGTGGCGGCGGAAGAACTCATACACAAGATGAAACAGGCGGGGAACAATGGAGCTTTTTAAGGTAGATTTGAAAAAGCCTTGACATGGTGGACTGGAATTTCTCATGAGCATGCTACAAGCGGGGCTTTGGACCAAAATGGATTAACCGGATCACGAATAATACTCACATACATCATCCAAGGCCAAATTCCTTCTCAATGGGCCAGTAGCGGGATATAAGCGCACCACGAAGGAGGACTGAGACAGGGGGATCCCCTTTCCCCCCTCCTATTCGTACTAGTCACCGACGTATTCAGCTCGATGATGACGAATGCCACAAGAGCAAATCTGTATAGGGGTGTTCGGTATGGGGATTCAGAAGATGAGGTAATATCCACCCTTCAATATGCAGATGATCTACTTGTATTATGCTCCGGGGGGATAGAAGACTTCAGAGTCCTTAAGAGGATCTTCTTCCTATATGAAGGACTAACGGGACTCAGAATCAACTACCACAAGAGCGTCGCCATCCCAATCAAAACTACCTCCTACACACCACAAGATTTAGAGCAGATGATGGGATGCAAGATTGGCAGATTACCTATTGGCTACCTTGGCCTACCTATTTCGGGGTCCAAACCAAAAAAGGAAGACTGGAGAACAATCATCAACAAAATTAAAAAGAGGCTAACATCATGGAAAGGGAAAATACTATCTTTGGGGGGACGTATTACATTGCTAAACGCGGTACTAACAGCAATTCCAAACTACTGGTTCTCTATCTACCACATACCGGAATGGACCATCCACCAGATCGATCAAATCAGGAGAAACTTCCTATGGAGAGGTGTGGAGGAGGACAAAAAGACATACAACCTGGTATGCTGGGATAAACTATGCAGGCCTAAGGAAATAGGGGGATGGGGCCTCATCAACCTTCGTTGTTTTAATAAAGCAATGCTAGGAAAATGGTGGTGGCGACTACTTACTGGAAGAGCGGGCCTCTGTGCAAAGATTCTAAAAAACAAGTACTCCAGAGAGCATGAGTTTAATCCACATAACCCAGCACCTCCACATGCATCATACTTCTGGAAGGGGATCACACAGCAACAGGAAGCATTGCTACACAACATTAACATCGAGGTGGGAAGGGGGAACACAACCTTACTATGGCCTGACAATTGGATGAGTGGCCAGGCACCGCGAAACGCTCTACCCTGCTTATACACTATGGCCCGGAAGAAAGAATCCACAATCCAGGAATCACTAAGATCCATGGACCAAGGGGAACCTCTACTCCTAGAAGGCCCACTCACGGAGGAAGGAACAAGAGAAATGGTACAACTCAACAGGAACCTACAAGGGGCCCAGGGAACAGAACAAGACAAAAGATTCTGGAAGCTAACACCAAATAGAGTTTTCACCGTCCAATCTTATTACAGATTCTTGATAGACGGGGGACTCAGGTCAGAAACTGGGAAGAATTTCTGGAAACTGCCATGCCCTAATAAGATCAAAGCATTCTTCTGGCTGGTGCTGGATAACAAAATCCTTACACTAGACAATTTAAGAAAACGGGGCTGGAATGGTACTAGATCAACCTGCTACCTGTGTGAGGTGCATGAGGAAACGGTACAACACCTACTCCTACAATGTCCATACTCAAAAAGCATATGGCAACACTTCACACAGTTGTACCAGCTAAGAAACCCTCCCACACAAGTACAAGACTTGTGGGGCCAATCTGCCATCGCCAATCTCTTACCCAGCAATGCCCGGATGGGTTGGAACATACTATCTCTTGCAATTACGTGGACAATGTGGTTGGAGCGCAATAGAAGATGTTTTCATGACAAACGACGTGTTTTCGAGAAAACAATCCGCGACATTGACTTCCTAACACTATCCTGGTTTAATGCAGCTCACACATCCAAGAAGCCAAAGCTGGTGGCAATGGAATCAATCGTGAAGAGGAGTCTAGCGTTCACAAGGGAGGAGACTCAGCAGCGGTCTCCGGGAAGGGACTTTGAGGACACACAGGAGGACTAAGGAGAGTGAAGGATTTATGGGGCTTCAGGGAGGGTACCACACCTCTGTTGTATCAAAACCAATGGAGGGTCAAACCATGCTGTATTGTCAATCCTAGAACTCACAAAGGGTTCAATCTATGTTTCAACTTTTGCTTATAATAAAAGAATGTGGTTTATCCACTTTTATCAAAAAAAAAATAATTAAGATTTTGACCAATGTGCATTTCCTTTATTACCAAGGGGAGAATGTGGTATTAAAATTTTAAAATTCTGAGAAATTTTTATAATTCTAATTTAATTTTTGTTTTTGTTTTTTTTTAATTTTTAAAAATTAAAATTATCTATTTTGATCTTCTCCGGTAATATAGATATATGTTCCAGTTAAAATTCATCACATTAACTGATTTTATATATATATATATATATATATATATATGAACAAGCCATTAAAATCATATGGTGGATGTGATTCCAACCCATCACTAAGAGGAATGAGTTATCAACTTTCCTTTGTGATGTTTTTTTTTTTAAAAAAAAATGGAAATAAATCATGTTTATTAATTTATCAGTTGCCAAGCAAGACTCCTAGTTGAGCCTGGTACATCCTTTAGACATGATAATTTAGGTTTCTAGATGAACCAGGGTTACATTCCTAGTCATGTTTTGTGATGTTGTCATGATTGTCCTCCCTCCTATTCAAAATCTGTGTCCGGTGGTCGCTGGACATGCTGTCCTCTAATGAGTGTCATACTACTTCTTGTGATGGTTTGCATCAACTGCAGTTTCGGCTTCTTAGCTTTATGTGCTGCCTCGAATCATGTGTCGGATGAGTTCCGTGCAAACACGCTGTTTATCCCGAAAACATCTTCGATTCCTCTCCATCCAAATGCCCCAGGTGATAACTATAGACGTGAGGTACTGTCACTCCAAAGCGTATCCGGGATTCGATCCCACGCCACTTCACGCCCAGGGTGAAAAACTTTGCCGGTGGTCGCTGACCACTTAGGCTCGTATACACCAAAAAAAAAAAAAAAAAAAAACAACAGAGTGAGTGGTATTCAACCAGGTTTCGTTTTTCCACTCTAAGGTCAATGATTTTTTAATATATATACATAGAGTGCAGTGGTGTAGTTATCAACGAAGTATTCGGAAAGTGGTTCTTGAAACCATTAATGATGCATCAGGATAATCATCACACATAGACATGGGCACGGGCCGGTTAACAGGGCCCGGCGGGCCCAAACCGGCGGTTCCGGGCCGGCCAAATCCGGACCCGGAACCGGCCGCTGAGGGCAACCAGCCGGGTTGACCAGCCGGACCCGGGTCACGGAGTCACCTTCCGGGTGACCCGTAACCGAACCCGCGATGAGAGAACCGTGGCCGGCTAACCAGCCGGTTAACTCTATTCGGCCCGGTTTTTATTTTTTATAATTTTTAAAAATTATTTAAAATATACAAAATATATACATTAAAAATTGAAAAAAAATAGCAAAAAAGGTGAAAAAATGTTTAAAAAAAACTATGATATTTTGATATAAAAATATAATGAGAAAAAATGTAAAACATTGAAAACTATAAAATTCATAATAAAATCTAAATTGTATAATTAAATATATATTTAAAAATATGAAAAAATGAAAAAAAAACAAACCTATGCTTTTATGTATAGAAATTTGAAAACTATAAAATTCATAATAAAATCTAAATTGTATATTGTATAATATATATTTAAAAATATGAAAAAATGAAAAAAAAACAAACCTATGCTTTTATGTATAGAAATTAGAAATAGAATAAGAAAATGTAAAAAAAATTTGAAAACTATGATATATGATAATCATAGATTCATATTTCATACTATATATCAGAGACTCATGGTATCATAGATTCATAGTTGTTCATAATATTATGGTTTTCATTTAAAAAAAAAAAATAAAATGTAATTTGAAAATTATCAAAAAAAATGTAATTTAATGATATTATGATATATAGAAATAGAATGCAAAAATGGAAAAAAAATGTAAAAAAAAAACTATAACATTATAATTACGGCTTGCACTTAATTCGTTTACCTATCGAATTAAGTTGCCTATGTATCCTCTTGGGTGTAAGAGGAATCAAAGCCGACGTAGTTCTCTTTACCTTAAGCTGGGTGGAGTTGTCACCCACTTACCTATTCATGGTCGAGGTTACGCTCTTGCTTTGTCGGGGGCGTTGTTGTGCTCATCATGTTATCGGTGAAGAAGAAGTCACTTTAAACACGGACTTCCCGACCGCTTCTTGTTGTTAAGTCGTTGTGCGCTTCCAATCATCACATGTGCAAACTTGAATTTCAATGTTTGGTGGTGACAAATTTGTGAACGTGTTGAATCCAAAGATGTTTCCACTTGCACCGAAAGTCCGCTTTCGCACGCCATCTGTAGACATAGGACACGCAAAAATATCCTTTACAAGTAATGAAAGAATAGGATACGGATTTCCATTACCTTGCCACCAATGAAGAATATCAAAAGTCATATCTACATTCCGTCCTCGAGAACCGGAAGGTGGTATTCAAATCTGTGTCGACCTCCTCTGTGTATTGAGAACCCCTAGGCTTCTTCTTCGCTTGCCTTTGTCGAAATGAATCTCCCCACTCTCTGCTAAGGCTGTCCTACCGCCTCGATTTACAACTGTGGAACTATATGACTATAACGAGGCGGTAGCTCTCATACAGTTCAACGAGTTGTAACTTAACTTCACTAACAATTACACTAATATCCGTATAACTGTCAGAATCCGGTCCATACCATTGAGAGTCTAACTCACTCATGACCCATTGTTGACTATCTTGACCTCCATTAAACCCTAAGAACTTGTAATAAGCTTCTAAATATGCATTTAAACCTTCTAATTTTTGCCTAGGATCTAAAACAAATGCAACTAAAGCAATAGGAGGTATATTTCTATAATAGCTCAACCACTTTGCCTTCATCTCTAGAAGGCCCGTAACTAATTGAGCATCTAATCTAAAGTTCCACATTTGTTCAAAGAATATCAACTGACACCATACAAGAATAAATGTGCGGTGGGAAAATAAACTTGCGAAAATAAATTTGTACATGTATTAAACACAGAAAGCAATTCCATAACTCTAGTAGCAATATTCCATTGGTATTCAAATAAACTAAAATTAGGCAAAGCTTCATTAACAAAAGCAGTCAACAATGTTTTATAAGGAAATGTCGCATTAAGAAGCCTATATGTAGAGTTCCATCTAGTTTTAACGTCTTTTGGGAATTTTTTAGGCCTCATGTTATTTGCTTTACAATACTTTGACCCCATTGTTTCATCAATGTCATGTTCCTTCCTATATATGATACTATATCCCTAATCGGTCCTACAAATTATTTTAGAAAGGACTCCTAATCCGGTTTGTACACATAAGTTCAATACATGACAAGCACATCTAATATGGAAATATTTGCCCCCGCATGAAGGCCTCAAATATTCTTCCAAAGGTCTAATCGAGGCCGTATTAGCAGAGGCATTATCAAATGAAATTGAAAAAATCCTAAAACTCAAACCATATTCTTCCCAATGATCCTAATGAATCATCCTATAAATATTATCGGCGGTATGAGACTTCGTTGAATACCCTAAAAGCAATGACTTCGCTTTTGGATATTCCACGAGTCATCAATCCAATGTGCCGTAATACCCATAAAAAGAATTTTCATGGAATACATCGGTCCATATATCCGAACATAAAGAAACAGAGGAGGTACAAGAGGCGAAAATACTCACAAAGATTTTCTTTTCCATGTTTGTATTGTTTGAAGATGCGTTCTTTGAATCGTCCTCCTTGATGATACCTTTTGCATGCGGTTTGCAACGTCCTCATTGATGCACTCTTGACTTGGCAACGCTCCGCAAAAGTTGAATGGCAAGTGCTCCACGAGAGAAATCGTCTCCAGCGATTTTATCCCTATATCTCGGTTGAGAAAATGTAAATAAAGAAGAGTGGGAACCCGTTACCTTCGTCTCTGGTAATCGAATTTGAGATTGATTTCGAGGATTTCCTACTTTGTCAGGATGCTTCTTCTCCATATGTCTAGCAAATGTGCCATACCCTCCTCCCTTGCTATGCTTAAATTGGAGTACAATACTTACATTTAGCATGAGTTACGTTGCCATCATTGTCATACACTTTTGTAAAATGGACTTTAAAAATATCGGATTTTGAAGTTGTTTTAGAAATGGGATTTGTTCCTCCTCCGACCGAGGTAGCGCAGTGGGCCGATCGGTGTCAAGACGGCTACACCTTCATTACTCTTCTTGCCATTCATTGCTCTCTTGAGTAGGCAAGGAGGCCGAACCGACAATGCCTTTTCCCTCGAGCTTCCACCACGTGATGCCATTTCTCTTGAGTAAGCCTAAGTCTTAGAACCCCGATCCAATGAAGGGAATTGTTGAGAGCCTTGTTGAGAGTCTTGAGACTTGAGAGAAATATAGAAATTAGGAGAGAATAGAGTTTGATGTGAGAGTGAGGAGTGATATTGAAGGAGAGGAGTATATATAGAGTTTAAAATAATTAAAAGAAAAAAAAATAAAAATAAAAAATAAAAAAAACAACCAACGGCTGTGTAGCCGTTGGTGTGTGAGACAGAGAGACAGAGATCTGTCTCTCTGTCTCCTGATTAGCCGTTGGCACGGCGTGGCGGCAATTGTGTTTAATTTTAATTAAAAACATTAACCCGCCCGGTTCAGCTTTCGGTGACGTGAGGGTTGAAGCGGCGAGGTCCACCGCACGGCGTGGGTTGATACCGGGCAGCGGGTCAAATAAATGGACCCGTAGGCAACCCTCATAGCGGGCGGTTCACGGGTTCTGGCGAAACCCAGCCGGGTCAGTTGACCCGGCGGGTTTTCCCGGGCCGGTTCCGGGCCGGTTCCGGGCCAAAACCGGCCCGTGCCCCCCTCTAATCACACACATGTTGATGTACATCAATTGTTTCAGGAACTATTTTTGAAATACTTCATGGGTAAGTATATCTTTTTTTCATATATATATATATATATATATATATATATATATTTGGTGTTGGAATATTTTGATTGTTAGGATTTTGGATTTTAAATGCATATTCCATATTTGGTCTCCGGCAACTAACTTTCAACGTAATTCCCTCTCTAAGAAGAAATTTAAGATGTTTTGAAGATAAATAATATATTTTTATTGAAATAATTTGAAGCATTGATTTTTTATAGTATTATCATGATTGATTTTAGGGGAAATTTTAAAAAACTACCCTGTGATTTGTCACTTTCTCAATTCGGTCCTTGTGGTTCAATTTTGAACCACAAAGACCCTGTGATTTGCCTGCTAATCACTTTAGTACCCTGTAATACTGTGCATTCATGGTCACGTCTCATTTGGCCTCCTAGAGCATGTTTGAAGGATTTTCAACCGTATGGATGAGAAGATCATCGAAAAATAAAGCCCCAGATGCATCGATTTTCATACGATTTAGTAGCAGTTTGAATTATCACTTAGCGTTTGAAATTCTTGGCCGGTTGATTCCTATAAAATAAGAATCGTTAAGATAAAGACCCTACAAGTTCCCAAATTGTATGAACATTGACAGACTAGCTTATTTTCGATGATATTCCCATCTATACGGTTGGAAGTCCTTCAAACGTGCTCTAGGGGGTCAAACGGGACGTGATCGTGAATGCATAATGTTACATGGTGCTAAAGTAATTAATAGGCAAATCACATGATTTTTATGGTTCAATTTTGAATCACAAGGATCAAATTAAAAAAGTGATAAACCATAGGGTAATTTTTTAAAATTTTTCCTTGATTTTATACCTTTCATGAATAACCAAAACTGGTGTCAATGAAATTCATCTTAAACAGAAATTTTGTTTTCAACCGTGAGGAACATCACCGCAGGAGACACCAGGAGATGACACCCAGTGTTGGGTTTAGGTTGAATTTCTCTAGATGTGATTGAAGTTCCATTTGGGGTATTTAAAAGATAGAACTATTAGTGAAACTAATTAAAATATAGATCATCACAAAACTCAATCTACTTGGAACAACTTCCCATTGAAACCCACAATTTTTATCATAATAATTAATTAATATATAAATACATGTTTTATAATTCATATACCTAACTTCTCTCATTTCTTTTTATACGAATTATTTTTGTTTATTAACTTAAATAGTTATTTGGTTTTGTATTAAATAATTATCCTCTCTGAAAATACCATGCAAAATATGTGTACACCACAATAATAAGATTTTAGGATGTATATTTATTAATTAAAATGTGTGTATATATATATATATATATATATATATATATATATATATATATATATACTAGTATGATGTACGTGCTTTGCACGTAAATATTAGTTACATAATAGAAAAATAAAATTAAAATAATAAATATTAGTTATATAAATATTTTAATATTAATTAAAATAAAATTATTACATTATTTGGTGTTGTACCAAATCTATTTTTTAAAAAAGTCCAATTAATGAAATATAATATCATTAAAGTACATAATAAATTTGTTTCGATAATTTTTATTTTTAATAAAATCTGATTTTTATTTTTAGTTTAATATGTTTTTTCAAATATATTAAATAAAAATCAAAGTGGAAAAAGTCGAAAACTCTATAATTCAAAAACGACTATTATTAATAGATAAATTAAGGGTTTTTTTTACTTATATGAAGAATAATGAATTGCTTTATACATGCTTTATTTGAAACAAAATAATAATAGATGTTGCGCATAACGACTACAAGAACACAAAATGATAAAAGCAATGTTAGAAGTTAAGTCTCAAGCAAATCTAAACAATATAGAACTTCTATAAAAATTATGCATATTGAGAAAAAAAAAACACACACAATAAGATAGTAATTCATTTAATGACCTATTATAGATAAAATATTTAGGATAATATTCAATTATAGGCAATATAAAAATAATAAGTTCAACAAACAAGTATCAAAATTCAATATTTTTGTAAACCATATATACAAAAGAGAAATAATCTTTTGTGAATTAGGATCGACGGCATGAAACATTTGGTTCCCCATCACTTCCCGAAGAATCAAAGAGCAATATAATTCTTCCCATTATATTCACTATAACTGCGAGCATCAATTGAAGATAAATTTTCTTACAAAAGAAATACAAAAATGATATTCCAATACAAAGATTAGCAACTACGTATATAAGTTATACATATTTTAAATAAATAATATGTAACAATCTAGCAAAAAAATTCCTATGCAAGACATGTTATCCATATATGACACATTGTTGAAAGATTTATAAAAGCAAACCCAAAGAAAAAATGAGTTCTAATACAAAATTTTAAGATTGATTAGTTTTGAATAAAAATTAAAAATAAATTAAGGGATAAGGGATATGTTAGTAAAAATTCACACAAATAAATCTTGTTGTTTTTAGATATGCATACATTATTCCAAGATATAGGACATCGTCTCTTCTAGTCATAGTAGTTTGAGAGCCATCATCATAAATTTGCACAACCTTGTAATGCTTGTAATGCTTGAATTCGATCTTCATAGTTTAAGAGCCATCTACAAACTACTCAAAATATTGTTGGATAGAGTTAAACCAACACCACAAAGACGCGAAAACAATACAAAAAGTTCATCATATTTCATAATAACAAGCAATAGAATAATATTAAATAACAAATCAGAGCATTAAAATTCAAAAGATATGCAAAGGTAAAACAATTAATTAAAATATCCCTATGGAGTATGAAAGCAATTCATTATCATCAGAAAGCTACCTCTTGATTGATTTTGAAAACTTCACAGGTGTCAAATGTGAACGAATAAAGGTCGAGTTAAGAAGGAAGCCCTCAGACATTTCTTCATGGCTTGCATAGTTGAAGAAGAGGAGGAAAATGGAAGGTGGCTAGAGAAGTCATCTTATGGCAGAGGTGAGGGTTTCACCATTGAAAGGGAGGAGAAGTGGCTTCAAAGAGGTTGGTTACCAAAAGGTTGGAATTCTAATCATGTTACTTAACATGCTTTAAATTTGGGGGATTAATCAAGACCATATACATTGTGGAACTCTTCACCTCCCTCTTTTCTTTTGAAGAGAAATGAATCGATTTATGTTTTAAATGAGTAAAAGTCTAATAAATTTCTTATTCAACCCACTAATAAAATAAACAATAAATTAATATTGATTTAAATATAATGACACAATCAATATAAGACACTATATGAATATAAGTCAAACCATTCACATTCGATTAATAAACTCATTTTAGCAGTAACCAATATTTTTTAATTTAATATCTATTCTCATGAATAATTAATAATTAATAAAAAAAAATATTTAAAAATTAAATAAATAAAATATTTTAAAGAAGATATCTCTTATACATGTAAAAAAAAATCAATTTAATGTAAATATAATATAATGCGACGTACATCCTAAGACTTGTAAAAACAAGAACTAAAAATAATTATAAATTGAATTGATAGAGGGTATTTTGGCATGTACATCAAAATTTTTATAAAATGGCCTACTCAAAAATACTTTTACGTGCCAAAGACCTGTTCGTCGAGCGACAAGGGTCCTCTGCACATAGGGGGAGAACCACGGTTCGAATCCCATGTGACAGAGTGCAAGCGGGGCGCGGAGAGGTAGTCACAGGCCGTTTAAGCATGAGGGGCTTGGCCCTGTGATAGTCCTCTCCCCGTTCTGTCCCACCTGGGCTTAGAATGGGGTTTATCCCCTTTGTCCAAAAAAAAAAAAAAAAAACAAAAACTTTTACGTTTCAAAATATGAACAATATGTTATATTTGGGGGCTTAATCAAGACTTGTTTTAACACCCATTTCACTATTGAAACAGATGTCACACCAGCTGGACCGGGGGTGCACCCAACCCATAAGCTGTACAGTTAAACCTGAAATCAAAGATCATGTACCCTAATCAAGATGCATATGACATAACATAACCGGTTACACACCGGGAGTCATATTCAAATAAAAGTCATAATAAGGTACATCACACAGAGTCATGGGCATCTACGGCCCCCAAATACAGCGGAAGTAAACATAATTAAGGTTTAATACAATCCAACACTAATAAACTGGAAAACAGGTACGCCAGAGCCAGCTAAACCCCAATCCTCGCTGGAGACATGATTCTCTAACTCGATCCGAGTTTAGATCCTGTAACAAAAAGACAGTATAATAGAGGGCTGAGCTATACGAGCTCAGTGAGTATGGACTACCCTGTTAGGCATCACATAAACCTGTATTCTGTACTAAGGTACTGAAATATAATCAATGCAAGTAAAATCCATGAAGGTCAGCATAATTTATCTTCAAGCTTGATAATAATGCAAATACAATCAAAATCCCGAGAAAACCCACGAGCAATGTCCAATCATATCAGCATATAATAAACATGTATACATGTCAAGGCCTCATATCATACAAGCATGCACCCCTAGCTAAAATGTCTCCGGAGGGACTCCAACACCCATCAGGAACAGTGGTATGCCTTTACATGATCCTGATAACCGGCGCTACATAAATCCAGTAAATCCCGTATCAGAGACAGGAAGGGGTTTTTATGAAACAACACGACTTTCGCAAACATTTTAGTTTCAAAATAAACGGTTGAAAACAAAACCCCTTCCTCACTGGTCCCGTCTACTAAAAGTACCAGGGCTCTATCCTGAGCCCCTGCTGGATCCCCCATACATAACTAACTAAGGTGCAGCTTATGATACATGCCAAAATCTTAAATTACCCCTTAGGGTTTCCCTTAATCATCTACTACCCCGTAGGGCTTCCTTTGATCATAACTCATGCACTGAAATTTAACTTAATTACACAAGCATAAAAATACTATACAAGTATAGTAATAAGTCCCTCGGCATACACAAACCAAATCAAAACTCTTAAAAATATATTAAGGCGAAAATCCCGATAAATGCATAATTTAGGTCTAAATCTACGGTAGAGTCCCATCACCTTAAGTCCTTGCAAGTTCCTAGGAATCGCTAGGCCCTTCGACGGCTTCCGCTGGACCTTTTCCCCTCCCTAGAATCATTGAGAGTACTAATTAAATGAAAGACTCTGTATTTTTCATAAATTCGCTATATGGCTTAAGAATACAAAGATTTAGAAATACGATTCCGTTTTCTTAACTTAAACTCCTATTCATCTCAAGTAGCATATAAGGGACATTAAACTCAATGGCCATGTTAACATGCCTTTACATCCTTGTATTACCCTTAAGCATGCTTATCTAGCCGACATTAATCAATCTAAAACATGTGTCCCCTAAGCATGACTTTTATGAAAATTAGGCATACATAAGCATATTAATCATGAAGCTACATATACTTAAGCAAGTTAACTGGATCCCTAATAGGCATTAATACCTTAGGATTTTTATAGAAATTTCGGTAGCACCTCCCCTATTTGTAGGACCCCGAAATTCATACAAACAATCCCCACAATGACATAAATTTACATTAAACATACAATACATCAAAACACATCCATTTTCCCTAAATCCCCCTTCATTCCACAGCCTTAATCATCAAGAACTCACTAAATCATGTTCTTCATACAAGGGTTAGAAGCTCACTGCTAGATCTGTGCACGAAGACGAAGGAGAGGGGCAGGCTTGTGGATCGCCGGAATTTGGGCGGCGCTGAGGCTGCTCTAGGCCTCTTGAACTTCATGTGGAGCTTCCGGTGCATCTTGCTGAGTGTGTGCTGCCCGAGGCGCCATAGCGATGTCTAGCTAGCGGGCGATCGCAAAGGCGGGGAAGCCGGGGTCATGGGGGTGAGTCGATGCGAGAATTTCTTGGCGTATTTGTCAGCCAGCCGAAGAAGCGGCGTGGATGAGGGTCAGCTCGCGAGAGAAGGGATCAAGAGGAAGAGGAGAGAGGAAGCTCCCAATTGAAATCTAATTTCAATCTAAGTCTGAGATGTCTACTTATAGTATATACTATTTTATTTAATTATTTAATTAATGCATTATCTTATCTTATCATGTGAATTATTAGATTTATCTTCAAGTACTTAAATTATTGGTCACATGCCACCTTTATTTATTTAATAATATCCTCTCATTTCATGTCACGTCCCCCATTAATTAATGTTATCTCCCTACTCAGGCCAGGATCAGGAATCCGGTCAATGATCTCGATGCCACGGGTGCACTGTAGCCTCACGGGGCCTGCCTCTCGTCAGACCAGATCCGCGAATATCGGCATTTGACTCACCCGATCTACTTTATCGGAACTCGAAGATTTTTCCGATTTTCCTATCGAATTCATCTTGATTAATTAACTCTTATGAATTCTCTCGATTAACTAATCGAGGTTATCTTTACCACCCACCTCCAACTATTTTAAGTGTAAACGGCCTGGCCCAATAGGGCCTTCCCTCGGCCCATTAGTTGCGAGGCTGGATTTAAATTTGTTATACCTCGATTTTCCCTTAAATTGAGCTTTATCATAATGGGTTTATTTTCTGTGTTAATTAATCTCATTAATTATTGCAAAAAAAATTTCTGATTTATTTATTTTGAAAATTCGGGGCGTTACACCTGTAACTCTTCACCTCCCTCTTTTCTTTTGAAGAAAAATAGATCAATTTATATTTTAAATGAGTAAAAGTATAATAAATTTCTCATTCAACTCAACGCACTAATAAAATAAGTAATAAATTAATATAGATTTAAATAATGAAACTATCAATTTAAGCCCAACCATTCATATTCCATTAATAAACTCATTTTAGTAGTAATCAACATTTTCTTAATTTAATATCTATTATCATGAAAATTTAATAATTAATAAAAAATATATTTAAGAATTAAATAAATAAAATATGTTAAAGACTATATCTCTTATACATGCTAAAAGAAATCAATTTAATGTAACTCTAATATAATGCAACTTACATCCAAAGACTTGTAAAAACAATTACTAAAAATATATAAATTATTATAAATTTAATCGATAGAGGGTATTTTGGCTTGTACATCAAAAATTTTATAAAATATGAACAATATATAAAATTTAAATAATAGAATAAAATACATAAATATTTTATAATAAATTAAATTTAATATATATTTAATAGGACATTTAAGATACATTTAATAGATTTGGGATATCATTAGAATTATGATAAATTATTGAGGGTAATTTGGTCCACATACATTGAGAGTTGTTTGGTTATTTTTAAAATTTTAAATGATTTTATTTATAATATTTTTTTTTGTTTTTCATTAATATTAACTTTTATACATTATTATTTATTTATACATATATAGCAAAATATACTGACATTTAAAAGAACTCTGAAAATTTTGTTATATATTGATTTATATATTTATATACATATGGGCATATATTAAATTTTAATCAATCCGTAAAAATGCTATTAAAGATTAACTACAATGCTCCCCATCGGAGATCTGCTTCTCAGTCAACTTCTCCCCATGAAGATGCCTGCCAAGAAATGCGACTTTATAGGCTATGAACCGGGTTCAAAAGCTTACCGGTTCTATAATCCGAGCACTGGAAGACTGCTAGTGAGACATGACGTGGTCTTTGATGAAGGGAGGGAGTGGAGTTGGAATGAAGCTACAGAAGAGAAGAAGAATGAACTCAGAAGTACATTCACAGTGGAGCTTGGTGCAACCCCTGTCGCAAGCTATGAAGTGCAAAATGAAAACGAGTCCCAAATTCCAGCAACACCATCTAGAGTGCATGATGGTGAGCCAATGAACATTGCGAGGACACCATCAACATCAACTCAAGCAACACCGGCGTCTTCAACGACAACTCGGGCTGCACCGGTGGGCGTCGAATGGGCATCACCACCAAGCAACGATTTATCATTCTCAGATGGTGTGCAGCAACGCTACCGCACAGTGAAGAACCTCTACGACACCACCGACGTGGATGAGCTGGAGTACTCCGGCTTGTGCCTTCTGTCCTCTGAGGAACCTGCAAATCATGTAGAAGCTTTGAAGGAGAAGTGCTGGAAGAAAGCTATGGAGGAAGAAATGAGATCCATCCAAGAGAACAAGACTTGGGAATTGACTCAGTTGCCCAAAGGTCATAAATCCATTGGCCTCAAATGGGTTTTTAAGGTGAAGAAGGACTCTGGCAAGGTAGTGAAACACAAAGCACGGCTCGAAGCTAAAGGCTATGCACAAAGGCAAGGGGTCGATTTCGAGGAAGTGTTTGCACCAGTAGCTCGGCTGGAAACAGTGAGGTTACTCATTGCAATGGCATCTCATGGAGGTTGGGAGGTGCATCATATGGATGTCAAGTCGGCCTTCCTCAACGGTGAGCTAAGTGAGGAAGTTTATGTATCTCAACCTCCAGGTTTTGAAGACGACGAGAGACCAGTTGATGCTTGAAGCTAAAGAAGGCACTCTATGGCCTACGTCAAGCGCCCCGAGCATGGAATTACAAGCTTGATAAGAGTCTTCTGTCGCTTGGTTTCGAGAGGAGTCCAGTTGAGCACGCAGTATACAAGAAGGAACACCATGGCTTGGTATTACTGGTAGGAGTTTATGTTGATGATCTAATTGTCACAGGCTCAGCAGTGTGTGACATTGTCAAGTTCAAGGATCAAATGAAGAAGCTCTTCAGCATGAGTGACCTTGGACTGCTGAGCTACTATCTAGGCATTGAGGTCAAACAGTCAGCCCTTGGAGTGTCCTTATGCCAATCTGGGTATGCTGCAAAGATCCTTGAGCATTCGGGTATGAAAGGTTGCAACCCTTGCCAAACACCAATGGAGAACCGACTGAAGTTAAGTAAGAAGAGTGAAGATCCTGCTGTTGATGCAACCATGTACCGAAGCATTGTAGGAAGCCTGCGTTACTTGGTAAACACAAGGCCAGATATTGCTCATGCCGTTGGGATTGTGAGCAGGTTCATGGAGTCTCCCACGACTCAACACTTAACTGCAGTGAAGCACATCTTGAGGTATGTCAGTGGGACCTTAAATTTTGGCTGTTATTATGAGAAGATGGGAAATCTAGAGCCAAAGTTAGTTGGCTACAGTGACAGTGATTTAGCTGGTGATGTTGATGATCGTAGAAGCACAACAGGCACTGTCTTCTTCCTCGGCTCAAGCCTAATCACATGGCTGTCACAAAAGCAGAAAATTGTAGCACTCTCATCCTGCGAGGCAGAGTACATTGCAGCAACAACCGCAACATGCCAGGGCATATGGCTTGCTCGATTGATAGCAGACCTGGTGAAAAAGGAACCTGAGAAGTTTGAGCTAAGAATTGACAACACATCAGCCATATCATTATGCAAGAATCCAGTCCATCACGAGAGGAGTAAGCACATTGACACAAGGTATCATTTCGTTCGTGAATGTGTGGAGGCAGGGAAAATGGAAGTGCAACATGTTTGCTCTGAAGAACAGTGTGCAGATATACTGACTAAACCGCTTGGGCGCATCAAGTTTCTTGAGATGAGATAGAAGCTTGGGATGAAGGATGTGAAGGCACAACAACCAGATTAAGGAGGTGATTTGTTAGAATTTAATCTAGTTGTTTTTTACTTTCAGCTTCCACGTCAGATTGTTCTTTTATTTTCAGTTGCATGGTGTAGTAGTGGAGTCTGCATGCAGAGACATGTGAGACCATGTCATTTATCTGTTATGCATGTATGCGTAAGTATAGGCCACAATAAACCTGGTCGTGGGATGATGCTACAAAGGTGGATAGTTGGAGTTAGAGTCGGGCGAGTATGGCCCACGTAGTTTGTAAGAGTTATCTTTATAATAAGTCAAACTAATAATGAGAAAAGGCGTAAGATTAGCAGCTGCACCAAAACATTATCTCTCTCTCTCTCTAGAGTGTATCTTCTCTCTTAAAAGCAGCTCGCGTGCTCCGTTCATCTCCAGCTCCTTGATCCAACAGCTTAAACAACAAACCACAAGATTGTAAAAAATAAAAAAAATAAAAAAATAAAACAAAAATAAAAAACCTGACAAACATCTAAGAGGAGACTCTGGCCATGCATATTTTGTAAGAATGTAGATAAAAGGAAACCAGAAATTTGTAAACATTAAACAGTTTTTATATATACTAGTGTAATGCGATGCGTTTACCGCGATGGCATGTTGAGTTGTTTGGTTATTTTTAAAATTTTAAATGATTTTATTTATAATATTTTTGTTTTTCATTAATATTAACTTTTATAAATTATTATTTATTTATACATATATAGCAAAATATACTGACATTTAAAAGAACTCTGAAAATTTTGTTATATATTGATTTATATATTTATATACATATGGGCATATATTAAATTTTAATCAATCCCAAAAAATGCTATTAAATATTAACTACAATGCTCCCCATCGGAGATCTGCTTCTCAGTCAACTTCTCCCCATGAAGATGCCTGCCAAGAAATGCGACTTTATCGTAATTTTTTTAAACCAGGTAGTTTTTATGAAATATTGATTTAATTTTTAATAATTAATTTTTTCCAAAAGAATAAAATTAACTGGCAAGTTGTCAAGTGTGGCATGATGTCCTATAGCACCGCATATAAGACTAAAGATAAAATATCACGGTTTAATAACACAAAAATTATGAAGAATTTATGTTACAACTAATTTTTAAAAATATAAAATTTATTTACAAATTAAAATTAGAAAATTAGTGAAAATTTTATATTAAAGTATATAATTCAAAACATAATTTATGTTTTAATATGTTTTGCATTAATTAGAACCCCTTGAGAGACTCACAATATGATCTTCATCTACAAAAGTGGCACAACCTCGCCTTAATTGAAGGCTCTATTCAATAAAACACAGCTCATCCTTTTCTAATGTCAAAGTGGGATGTGTCGCACACTCATATGGTTCAACAAAGGCAGGATGTAAAAGTATAAAAAAAATTCTTCTACCAAGGAAGATCAAAATTCTTCAATTCCTTCTTTTCCACCTGTGAATAATCAATCAATCACCTTAAGGTCTATACATGAACAGGTTAGCATTCTCTTGCCAAGAGGAAATCAAGTCCATAGACTTTCTCCTTGAAACAGAGTGCTCAATTTATACTTCTCATAGACATGTTATACCTTAATTGACTTAAATTACATTTCCTAAATGGATTACGTGAATGAATATACATAACTAGACAACACTTATTCAACAAGAGAAATACAAAGAGTGACAATCATTCCTAGAATCAACAATGTTAACTGAATTAAGGTGCTTGTAGCTATGCATTGTGTTACTGTATTCATTTACGGAAGGGGCTCCAACAACTGCTATATAAATAAAACTACCGGTTGTAAAACCTTGCAGAATGGCTAGAACTCTTAGTTTAGCATGCTAAAGAGGGTATATAGTCCAAAAGATGTGTTTTACCTCAATGAGGGAAGACTGTCCTGGATCTTTTCCTAAAATGAGAGACTGCAATAGAAGGCATCACTCACATCATTTTTTTTTATTTTATAAAGTGGATAAACCACAATAGCTCACATGATTGGTTCACATGAAAAATTCATCAAACAACCAACCTTCACAAGGAGAATCAAAACTAAATTAGGGTCTGGCCTTCCTAGTCTCAATACAGCTCACATTGGTAAACATTTGTACATGTGCGTAAGTAAAGCTGATCATTATGAAACAAGACCGAATGCTCATCATCCCTGTGCCAAAATTTCTTATTTACAATAGATTAATATCAGTATCTAACACAGAGCAAACTATTATCAACCAATATTATTACAACCTGGAAGACATAAAGCACATTTTTTTAAGAGAGGAAAAAAATGAACATCATAAAATATAGTCTCAAAAGGGAGAAAAGAGAGATTATTGTTGAAAATCTAATAGGTGGTTTTAATCCTGTTAACACCGGAATTCATATAAAGCAAAATCGTCAAGTAGATCTAACATACAGGCACATGAAAACTAAACTAATTTCATTTTGATGTTTTTAATTAAGGTAGCATGTCTCTTATATAGACAAGATAATTTAAAATTAGGGGACAAAAACCTGGAAATAATCAGGCAGTTGTAATTTACAATTGAAGTAAAACTCATCAACACTTGTTACCTTCTTGTTTGCAATTTTTGATCAATGAAAATAAGTACCTTAATCTTATTAACAAAGAAGTCAAAACCACAAAATTTTTAGGTCACGAAATAGATAGTTAGAAGTAGGCATTGCATAAAGTTTGTGATTAGATACATTTTAACATATAAAACTATACTCGTTCAGAAGCCTTGAAAGTTTTCATGTTTTATAACTCATTCATATGCAAATTCCTTTTAACACAACTCCAAACCAGTTTAAGATTGAACAGTTGACATGATTCAAGTAATTCTATTGCCATATTTGGTTCCCTTTTAGTTTGGTTTAATTGATTGCATCCTTTTTCGGTAATACATGGCCAATTCTAAGATCAAGTAATTTAAATTCATTTTATTTGGTCATATGCCATCCTTTTCAATGGGTGAATAGGTTTTTTTGACAAAGTGATTTAAATATACATCTCAGAATAAATTATTTGGTGACTTGGATTATACCACCCATTATATTTGTACATAGTCCTATTCGGAAAGATATAAAGCATAATCTCACCCAATCTCACCTCCCAACTCACCATGTGTACACTTCAATTCTCTTATTCAAACATCTATTAGTGACATTTGTTTGAAATTGTCTCTATATACTTTTTTGTTCACAATTATCTTGCCAAGTAGACATTGTTTGTCTATTTAATTTTTGTTGCAATCTGGTAATTAAATACATTAGCTCAATCCTTGAAGAATATTTTTTTTTTTTTTTGTAATTTTCATTTGATGGTTCTTGAACAAATCCTCGGGGAAGGTGATAAAGTTTGTAAAGGATCTAAAATTGCAAAACATGAATTCAATATAGTAGTTGAAGTAAATTATGTACCTTATGTGTTGAGTTTTTTTTCTACAACCTATAGCATAGATGAACCGGTCCAAGAACTTGCAACACACTCTTGCTAACTTAAATGAACATCCCACACAATCTAACAGTTAAAAATTACCGTACTAAATAGAGAATCAAGTTCTTATTTAAGCAAAAGAGTGGTTGTTTATGAGAAAAAGAAGTCACACTTGATAAGTAAAAGAGAAAAAGAAATAACATCATCCAAAAAGCGAAAGATAGAATTCAAAAAATAAAATAAAATCAAATAAATTGCATATGAAAATAACATCATCCAAAAAGTGAAAGAAAGAATTTAAAAAAAAAAAATCAAACTAAGGAAATAGATTGCATTTGGTTGGTCTTTAGCATGCAAATTAACTTTGGTAGATCCTTGGTCCATGTACTTTGCCATAACATATATACTTCACAATATTTCACATTCATTATAATTCTCATGTTAGTAACTTTGTCATCAAGAAATAGTGACTAATTAAGTTGACAATATTATGAAGAAATTAATCCATCTTAGTAACCTCTTCTGCTCATGTTCTTCAAATTAATTCATTTGTTGCTATTTTTTATGCTACTCTTCAAGAAGGAAACCTTCTATACTCATGTAACAATATATTAACATTTCATTTGGAAATTTCTATATGCATGTAATGAAAAAATATATTAATATATCTAGCACAATTCTTTATGACTAACAGATTGGAAAAAGTCACACCATATGGGATTTGCGAATCACCAACAAAATTCAATTATTAATGGAATATAATAATTATTGTCTAGAAATTGAAGAACACACAAGATAGAGAAAGTAAATCATGCATAAGGTGTTGTAGCTAATATAGTTACAAGTTGTTATAAGGTTGGATCGGAGAATTTAAAAATAATGAACCTTCACAGCTTCAACAAGAGGTTTTGGAGATGAAAATGCAGCTTGGCCAACAAATGTCACTCTGACAGCTTTACCAGGAAATCTGTTAAAACATAGAGACATTATCAAACTGCTTGTTTACACTAAATCTAAATGTTTCTAGCAACATAGGAATTAAATAAGTTAAGGCAAATAAATTTGTTGATGACTAATCAAAAACTCTACTGGAAGGATGGGAAAAATCAGTTATAGTGAAACCACTGCTCCACCATTTGTGGCGCAAAAGGTGAAAGTAACAAAATAAATGCCTCGATAATTTGTTTCGGATGATTATCCCACTATACGCATATAGAGAACACAAAATAGCACATATTATTTTCCTTCATCGACCATCAAAATAACAAAATAACAAAATCCCAATCAAGAGCTTGCACAAAGCACTTGTATGAAGTACCAAACTGAATGGTAATAAACCAAGATCAAATAGTTGATATTATAAATTCCTTCCCACACAATAATAATTCAGAAAGCAAAGTGGAATATCATGCTTGAACAAGAAGAATATCCATGCAAATAAAAGGAGAAATTTTGTAGACCAAATTTGCTTCCTAATATTTAACTAAGCTTTCTGATTAACAGAAACTATGAAACTGCAAACTTGGAGGTACCATGTAGGCAGCATTGATGAATTCCATCATAGCAGAGATTCTTGTGTTGAATCTTGTTTCTTGAATTTCTTCTGAGACCTTCAAATGATAGGTTGAGGAGAAAATATCCATGTGCACCAATGTAATAAAAATATCAAATATGGAATGAATTAAATATTGTGAAACTTTATTTTGAAAAAAATTGTGTACTTTGACACAACCAAACATGAAAATTGTTAACCATAAGAAATAAACATACAGAGAAAAACAAGCAAAAAGAATGTCAGGTTTCTAGAGTTTTGAACAGGGAAGCGAACGGAAATCCTACATCTTTGCAAACCGCCATTGAATTCTCGTCCAGATGCCTCAAAGAAGAAGAAATAATATTGTTGCTTGATGTTGTCTGTCTAAAGATACATGGATATATTTATAGGAATGGTAGAAGAGGTAAGGAATCACAAAGTTCACCTTCCAAAAAAACCTAAATGATTATACAGGAAGTGCTTGAATTTATTAGATCTAGGGAAAAAACCAGAATATTTTGGTTTCCAAGATCTAAGATGGTAGTCACTTTAGTCAGTCAAACACGTTTGTCCAGTAAGGTCGAAGGCACTACAAAAGATGAAAGCAATCTAACCTTGTCGATGCACTTATGAAGAAAACGGAGTTGTTCCAAAGTAGGTTTACTATCAGTGACGACAATCCCTTCCCTGTAAGATCCATCAGGCAAGGGCGCACCAACAATAAGCCTCCAAATCCTCCCTAAGACTCTATGTACACCTTCAATCCCACCTGTACTCTACATTTTTGAATCTCTGAAAAGTAAAGGTAAATGATAATAAATCTAATTTCTGGACATTATATTAAGAAGGATGGAAAACAAAGAATAGAACAAGGAAACTACCTCAATGGTCCCATGAACATTTCATACAAACAAACGAAGATAATCTGCACCATATTCGGAAACAACATCATCCAGATTAATTACATTCCCTCAACTTTTACTCATTTTGTAGGATCGGGAAATTAAACGAATGCTTGGATCATCCTTCAACACATGAAAATCACCAGCTTTTGTGACCTACATGAATAATGTACATATATCAGTCTATAGATAATTTCCACATAATATTGCGAAAAAATAGAACCTTCAGATCTATAACTTTGATATTTTGATTATTCAACAAGAAAAAACTGTCAAGGCAAACCTTTTCTACAGGTATCCTCTCTTGAGTATACTTGCCCACATCAGAAACAGAATCAACAGACAATAATCTACCTTCTTTATCTCTGTATGTTGTATATTCAACCTGTTACTCAATCCATTAGAAATTTACAACAGGAGCATATATTTTACTTCTCGAATTATCAATCCTTGATTTATAAGGCATTGGAAAGGTTCAATGGTGGAAAACAAAAAAAAAACACCTATATCATAAAGGACCTGAAGATTTAGAGTAATTTCATAAGAAAAACAAACAGAAAATCAACAACATAAATATACTTGGAAACAAAGGTTGTAAAGTTTTATGACAAAAATAATGAATAGCTCAAAAGAATCACAGAATTGCAATGGTTCAAACGTCTGCAAATGACAAGATTCCTTTACGATATGTATAAAAAGAAAATGAAATGCAAAGAAAGGTAATGAATAAAAACCATTCTAATATATAAATGAGCATGGAAACAGAAAGATGACTACACAAATATAAAAAAAGGAATAGATTAAATCAATTAGCACCTCTGTTGCTGCTAATACTGCATTAAAGGGTGTAAACAAAAGTAAGAAAATTAAAATCAAGAAAATTGACATCAATAAGATGTCAAAGAAAACACATATAGGAGGAGGATGGAGCTTAGGGTAACGGCAAAGGAGGAGGAAGATAGGGAACATGAGTAAAGGAGTTTCATTTTCATTAATGAGGATTAAGATTGAAGGTTAATGAAAGAGGTGAGAAGGCGAGAGGTTGGAAACCGGGAGGATGAGAAATGAGAAAGGAAGGGATAAAATAATAATAATAATAAATAGATTATTTTATTTTAAATAAAAGTAAAGGTAAATGAAAATATATATTACAGGGAAATGGGCTTTCGGGAAATTACTATAAATTAAATAAATAAAATATATGAAATTTGATTAAATAATTTAAAATAAACTAATGGTAAATAAATAGATATTTAATATCTTTTGAGAATTAAAAATTAATAACGTAATATTATAAATTAAATAAATAGGATATAAAAAATATCTTAAATTTAAAATTAATATGAATGGTAAATGGTAAATGAGTGTAAATTAAGATAAGGGAATCAATATGAAATGGGAAAATTTGGATATAATTTAAATAAATAAGATTATATTATAAATTAAATAAATTAGGGACATTTAAATTGAATTGAATAAATTAAATAAATTGAAATATAATTTAAATAAATAAGATTATATCATAAATTAAATAAATTAGGGACATTTAAATTGAATTGAATAAATTAAATTAATTAAATTAATAAATTAAATAAATTGAATTGATAGAGGGTATTTTGGCATATATATCAAAAATTTTATAAAATAGCATACCTAAAAAAAATTTCACATTTCCAAAATAAAAATATGCAAAAATTAAATAATGTATTAAAATACATAAATATTTTATAATAAATTAATTTTTGATACATTTAATAGAACTTTAAGTTACATTTAATAGATTGGGATATTATTAGAATTATGATAACTTGATGAGGGTAATTTGGTCCACACACATTGAAATGTTGGACCAACAATCCTCTTATAGGAGTACTAGTATCATGTACGTGCTTTGCACGTAAATATTAATTACATAATAGATAAATAAAATTAAAATAATAAATATTAGTTACATAAATATTTTAATATTAATTAAAATAAAATTATTACATTATTGAGTGTTGTACCAAATCTATTTTTTTAAAAGTCCAATTAATGAAAAATAATATCATTAAAGTACATAATAAATTTGTTTCCATAATTTTTATTTTTAATAAAATCTGAATATTAGTTTAATATGTTTTTTCAAATATATTAAATAAAAATCAAAGTGGAAAAAGTAGAAAACTCTATAATTAAAAAATGACTATATATTATTAATAGATAAAGTAGGGTTTTTTTTATTTTTTTTATTTATTTTTTACTTATATGAAGAATAATGAATTGCTTCATACATGCTTTATTTGAAACAAATTAATAATAGATGTTGCACATAATGACTACAAGAACACAAAATGATAAGAGCAATGTTAGAAGCTAAGTCTCAAGTAAGTCTAAACAATATAAGGAGAACTTCTATGAATGTTATGTATATTGAGAAAAAAAAAACCACAATAAGATAGTAATCATTTAATGACCTATTATAGATAAAATATTTAGTATAATATTCAGTTATAGGCAATATAAAATTATATCAAAATTCAATATTTTTGTAAACCAATACACAAAAGAGAAATAATCTGTTGTAAATTAGGATCGACGGCATGCAACATTTGGTTCCCCATCACTTCTCGAAGAATCAAAGAGCAATATAATTCTTCGCATCATATCCACTATAACTACGAGCATCAATTGAATATACATTTTCTTACAAAAGAAATACAAAAATGATATTCCAATACAAAGATCAACAACTACGTATATAAGTTATACATATTTTAAATAAATAATATGTAACAATCTAGCAAAAAAATTCCTATGCAAGACATGTTATCCATATATGACACATTGTTGAAAGATTTATCAAAGCAAACCAAAGAAAAAATGAGTTCTAATACAAAATATTAAGATTGATTAGTTTTGAATAAAAATTAAAAATAAATTAAGGGATAAGGGATATGTTAGTATAAATTCACACAAATAAATCTCGTTGTTTTTATAGAGATATGCATACATTATTCCAAGATATAGGACATCGTCTCTTCTAGTCATAGTAGTTTGAGAGTCATCTTCATAAATTTGCACAACCTTGTAATGCTTGTAATGCTTTAATTCCATCTTCATAGTTTAAGAGCCATCTACAAACTACTCAAAATGTTGTTGGATAGAGTTAAACCCAACACCACAAAGACACGAAAACAATACAAAATGTTCATCATATTTCATAATAACAAGCAATAGAATAATATTAAATAACAAATCCGAGCATTAAAATTCAAAAGATATGCAAAGGTAAAACAATTAATTAAAATATCCCTATGGAGTATGAAAGTCATTCATTATCATCCAGAAAGCTACCTATTGATTGATTTTGAAAACTTCACAGGTGCCAAATGTGAACGAATAAAGATCGAGTTAAGAGGGAAGCCCTCAGACATGTCTTCATGGCTTACATAGTTGAAGAAGAGGAGGAAAATGGAAGGTGGCTAGAGAAGTTATCTTATGGCAGATGTGAGGGTTTCACCATTGAAAGGGAGGTGAAGTGGCCTCAAAGAGGTTGGTTACCAAAAGGTTGGAATTCTAATCATGTTACTTAACATGCTTTAAATTTGGGGGCTTAATCAAGATCATATACATTGTGGAACTCTTCACCTCCCTCTTTTCTTTTGAAGAGAAATGAATCGATTTATGTTTTAAATGAGTAAAAGTCTGATAAATTTCTTATTCAACCCACTAATAAAATAAACAATAATTAATATTGATTTAAATATAATGACACAATCAATATAAGACACTATATGAATATAAGTCCAACCATTCATATTCCATTAATAAACTCATTTTAGTAGTAATCAACATTTTTTAATTTAATATCTATTATCATGAAAATTAATAATTAATAAAAAAATATTTAAAAATTAAATAAATAAAATATGTTAAAGAGGACATCTCACATACAGGCCAAAAAAATCAATTTAATGTAAATCTAATATAATGTAAACATACATCCAAAGACTTGTAAAAACAATAACTAAAAATATATAATTATTATAAATTGAATTGATAGAGGGTATTCTGTCATGTACATCAAAAATTTTATAAAATAGTCTACCCAAAAATACTTTTACATTTCAAAATAGGAAAAATATGTTATATTTGGGGGCTTAATCAAGACCTGTAACTCTTCACCTCCCTCTTTTCTTTTGAAGAAAAATAGATCAATTTATATTTTAAATGAGTAAAAGTATAATAAATTTCTCATTCAACTCAACGCACTAATAAAATAAATAATAAATTAGTATAGATTTAAATAATGAAACTATCAATTTAAGCCCAACTATTCATATTCCATTAATAAACTCATTTTCGTAGTAATCAATATTTTCTTAATTTAATATCTATTATCATGAAAATTTAATAATTAATAAAAAAATATATTTAAAAATTAAATAAATAAAATATGTTAAAGACTATATCTCTTATACATGCAAGAAGAAACAAAAAACCAAAACTGAAGCTTATAAACCCTAAGCAAGACCATTAGTTACAATTTTTGTCACAAAACTAACCTGTAATACACATACAATGGACCAGGATAATGAAAGCATACATACCTTGGCATGATATTGGAAATAAATTTTTGAACTTTTCTTATAACTGTTAGAATAGATATATAACGACATAGACAGATTAGATTGCAAAAAAATAAATTAAATAAATAAAAAAGGGTTGAGTATGATGGTAAAATTTCACAAGATTTACAAATTGTTTTAAAGTTCTTCAAGAGCATACCTCAACCTTTCTTTGCAGTGACTGCACATAGTTAATTAACTCATCAAGCAACCTTTTTTTGTTGGGAAGCTGTCAGTGGAAAATTTGTAAATCATACATAACAAATAAATAATTAACATTCAACAAGTAGTTTACATATTGTTTGAGGATATCTTCAGCTACTTGTATTGTTTATCCGATGGAAAACTCAAACTTTATTTATAGTTCACAGAAACTTGGGGTAAAATCATAGATGAGTATATATGAATTAATCAAACCAAAAAAAAAGGATTTAAATGCATATGAAGATCCAATATCGAAATTCATAATATTCTAAGAAAGAAGAGGGCATCAATCATATACCTCGTAAAATCATCAACAAAATTAATTGTGACATTTGGTTTCCAATAAGAAATCCATTCTACAGGACCCTCTTCCTTAGACTCAACTTGCATATCATCCTTCACCTAAAAGAATTGTAAGGAATGCAACAGGTTAATAACTTAAAACCACCAGATCAAAGAACAAAGAGGTAAATTCAAGTCAAACAACTTAATGTTTGAAAGAAATATTGGGAAATTAGAAAATAAATAGAAGGAAATAAAAGGAAAATGATCAAAAGGCATATGACAAATAATATGGACAATTAATTAGTAGATGTTTGTAGTTGAAGGATTAAGCATTACCTTAGGTGATTGTTTTTTTGCTGAATCCTTATTAGAGTTTCCCAGCAAGCTCCTCTTTTTATCATCTTTCGACTTGGGTAAGTATATTACAATAGCTGAAAATTAAAGAGTGTATAGTAATGGGACGTTTTAAGTCACATGGCAGTAATACAAAAGTCCAATTTTACTATAGACATTAGTCAATATCTTACGATGTGTTCTCCCAAAGGAAGATTGCTGGATCATTAACCTGAGCATGCAAAGAAAACATGGCCATAGAGGCTCCTGTTGTGTTTTACAGCCTAGAAGTCAGATAAATTTATTAGTTCAATGAAAGGATCATTACAGGGAAAAAAAGTTGAAAGACAAACAATCCATTATATTTGCAAGGAAATCACAAAGATACACACACATATGTAATACATACACACTTCCAAATTTAATATTAAATTGTTTTTCCCGACCTTTTCATTCATTTCTCAAAATCAAAGATGCAATTTCTCAAAATTTCTCAAATTCCTTGACTAACATTTTTTTAATTTTCATCCAGTTAGAACATCTCTCACGTAATGAACAAAAGTAAGGAGATGCAAAGAAAACTTACAAGAGGAGGAGGGAGCTTAGGCACGGTAACTGCAGAGGAGGAGAAGGAGATAGGGCACCATGAAAATTAAAAATGAGTTTCATGCATTTCCATTATCAAGGATTAAATGATTTACATTCAAGGTTAATGGAAGAGATGAGAAGGCGAGAGGTTGGAAACCGCGGTGAGGATGAGAAAGAGAGGGATAAATAGATTGTGTTATTTGACATAAAACTAAAGGTAATTAGAAAAATATATTATAGGAAATTTTATTATTAATGGTAAATAAATAGGTAATTTTAAACCTCATGAAAATTAAGTAAATAATGTTGTATTATAAATCATTAATTAAATAAATTAGATATAAACTTAAATAAAATAAAATAAAATAAAATAAAATATATTTATTGAATTGAATTTTCTTAATCTATTAAAATTATAATAAATTTTATTCATCTATTTATATTTAATTTGATATATAATCTTTAATTTAATTTTATAAACTATTTAAATTTTATAATATATTAATGGAAGATGTGAGAAGGTGAGAGGTTGGAAATGGTGGTGACGATGAGAAAGAGAGAGAGAAATGGATTATGTTATTTTAAAATTTTGGGAATAATTTTTATTAATGATAATTTTATTTTTTATTAATATTAAATAAATAGATAATTATAAACCTTATGAAAATTAAATAAATAAGGTTATATTATAAAGCATAAATTAAATAATAAATTAGGATATAAAAGTAAATAAATTCATTAGATTGAATTTTATTAATCTATTAAATTTTTTTATAAATTTTATTAATCTATTTAAATTTAATTTAATATATAATCTTTCATTGAATTTTATTAACCATTTAAATTTAATAATATATCAATGGAAGATGTGAGTAGGTGAAAGGTTGAACGGTAGTGTGGATGAGAAAGAGAAATTAAATAAAATTAAATTTATTCATTTAATTGACTTTTAGTAATCTATTAAAATTTTCATAAATTTTATTAATCTATTTAAAATTAATTTAATATATAATCTTGAATTGAATTTAATTTTTCAAATTTATTATATATGAAATTTAAGAAACATTTAATAGGACATTTAATATACATTTAAATGATTTAGGATACTATTAGAATTAAGATAAATTGACGAGGGTAATTTGGTCCACGCACTTTGAAATGTTGGACCAACAATCCTCTTATAGGAGTATAATAGATAATAGATAATAGATATATATATTATTTGTAATTTTTTTAATAATTTTACTTGTATAAAATAAAAAGAAATATTTGTGCACTATTTGCCTTTATACCCTACTCACCCAAAACTCTATTTACACTTTGGATTGGAACTTTTGAGGCCGTAAAGCGCTTTTTATAAGTTAAGCACGGACTCAAAACTATTTAGATAGACTTTTAAAAAGCGAAGCGATAAAAATTTCAAACACAACTTTTTTTAAAAGCTACATGAGGCTACGAAAAAGCGATTTGGTAGAAGCGATTTGAAAAACGCTTTTTATAAGTTAAGTCTTTTTTGGAATCCAAAGCAGTACCAAGTCCCTACACACCCCCACCGAATGACCCCTAGGCAATTAATAAGTAACTATTCAAGGGATGAATAGTTAAATACCTAATAAAAGAAACTTATTGAATAAAAATCCAAAAATAAATAAATAAATAAAAATAAAAAATGATAATCATAAATTTGTTTTTTTTCACAAAAAAAAAAACAATTCTTAAAAAAATGAATTGAAAAATTGGAAATGAGTGTTTGGTGGGTACCTCCCAGGAGAAACCCCATCTCCACCGAACCCCAACGAAATGCCATGAAAAATCCCTCTTTGCACTACTTCCGCCTTTCGAGCAATCAGTGTTGGTGAGGTCGGAGCTCATTCACCGCCCATGGAGGAGCAGAGCAATATCCAGATCCCCAGGGCAAAGCTTGGAAGCCAGGGATTAGAGGTTTCATCTCCATTCTATCTCGTTTTATTGATTCAAATCTTATCACATTTCATTTAGAAACAGAGGAAATATAAGTTGGATTTAAGACTGCGATTTGTCAAGATTTTTTATCATTATTTATGTTTCTTCTCTTTTTTTCTGTTAAATGGATTATAAAATTTTGGCAACTTTACTCATTGTTTTGATTAAGGACTCAGTGATTTCAGTTGCTGGAATTTATGCTATGCTTTCTTGTATGTCATCACTCAATATTATTCCTATCAACCCAGTGATGGTGATCTCTGCTTGAATTCAGGTGTCCAAGTTGGGTTTTGGTTGCATGGGACTGACTGGAATTTATAACACTCCTGTCAGTGAGGAAGCTGGAATCTCCATTATCAAGGATGCCTTCAGTAAGGGAATCACTTTCTTCGATACTGCTGACATTTATGGACCACATACCAATGAAATCCTCCTTGGAAAGGTTGATTTGTATTTTGGTTTTCTGTTTTTGGAGAACACAGGCAAAAAATGATGTAATGGAAAGCAAAGTAAATTTTCATCAGTTTTCTTGTTCTTCTCCATCTTACTTGTTTTCATTGCAGAATGGAATGCATATGTGTGAATACTGCTTATGCAATAATGAGTGAATATTATGATATGATGATTGTAGGCCTTAAAGCAGTTGCCTCGTGAAAAGATTGAGTTGGCAACAAAATGTGGCATTGTCGGATATGACAAAACTCAAATGATAGTCAAGGGCACGCCGGAGTATGTAAGGTCATGTTGTGAGGCTAGCCTCAAGCGTCTTGGTGTGGACTACATTGATCTATATTATCTGCACCGGGTAGATAAGTCAATACCTATAGAAGAAACTGTAAGCATTAGCTCAAAACTTTGGTTTGTCTTTTCAGCTGGTTATTCTTTTCCTGACATGTAAAAAATTGTAGTCAATTTCTGCTCTTTGGGGATATGACAGATGGCTGAGTTCAAGAAGTTGGTGGAGGAGGGCAAAGTGAAGTATATTGGATTATCTGAAGCCAGCCCAGATACAATTCGACGTGCACATGCTGTTCATCCCATCACTGCCCTACAAATGGAATGGTCCCTTTGGACGCCTGATATTGAAGAAGATATTATCCCACTTTGCAGGTATATACAAACTCCAAACTCCAAATCCTTTGCATCCCATATGCAAATTACTAATGGAAATGCCGTATTCATTTAGAAAGTTTTAAGTATAAAATCAAACTGTTGTTCTTGTGATTTTATTTGCACTTGGACTAAATAGGAGAGCAAGTACAAGCAAACAAGTATTAGTAGCATTGCTAGAGTGTGTTCCTTGTTATTGTCGTTAATATGTTCACCACACTACCCTTTTGGTTATTGTATTATCATCACCATCATGAGATATTTGGTATGGGGCATAAATGAGACGGAGTTCTTATTTTAGAATGAGGTTCAGGAGATGTTGAAGGGGCTGCTTGGTAATCATTCTATGCAGATATTTAGTTATAAATAAACACATGAATAAATAACTAAATAAAAGACATCTTGTATAGAATTTAATCCTAAAAATTGGAAAAATGGCATTTTGATGTCAACTTCTGTGACATTAGCCGTAAATCTCAAGGTCTTTTGTTCAGGACAGATAGGTCAAGGCGGCAAGTGGAATAGTGAAAGGTAAGGTAAACATTATTAAATCAAGTTCAATTTGATGGAGAATGCATTCAACAACTTCAAAGAAAAACAGACACAGATACGCACTATTAGATATTGTTTACAGGTGCACGCTACTACCTATTGGTTTAGCTAATTCAAAGTCAGAGTTAATTGACAAGAGGATAATCTTGAAGATCTTAACTTGAAGTCAACATTTGTTTCACTCAAAAGGATAGAAGAAAGAGGTTTAATGTCTCGTCCACCTCAAAGCTTACATGCAACTTTCTTTTTTTTATTCTTGCGTGCTTTGTGTGGACAATTTCTATTTGTATTCTTGGGCTGTTATGATTCTATGGCATTTTATTATTTCAATTTTACAGACATCTTTAGGTGGCATAATACACCAAAAGCTTTTCACTATAAAATTTGGTAGTTTGCTCATTATTTATCTTCCTTTCTTCTTTTATACAGCAGATCTGGAAACTGATGGATGCCATTCTTCTCATTTTTAATTATACATTGATTGCATATTTTCCATCAACTTTGACAAATACCATATTTCCAATTCTGTTTTTACTATGTCCACGTAGCTTCATCTGTTTGATACTTGGAATAACTAAACCACTAGTTACTCCTGGCCTTACATTTTGTTCTGGCCTTAAAAATTTTTCTGTTCAAATGTTAGAATAGCTTTAAATTTTACTTGTTTATAAATCTAATATGAGCCTTATTTATTTTAAATTGCACAACCTTTGTACTTTTCAGAGAACTCCGCATTGGTATAGTTCCATACAGTCCTCTTGGCCGTGGATTTTTTGGTGGGAAAGCAATTGTGGAGAGTATACCTGCAAATAGTTTTTTGGTATAAGATAAATTCAAAGTTTGAGTTTATCATTTAAAACAATGTTCTTTCAGGACAATTTTGAAATATGAACATCATCACCTCATTTTGGCTTCACATTTGTGTCAGGTTTCACATCCAAGATTTGTGGGAGATAACTTGGAAAAGAACAAGATTCTTTACACAAGGCTTGTGGATTTGGCTGTGAAACATCATTGCACCCCTGCTCAGCTAGCTCTAGCTTGGGTTCTTCATCAAGGACATGATGTGGTTCCTATTCCAGGCAAGGATACATTACATTATGGCATATAATATAGCATTGTGACAGTATAAACATTTCCTAATCCCAACAGTACTATTAACTATATATGTCAAACAAAGAGGATTCTTAGAAGCAACTAGCATGTGAAGTGTGTGATTAGTGCACTTCTTTTTAGTTTCTAGCAAATGACGTCTTTTAGATAAATGGAAGCATTAAACTTGAGGTAATTTCACAACTTGTCCAATAAGCAGAACTTGCTCCCGTTGATTGTTTAAATCACTTACACTCTATATAAAGATAAATAAAGATTTAATATTGCAGTTATTTGGTGTTCTATATCATGTTACTTAGGGATCTAATTATTTTGACGGCTAATTAGGTTGGTATCCCCAACCATGTTAAATTTTTGTATATCGCAAGTTAGTTCAGACACTTGGTAAAAGGTTACTGATCTAACACTTAGAATTCCCTTTTTGCGGCCCTATCATGAGTACTTTTACATGGACAAGGTAATAATGATTGTTGCTTGATGGAGACATCATCCCTCTCACCTCTCATTTTGTAAAAGATTTAGAATTTTTTTATGCTTTGCATTATAACAGTTATAACAGTAATAATAAAACTATTTACTACTGTTGTTGGTGTTTAGAAATGTGGGCGAGCCATATTTTTTTGGTATTAATCTTGAAATCCTTATATTTCATTTGAAAAGTAAATATCTCACCAACTCATCTGAGTTGTTTTGCATCCCAAAAATGTTATGTGATGTTTAAATCATACAGGATTAAAAATATAACAGCCAAGAAGGGCTTCTTCATATGGCACATGATTTTTATAACCTTTGTTCATCTTAGAGATGAAAAGGTAACCCATGTAGATGTTTTGACAATAGTCAATGTTCATTCACTTACGACAGCTATGAAATCCCAAAATTTCTCAAGGTTTCTCCTTTTGTTGTGCTTTTGTTTTTGTGTTTCTTTTTTCCTCTGGTGCGTTGGAGACAAGGACATGGCTTATCTTTTTTTATGTTGCTATTACCAATAGAATGACTTAACAAAACCATCTTTTTCTTTGGTAATATACAGGGACAACCAAGATCAAGAACCTCGACGATAATATCGGTTCCCTAAAGGTGAAGCTTGCAAAAGAGGATTTGGAACAAATCTCTGATACAGTGTGCCTCGAAGACGTGGCAGGTGCCAGAGTATATGGGATCATGGAACCACACTCCTGGAAGTTTGCAAACACACCTGCTAAAGAGGACTCAACATAAGGGTCTCAACTATGCGCTTGCGCAATCAAATCAGTTTCGCATCAATTTTTAGTCTTCCATCTTCAAACTCTGAAAATGCAGTATATTTGTTGTCATTATTATGTACTTCTGTGTAAGTCAAGTGTATGGTTTTCCTATGGATCATAGAGATTGATTGTCATGCTAAAATCATAAAATCAAAATAGGATGGCTGAAATTGAGAAATCTCATGAATGTGTTATATAATAAAAATATGTCTAATAAAATGAAGAGAAAATAGAATGATAGTTAGACCAGTTATGTTATATGGGAGTGAATGTTGGGTAATTAAAGTTCAATATATTCATAAGATGAATGTGACAGAAATGATGGTATTAAAGTGGATGAGTGATCATACATGATTAGACAAACACATCTGATAAAAGGTGCATGTTCCACCAATTGAAGATAAAATAAGAAAAGAATGAAGGTTAGGATTACGTAAAATCTACCTATATTAGATACTGAGTCGGATTTTGCTTTTGACAGAGGATATGAAAACAGATAATCCACATAAGCGACCCAATTGAATATTCACCCGCTATAAAAATAAGTAATTAAAACAAAAATAAAAAGAATTAATTGTATTTTCTGAGGATTTTTTTTATTTTCCAAAAAAAATCTTTTTAGTTTTTACCTATTATTATATCGTAATTAAAAAAATAAAATAAAATTTGAATAAAAAAAAAGCAAGTCGCTCGGTGTTGAGTCGACTATGCACGACATTTGTAGAGAAGCTCCGTGTTGTTCCCACCGGCGACGATGCCGCTGCCCGACGCGGTGAACTGGAAGTGGGAGAACGCCACTGCCGGCGCTGTCGCTGGCTTCGCTACCGTTGCCGCTCTCCATCCACTTGATGTTGTCCGGACGAGATTCCAAGGTCTTCTTCCCTTATCTTAATCTTCCCTCTTCTTGCATGATGTCTTGAGGGACGAATTTTGATCTTATTTTGATTCTCTATTTATCTTTTTTGCAGTGAATGATGGACGATATGCTAATCTTCCGGCATATAAGAACACGGGGCACGCCATTTACAGTATCTCGCGCACGGAGGTTGGGGATCTCTTCTTTGATTTTCTATTTCCTGAAGTAAATCCTGATTTCTAATTGGGCTTGTAGATGCATGTGTCGGAGCTTTCATTGCTCAAATCAAAGGCGATGTGTGAGTTTTCACATCCTTAATTGGGTTTAAACTTTGTGTGACAGTTTTACACTTTGTGGAAATAGTACCCGTGCCCATCTCTAGCGCAAATAATCTACTCTTGATCCTCTGATATGCTTCTATTGCAATAGCAGTTAAGTCTTTAATACCATTTTTTTTGTTTTTTCCCAAGAGAATTAATTTAATTCTTCACCAATTTCTGTTAAATATTTCATGTTTGTTTGGATTTTTTCTGAATCCAAGCAATTTATGAGAAAAGCAAAGATGTAACATGAATTTTGTAAGTTTAGGTGAAATAGAATTGACACATCTTAGGAGAATATGGCACTGTATTATATAACAATATAAGGGAATAGATAAGTCATAGAATGCCTTAGGTTAAAGTATTGGATTGGTTCATGATGTCAATTGGGTCTCTGAACTCAAAAGTGGCTCACTTTCGTCTCTTGAACTAAGAAAAATGATCAGCAGGGACAGTTCTTGAACTAAGAGAAACTTCAGTCTTTTTTTCACCTCTTCTCTTGCATCAAGGACCAATATGATCCACTTTTGAGTTTGAGGACCCAATTAGCTAAAGGTGTTTAGTTCACAAATCCTATTCTTTCACCAATACATGGTATGATGTGTAGGATCAACTACTCACTTAAAGCTGTTACCATCATGAAAGTGCAATATTTAATCTCTCTAGGTTTTTTGGTGTTTATGTTTTAAAGTAGTAAATGGGGTAAAAGTATATTGAGGGTAGAATCTATAAATCTGGTTAGCATGAAACTGTCAAGCTGTAATACTCCTCACGACACCAAAGTCCTAAATTGGCATTTAACCATGGAAAAAAAGGGTCAAATATAAAAAATAGTTGCAAGAAATTCTTGATTGTATAATATATTTGTCCAATAAACATTGAGTCATCATTTATACTGAAAACACCATCCAATGCTTTTTCCATCAATTGAGATAGGGTGCCTAGCTATGTGCATTGACCAGTTTCAAAAATAATTTCCAATAATTGAAGTTTTTATTTTCAGGGCATTAGGGGGCTATACGCTGGTTTTTTTCCAGCATTGTTTGGATCATCTGTTTCATGGGGCTTATATTTCTTCCTGTAAGTGATATTTGATCTCTAGTATGCATTCAGCATGCACTTTTATTGAAAATTGATTGATCGAATCAGTTGTTCCAAATTGAAAAGTTCGACTAGTACTAAACTGTTATTTTGTACATTTGAGTTAAAAATTAATTTCTTGAGTTGTGAATAACCACAATTCTTTTCTTTATATGTTGCAGTCTATCCTTTGTTTTTTTTTTTTTTTTTTTTTGGTTATTGCTATGATTTTTTATGTTTCTGGTAATTTAATTGTGTAAAATTTTTGCTCAAATGGCAATATGAGTTGAGCATATGCAGCATGTTCCAATTGTTTGGACTTTACTCTATAAAGCTTGTTCCAATCATATATTGTTGTAGTAGTTGTTGTTTTGGATGTTCTTTAGAAACATGTTTGTTAGATATTGGACCATTCATATATATATCAATTGGAGTCATGTCGATTTCATTCATTGACTAATATTTGAAAGAATTGAATACCAGAGTACCTTCCTCTTTCAGCTCTAACTTTCCACTTCCTGCAAGCAATTTCCTGCTCAGTTGTGCACTTCAATGTTCCAATTTGCAAATATCAAGGGAATTAAAAAAATGGAAATCTCACAAGAAAAAGAATCACATATCTATGATAAAAATTCAAAAAAAAAAAAACAAAAAAAAATCTTTAGGCGAGCCTCAAAAAGTGAGCTTAGTGTACTAGACTAGAAATAATTGGGACTTTGAAACTAGAGTTGTTTATATTTAATATGTGTCTTTCTGTGGCTATGTTACAAACCCGCACACTCCTTATTGTGATGTCTCAAATTTTTGAGGAAAAATGTTATCCATATATAAAATTGTTTGTAATTGCTCTTGCTATGCAATGTGACCCTGTAAGCTATCTGTGAGAGCTCCTGATGGATGATTTCAAACTTTTTATGTATTTTTCTGCAATATCTTTGTTTGCTGAGTGAATCAGAAGAAGAACATAATGTACCCTTTAAGATATAGTACCTTAATATATTTAATTGACAATGCTAACTTCTCTTGTTCATTACCAATAGTGTAGACTTCTTACCTTTATATGCCCAATTTTACTAAGAAAATTGGTGAAAGCAAATAACTTTTTCTTTGATGTGTAACTAAATACCTTTAAAAGACATATATTCTTTGTCTATTTTGTAGCTATAGCAGGGCAAAAAGTAGGTATTCCAAAGGGAGTGATGAGCCACTCACCGCGGGCTATCATCTCATTTCAGCAACAGAAGCTGGTGCTTTGGTCAGTTTTTGGCATATTCCATTGAGTATTAATTTGGTGCTTAGGGTCTAACATGCTGTTAAATTTTAAGATTTTGCACCAACATAGTTCTTTTGGTACTTGTAAGACAAATTCTGGCATTCATATTTTTTTGTTTACTATGGTTTTCCTTTTGGAATGATTTTGTATGCTTTATCAGCTTTTTTTGGTTAGCTAGCATTCTGGTATATATTTGATAGAGCAAATAGAAATGCAGGCTTGTTTAGATGCAACCAATTCTTATAGGAGTTTTGAACTTCCTGCTCGGTTTTTCATGTGAATTGCTATCACCACCTATTCAATTAGCCTCACTCTTCCACATAATGGGTTTCTTGCCACCACCAACCACCACTAATGCTGTGCTGGACAACCATTTTATATTCAGCCACTAATCACTCACTTGCCACCGCGAACCACCACTAGTCCCTCTATTTTTTTTCATGTTCTCTTCATTCTGTTTCTTCATTTCTTACACTCTTCCTTTTCCTATTCAACTGCATTCCTTGCTTTGTCAGATTTCCAACACTTCTATCCCCTTTCTTTCTTTTCTTTTCTTTTCTTTTCTTTTTTTGTTTGCTTTCCTTCTCTTTGCACCATGGTCTTACTTTTTAAAGCTTGAGGTTTAAATGTTGCTCTCCGGAATTATCACACAATGTGTTAAAGAAAAGAAGGGCAAGGATCTTATTGGGAAGGATGAAATCTGAAGGAAAAAATGAAGTTGGATGTATTATAATGATTTAGAAGTTAATGCTTTGTTTGGACAGTGCAATTAGAGGTACCAAATAGTTTCGGTGGGCTGTGCCTCATGGTCAGTTCTGCGTCACATAGAATGTAAGCTAGTGGTTCACGGCGTGATTTTCTATGGCTACCAAGTGATTCATGTTAACTTGCTAGCTTTTTTCTACTAGCCCAAAAATAGTGGAAACCTAAAATTGTTTTTCATTGGATTTTGCTAACAGATGTAAGATATTGCTCCATGCTTTTATCTTCTTGTATTCCTTGCATTTCATTGCTTCATTTTTATTACATGTAAAAAATACCTTGATCTATGTGTGATTATGGCATGTTTATATCTTCTTTAGGTATGCTTGTTTACAAATCCTATTTGGCTTGTGAAGACAAGGTTGCAGCTTCAAACATCCCTTCTCCAAAATCGACCATATTCTGGTTTTGGTATGTCTTTTTAATGCTCAAGTCATATGCTTATTCCTTCACGATTAGAGTGTCTTATCTTTTGTGGAGATTACAAAATGTCTTTTAGAGAGCACTTTCTAGCTAATAAAAACTAGTAACAACTATTTATACTAGATTCATAACAATCCTACTATCCTACCCTCGATTCTTCTGATAAATTTTAATCACAGAGCTTTTAGTTCTTAAAACTCGCAGGATCTAACACACAAAAATTTGTGGGGTTTTCATAATATTGTTATTAGTTTTATATTTATTTATTTAGCCCGGGCTTAAAATATTTGTTGAAATGTCCCTGGGGCTGCTAGCTCATATGTCAAATCAGTGATTATATGTTGAATTGGTGAGGCTGGAGGAAATTATCATTGAAATAGGTCTTAGTTTATTTATTTATTTATTTATTTATTTATTTGGTGTTGCTGTTACACAGTTATCACTTATATCAAAGTAGCAACTGATATTTCTGTTTTCTGACATCCTATCAAATTCTCTTGAGACCATCATTTTCCTTCATTTCTTTACATCTATCGATAGATTATGATGTTAGTTGTAGAGTGATCTGCTACTCAATTAAAGAACCTACTCAGCATTATTTGTTTTTTTATTCAGAATGTTCCCTTCTCTATTAATTTCCATTTTTTTTTTTTTTTTTTAAGGTTTCAATGTCATTTCTCTGATGACTGCTTGCCATTGTGTTATATATGCATTCATTAATTTGATTGGTCATGAGGTAACTTATTTAAGATTTTTTGTCTTTCAAAAATCAGATGCTTTAAGAACCATATTGAATGAAGAAGGATGGCGTGCATTTTATAAAGGGGCTGCCCCGGGACTTATCCTTGTATGTATCTCTTCCTGTCAGTATCCTTGAGTTAGCTTTGTTAATGTGTTAAGTAATTGATGTAATGCAATAAGTAGACTTCAATTATGTTATGTTATGTTATTATTATTATTATTTTTTTGTGTGATAAAAGTGGATAAAGACAACGCATTTAAAGAAAAGATTATATTCTACAAGAAGTGGACTACAAAGTTACAAAAAAAAAAGTAAAAGAAAATCCATCAAAAGAGAAACAAAGATGGCTTGGGAACATCCACAATCAAAATACCTCAGAAGGGAGATGTATTACGTTACTCCCTTGATGCAATTAGAAGACTTCAATTATGTTTATATCAAGCCTTATACTTTTATTGTTATGACTGAACATGTCTTAGTTCAAATTAATTATGTTAATGATTTCTAGATCTAGAATGGTTCCAACATTACTAAACAAGTCCCATACATCTGATATGCATATTTGCTTTTTTTTTCTTTGTATCTGGCAGCCAATCAAATCTGTATGTGTTATGATCTACCAAGGTGTAAATATTCAATAGCTAGAATTAGGAATTCTTTAAACAATTTATAGGCAAATCTGTATATTTGACTCAGTCACCTTGAACTCAAATGTTGCAGAGTAGCAATGTTCATCAGATTGTAAAGCGTTTAATTTTCTTAATTGAGGCAATTTTAGAATTTTAACAGATTTGACAGGTCCCTGTTGGCATACAATGAGAAGAAGAATTGAAAACAACTTTACCACTGAACATCAATATCATTATAATATTTACTAATGAAGCTAGAAACATTTTTGCTTGTCATAGATTGTTGTAATTGGAGACTCCAGCTAATATGAATCCAAATCCGGAAAAGGCTGCCATGAATCTTCCTTGCCTATGTTTGATTGGTAGAAACACAAATTGAATTACATTGATTAGAAACTGGAAGGAAATCTAGTAGTTATATTTGAGGCCATTTGTAATGTTTCAATTTTCTATATTTTGTTTTTGTTATAAAAATTGTTAAGGTGGATGTGTGGTAATACAAGATTGGATAAGATTAGAAATAAACACATCATGTTGCACCAATTGAAGATAAAATAAGAGAATGGTGTTTAATATGGTTTGACCACGTGCGTCGTAGACCCCTGGGTGCTCTGGTTAGAAAATGTGAAAGTTTGGTAATAGAAGGTAAGAAGAGGGGTAGAGATAGACGAGGATTACATGGAGAGAGCTACTGTCTAAGGACCTACATCTATTAGATGTTGATCCGGATCTTGTCTTTGACAGAGCTACATGGAGACGGAGAATTCATATAGCCGACCCCATCTAGTATGCAATTAAGGCTTAGTTTTTGTTGTTGTTGATTATTGCAAGTTTTTCAAAAGAAAAATGAAAACTGGCATACAGTTGCCACAACTTTTACAGAATAAAAAAGTGGCTTTAAAAGTTGTGAAAACTAGTTGCCTCGATTTCAAATATTTTGAAGTCTCAGACCTCTATTTTCCTTAACAACCCTATTTTTGACTCCTTAACACTTTTTCACATTTCTTGGGTTATTTCGTTTCCTGGTTTGTAATTCTAGAAATAAACAAACAAGTTTTGGTTTATCTTTTCTCTTTCTGGCTTTAGTTTTCAGTTTCAAAATTTTCTGTTTTATTTCTAATGTGTATGGTTTCTAATCAATGTCATAAGGCTAATCCTATCCAAAGTTGATAACTTTATATTGTTGTCTCATATCAGCACCAAAACATGCAGTCTTTGCCTTGTAAATATGTATGGCCTAACCAAATGACATGGATCATCAATGAATTCCAATTTCTGTGTGTATTGGAAATTTCAAGGAATTTATTATTTTACTTAGCTTGCAGTTCTTGCTCTATCTTTGCAGGTTTCTCATGGTGCAATACAGTTCACTGTATATGAGGAACTTCGTAAACTAGCCATCCATTTAAAGAGAAATAAAAGAACAGAAAAGTCAGATGGTAATGTACTGGTATGGAGTTAACAGCGGATTTCTATTTTTTTATTTCCTTATTATCTGCTAAGATAGCTCTGAATGGATGATATAGAATATGTTGCAACAATAAATATTCATGCATGAGGCCTATTTGGTAGATATCCAGTTTGGCTCCTTCAAACATTCACATTGTTCATATTGAGCTACACTACATTCAATGTCTAGAGATAGAAACTCATAGACTGTGCAACTGATTTAAGGATTTTTTGTTGATTCTACTTGGTTCTATAGTGTATGAACTACAGTCTAGGTCCCTTCCATGCTGCCTTGATTCTGATAGGATTAACTGATGATAGGGTTATCCTCACATCAAAAAGTAAATCTGGTGTTAATATTTTTCAAATTAACTGAACGGTTAGATCGTCAACATCTCAACAGGTTAAAACACCTCCAAAATAGAGAAGCCTCTATTTGCTTGTATCCTTATGAAACTGAAGGATTACTAAATTTAAACATATGGGCACAGTTAAGTTTATTTTCTAGATTATGCTAAAAATTTTCTATGATAATTCTTATGCGTGTTTGATTAATAGGTCCATAGTTACTTTACTAAACAGATATAATATTGGCTTTTGAATTCCACTTCTTTTTCCTTTTCTTTTTGACTCTAAAGTGATTCTCATTTGTTTGTTCTCTTTCTTGGTCAGAATTCATTTGATTTTGCTACAATTGGGGCATCTTCTAAGGTTGCTGCCATTCTGCTTACATATCCTTACCAGGCAATCTTCTTCCCGAGTTAATTGTACTTATATTTTCTATTTAACTACTTATTTTGATAGCTCTTGTGATATCAACTTAATCCTATCCTGTTTATGCTGTTATTTTATCAGCTACTTCAATGAGTTATTTATAGCGAATTTTGATCTTTTTCCTCAGGTCATTCGAGCCCGTTTACAGGTGATTGTTCTGAACATTCTTATATTGTACTCAAACTAAAAATTGAGAAAGGATAAATCACTCTGAATGTTGCTCATTCTTCCTAGCCAATCTTGAGCAAAAAAGGGGATTTGAATGTGAGGTGTTCTTATTTTACCTGAAGAACAAATTAGCTCCTCATGATCATTTTTCTCCTTAGGTGAAAGAAAAGATGAGAAATCTGTCTTTTGCAAAATTATCATCCAAATGAACATAATGTTTTCAAGAGGAAAAAAAGTCACTCTGATCTTTATCCATTTTCCTGAGCCAATGTTGACATAATTGTTTTTTTTCCTTGCAGCAAAGACCTAATTGTGATGGGTCCCCAAAATATTTGGATAGTTTGCATGTTATGAAAGAAACTGCTAGGTATGAGTAGCAATCATTGATTGAAGAATGATTTTTCCTATTGAACATTGGATGCTTAATGCAAAAACTCAGATCCTCTCCTTATTAGAGATCTTTACTATTACAAGTAAAAAGGTTATGATTTTAAATTGTTTTGTGGATTACAGGTAAAACCATTTGCATGAAAATAGCATTTGGTTTTTCAAGACTTTTGCTACACATTTTGTTTGTTGTAATGGCATTCAATTGCTTTCTTTCTCTGCCCCTTGATCTTTCCCAGATATGCTTTATAATGATTACCATTATCTTAGGCTTAGAGTTGCCACTGAAGAGAACATTTTTTGATCTATTGGAAAATGTTGCCATTCCTCTTGTAATTTTTCAATGGTTACCATGTTTGTAGATACTCAATTTTTTGTGGGGCATTTGAACTTTTTCTTTTGTTTTTAAGAAAAAATAGTAGAGATATTAATATCTGCAGACAGGGTATGTAGTTAGTATGGAAGCAACAAATATCCATTTAATAATCATCGCTGACAACCAAAGATGGGAAAATGGGAAAGAAAGGGTGCTAAATGCATTCTCAGGGATTTGAAAAGTTCAACAGATTATTGAAGGACCGAGTACCCAAATGTAGATGAAATTTAACCTCTCTTCATTTTAATTATCAAGTCTTCAGAACCAAATCTCACTTATTTGCCCAGCGGCTTCCTTGTGGAAAATTTGCAATAATAGTATTTGTTTGTTCTAGTCAGAAATGCTAGCTTAAAGAAATACTCCATCAATCTGAACTTATGGGTTGCTACAGCCACTGATTCTTTTTTGAACTTATCCCTAGTTTATCACAAAATTGGGTATTCTTGTGTGTTCACCACTTGATCACAATACAAGTAGGAGGTGCATTTTTACATGCTGTCAAAGACAAAAACTGTGATTTATAAGAGCAAGTGGTCCCGTTCATAGAATTTCAGGAGCTTATGGCTTGCAAATGTGTGGAAGAAGATTACAAAGAGAAGAAAAGATTGAGAAGTTGGACATGATATATTTGAAATTTAGATTAAGGGTGCCCACATTCATTATCAACATAATTTCAATTGTGCAGAGTGTTTAGCATTTTATGATTCACTGGTATGATGAAGGATACTAGTAAAGAAATTCTCCAAATAATGCCTAATGCTCTGAATGGACAGAAGTCATTGCTTGTGGATATCTTTTAAATTTGTTTTTGAAGCGTATAAAAATAGTTACTCAATTTATTAAGAATTGAGTGATTAGTTCTTTTTATATATCTTTGGTCCAATCTGTGAACACTTGTATATTTAAGATATAAGTTGCACCAGTCATGATACAGTCCAGTTGGCCTTATCACTCTTCGTTTACGGTCGCCTCATTTTGAGGCATTTGGAGAGTATTTTTTCCAAATCCAACCGTATGGATGGAAAGAACATCGAAAAATAAGATAACATGTCGATTTTCATACAATTTGGGGAGGTGATGATCATTCATCTTAAAGGGTGAAATTCTAAACCGATAAGATTTTTATAAAATTTTACCTTTTAAGATGAATACTCATCACCTCACTAAATTGTATGAAAATCAACATGTTATTTTATTTTTCGATGTTCTTTCCATCCATATGGTTGGATTTGGAAAAAATACTCTCCAAATGCCTCATTTGAGGCGACCTTATTTGCACAGTGATGCGGCTAGCCTTATAGTATCACTCCTGTAAGTTGCACAGCATACCCTTTTTTTTCCTATTTTATTTTATTGATGCAGAAATATGATTGAAATGTTCATCACATGTGTAGCACATTAGTATTAATTCTGTGAATATTCTGTCTTTCTAGGGAACTTTATATATCCTTCGCAAAGATTTTTTTTTTTTTTGTTTTTGTCTGATTGCAAGATCTTATGACAGGTTTGAAGGAATTCGTGGGTTTTATAAGGGAGTCACAGCGAACTTGATGAAAAATCTTCCGGCTGCTTCAATAACATTTGTTGTGTATGAGAATGTACTGAACTTGCTGCAAGGAGTACTGAATCATGACTGATTCAGTTGATCGATGATTTCTTTTGTAAAGATGTTGTCTCGTCTATTTCTATAGAAAGATGAGCAATACAAAGAGTTAAAGCAAGCAGGTTGGTGATCCTTTCCTATCAGCAATTCAGCATACCTATTGGTACCTGGTTTTGTTTTTCCAATTGCTGAAGCTGGTTAGGCACACTACTAGGCCCTGGTCAAGGATCTTATCCTTCCCATATACCCATGTAGGTACTCAAGCTGATACATTTTTTTTTAAATTAAAGGAGGGACATTTTTTGGTTCTTGCAATTAAGATGACATTATGGGGACCTAACTCACATGGTTGAGCCCCATTCAGTTTCTTCATAGCTACCATTCAATTCGTCCTTTTTGGAAGCCCATGAATGCACAATTTTGGTTCTTACAAGATCTGATTAAGGCCAAAAGTTGAATGTATTTTGGAAATTTTAAATTGTTGTTAAATATTGATATTTTGTTCTTATCAATTAGTGCTTTTGACTTGTTCGAATAATCTTTTAGTCCCTAATTGTCAAAATTATTCTAAATACCATTTTTTTTAAAGGAAGTTTCTGGTTGTTAAAGGGGAGCTTTGGTATTATGGTAAAGTTATCACCATATGATCTGAAAGTCATGGATAAGATTACATACAATAGATCTAAGTGGTCCGATCTTTTCTTAGACTCCGTGTACAGTGGGCGGGAGCTTTGTAGCACCAAGCTGCCCTTTTTAAGTTTCTTATTGTCTTATCAGTAATTTTAGCAACCTCATCTTACTCACGGGTTCTTGAATCTTGTCATGTTCCTTGTTCATTTCCATTTAAGTTTTTGAAACTCCTCATCTTGAGAACCTTTTGTTGTTGCAAGGTACAAAGATGATCACATTTTGAAGTTCAGCATGTCATCTTCATGAGCATCTCTTGCAGATATCTGTAATGGATGGAACCTATTACCCTTGGGGTGCCAGTGAAGTTCATATAGCTATTTTTACATTGATATGAAGGGGGATTTTCTAGGAATGTACAACATTCACATGTTTAAGCGAGATGTTGTAGAAAAAGAAATTAAGGATTAGCAACAGGCACATTTGCATTCTGAAAATGCCAAAATGAAAGCCTATTTGAGAAGTGTCATTACTCGACTATATCTCACTACTAGAGCAGCAAGGAAATATCATAATGGAAAACATCAACAGTTTCAGAACCGATTACTGACAGAAGTTCCATAGACTATCAAATAAGGAATTGTTCGGAGAACAATGTCTATTGGGATGGCAAAGTTGACACCTGATGAAATTCCAGATCCTGTATAAAACAGAACATCAGAAGTTCAATGGAGTTTCTCAAGCTTATAAGAATAATGGTGGCCACCTGAGTCACATATGAAATGGAAGTACAAGAAACATCAAGTTGGTAGCATGAACAGGCAAAATCAGCATAAACAATACTTTGAGAAGTGTTTACTAATACAATTGGATATGAATTAGTATGAATTAACAAGTTCTAGATAAGGCGGCAAAAATTCTTCTCATTGGTGAACACCCTAAAATTTGCACGCTTATTTGCATTTATAAAATCATTTGGACTTCAAAAAAGTACAGTACCTTTGCGAGTAAAGGTGGCTGTATTAACTCCGATGACATGGCCATAAGAATCAATAAGAGGTCCACCAGAATTTCCTATTTTTAGCAATCAACCAGCAGAAGTTAGGTAAGAATTGTATAGATTCAAAATTTAGTTGACAGTACACTCTATGCCACAAATGTAAACAATCTATTTCTCTTATGGATTAAACAAACGTGTTTTAAATTGCATATATATATATACAAAGGAAATTTATTTAAGAAAATCAAAACTAGGGTGTGAGTGAGCCTGGGATCCTTCGATAAGAGGGTGGAAAGGATCAATGTCATTATCGCATTGTGTAGCAGTTTAAAGGGGAGGGGAGGATGGACTATAGTGGAGGGGATTGGGAGGAGATAGGTTGGAGAAGGTGAGATTTGGAGGCAGGTCAGAGGAGAAGAGGAGAAGAGATTGGAGATGGGATTGAGACAAAGGAGGAGGAAATCAGAGGGGAATGTGAGGAGTTTCAGAGAAGAGGAGAAGAAGATTCAGAGGAAGGAGACAAGGCTTGGGATTAATATTCTCTATCTTCCATTCATTTCCTTGTAAACTTATATAGAAAAACCACTAACAAACCACTAACTCCTCTCGCAGCTTCTCAGAAGCAACCTGACAAACATCTGATGGGCATCACTCTCCACTACTACAGTAGGCTGCCCCCTATAACCAACTATCCTTTTAATTGCAATATTGAGGGAATCTAGACTATATTAACTGCTAAACACTACCATTAACTATGACATAATCCCTCCAGCTTCAGTAACGGCGCCTATGCCTGCAACACGTCGTCCAATCATATAAAGGGAAGCGATAATTTTTACGATGCATGGCAAGTTCAAATAGTGATAGCTAGGTTCATCCCCTTTGAACAGATCCTGCAAAGGTCTTCCAAGTTCCCATGTCTAGATATTTAATGCAACAGTAAAAGTGGATGTGGATATAGCATGACTAAGTAATGAAGAAACCACAAAAGCTTAAATAGGATTTGTACCTAGAAGTCTAGGACTCTATCATCCAGAGATGTATCAAGGTATAACATCATAGTTAGAATCTGATTAGTTTGATAAATATAATTAAGATTTGAAACAGGTCTGATGTCAAAAAGCAATCATTTACATGTAGGTAGACTTGCAGAAGTAGAGGCAACTCATATAAGCAGTACCATCTCCCCTATGTCAATGTAAATCAGAAAGGTTTAAGTTATTTAATTTATATAAATGCCACAAACCATATGGACATGTTACCCTATCTACAAGACAATTCACAAAAAAAAATAATCAACAAAATTCTACCGAATTACCAGCATTGATAGCAGCATCTGTCTGTATGGCTCCCCGAATTGGTCTTCCATTTGGTGATGGTATCTCCCTACCAAGCCCACTCACAACCTGAATTTGTCATGGTGATCAATCAAAAACAGATGGAATAACATTTACCAAAGAATGATCCACACTACCCATCAAGACCAATAAATACTTGACAAACCACAAGAATCAAAATATAAAAGTTACACTTGAAGAGAACAATACCCCAGTAGTCAGAGTGTGATCATATCCATAAGGATTACCAATGGCAAAACAGCTCTGACCCACTACCAGATCATGTGAAGTACCGATACTTGCAGGTCTTAGCTTGTCCCCTTCAACATCAACCTGTGCCCATTAATCACCTTAAGGGTGGATATCATTATCCATGCCAACTAGTCTATATATAGACCAACCTAAGAAACACAAGGATGAGCGCATCCTGTCAAAACCTTCAAGACAGCAAGATCATAAGCAGGATCATATCCTACAAGCTTCCCTTCTTTGGAGAAGGTATTACCATTCATATCTTCAAGAAAAACCTGATAACAATATGAACAAACCATCCACAAACAATCAAGATCATAGAATGAGAATGAGGGAATCAATGCAAATCCAAAAGAACATTTGTGATCAAACCTGGCAGCGCTGAAGGCCCGACTGATCGGTGGCCAATTTCTCCACAACATGGTAGTTGGTGACCTAATTGAAACGTGAGCAACATCCAAGATAAACAATTCAACAACTAATTGAGCATTTTAACAACAAAAATCACCATGAATTCCTCACAATGTGGCCCATCTTGTCCCAGACGAACCCAGATCCCGTGCCTTCGACCTTGGCGTCCCTGAATTCCTCCTCATCGTCTGCTTCTCCGGTTGGTGGTGATACTACTGGGGATTGGATCCGCTTCTTCGCTCCATTTCTCGGTTGCAGCTCTAGATCTTTGATGAAGACTACGGACGGGGAGGTCTCAGAGAAGATATGAACCACCCGTTCCTCATCTAGCTGGGATTCATCCCTCTTCTCTTCGGCTTTGACATTGCTATCGCTGAAAAGGAGGAGAGGAGCAGCGAGAAGAGCGATCGAGGCTCTTCGCGTGGTGATCATCGATGAATAGGAGAGATGAGCAGCTCGCGTCCTTGGAGATATCGATGATGAAGCTAGAGGAACGGGATGAAGAGAAGTGACTGTCGCCATGGCCACTGCTAGCTCTAGCACCGATAGATATCCTCGGTTCCTATTGAATCTAATTATTATTTCAAATCTAATTATTATTAGAGAAAATTGCTTGCGTACCCCTCCAAAACCATATATTTACTTAAATACCCCTATAAAAATACAATTTGCTTGCATACCCCTGTAAAACTAATTTTTTTGCTTATATACCTCCGTCATTAGTTATCGTTAGTCACCGTTAATTTTTTCAAAGTTAACTATAGTTTAAAGTTAACCATAGTTGAAAAATTACACAATTACCCTCATTTTTAATAATTCTGACTTCCAACCCTACTTTCTCATCTATAAAATAAATAATATCTATAAAATTTTAAAAAAAAATTAGAGGGGTACATAAGCAAACCCAATTTAGTAATTTGCCCCCATTCCATCCATTGATTTAACACCGTCGTCAAGGGGCAACTTAACCATAGGGGCATATAAGCAAAAATAGTTGATTTACGGGGGTATGCAAGCAAATAGCATTTTTACGGGGGTATTTAGCAATTTCCAAGTTTTATAGGGGTATGCAAGCAAAAACCCCTTATTATTAATAGATTAATAGTGAAAATAATAATAATAATAATAATGAGTAATAATTAACTATTCATCTCTTGAATAGTTAATTATTTTCCCTAAATCCTTGGGGGTTGATAGGGGTATAGTGTAATAGGGTTTTCAGTGTGTATATTTTAGGTAGAGAATAGTGTTAAATAGTGTCAAGTATTAATAATAAATTTGTTCTAATAATAATAATAATAATAATAATAATAATAAGGGAAAATTATTTTTTAGTCCCCGGAAGTTTGCAAACTTTCCAGACAGTCCCTCTGACAAAACAGTTTCCCAGACAGTCCCTCCTTTTTGGTTTAGTTATTTTATAGTCCCTGGGCATAACTCCGTTAGTTAATCCAGCCTTTAATACCCATTTTGCCCCCAACCGAAAGTTTTCCTTGGCCAAATCAAAAGAGAAGAGTTCAAACATCACTTTTAGCCATCAAATCACCACTTTTTACCATCTTTTCTCACTTACTTTTTGTACTTAGGTGCCCAAACTTTTGAGCTTCTTCTTCCTTTGTTCTTGTTAGTTCTTCTTTGTTCTCTTTTGTTCCATTTTGTTTCCATTCCTCCCTGAACCAGCGAGTTCAGTGACCTTCTCTTCCTCGGCGAGTCATCGCCCAAGGCGAGTCGAAGAAACGTTCACTTTAAGCCGTGAGTACCTTTTCTCATTTTTCCGAAAAGTGTTTTCCCTATCAGTTTAAAACCCATGCCAGTGTGTAAGGTACTCTCGCTGCAGGTCGCAATGGAGACCTTTTGTGCAGTCGCCAGATATAAGGGCGAGTGAAGAGTTTTGCGATTTCTGAGTGTTGAGTTCGTAGGCGTCAATACTAAATGAGATATGTGGCGATGGGGTCTTGAAGTTTCCACGTAAAGGTTCGGTTTGTCACGCGGATGCGAAGCTGTTTGCTAATTGAAACGGAGGTGGACTTTGGCGTATGTGCCATATATACCACATGTTCAGCGGTCGCCGTCGACCTTATTGTCGATCACTGTTGAAGATGCGGTGGATGGGCCCTCAAGCTCCTCATTACCACCGTAAATACTATGTTTTTTTTTATTGTTGAACCATCCTACCCGTCAGTGCGTCGACGTAATCCTTCTTGTAGTCAGTGTATTTCGTGTTTTCGCTTAAACTTATGAGTTTACGTTTAATATAGTCGGTTTTCGTTTAACATTGTCACTTTCTGCTTAAAATTACGGTTTTCCATTTAGTATCGTGTTTTTTCGTTTAACATTTTCACTTTCCGAATAATATATCCCAATTTCATTTGTGACATATGCACCAACAGGAGGGATTCAAACTCGGATAGCATATCGTTTAGCGAGACACAAATCCATTCCAACAAGGGCATCTTGGGGGCATTAGCCATTTCTACTCAACCGGATAATCTCGTAATTGTGTCGTTGATAGTAGGTGACGGTTTAGGGGCGGTGACCACTTTAAGGACGAGCGCCAGCGGTTCGCTATCAGGAATTTTGACTTCAACTTCATAAAGAATGATAAGAAGAGTAGTACATCGATGCGCTTGATGGATTGCCCGATGGCGTGTCCACGCATCACGGAAGGTAATCATACAACATTTACAATCAAACGATGCATCCCACACATACATGTGGAGGCGGTATCGGTACGACGTCGCATCCGAAAGCATCAAAGAAATGGGTCAGTGGTCGTGTGGTGCAGAAGCTGAAGGACCGCCCTCTGTACAGAGCTATTGACATTCAACGTGATATGTTGCGAGATCATGGTGTCAATTTGCCTTATAAGCAGGCTTGGTTGGGGAAAGAGGTGGCCAAGGGTATTCTTCATGGTAGTGAGGTGGCCAGCTATGACTTGTTAGTATGGTATGCAAACAAGGTGATGGAGACAAACCACAGTAGCATTGCTATTGTGGAGGAGGGCGGTGGCGGTTTAGGCGTGCATTTTCTCATTCCGTGCATGTGTTGACGGTTTCAAGAGAGGTTGCGAGCCATTACTTTTCATTGATGGAACTTCATTTGCTTGGAAAATCACGGGGGAGACGCGTTGTTGGGAGCGGCAGGCAAAGATGGAAACGAGGGGTTCTTTCGTATTTGCGTTATTTGTCGTTGATAATGAAACCGACGCTAGCGGGCGTGGTTCTGTCAAAACTTCGGCGATGCCATTTACCGAGATAGCGATTATGGCAAGAGTATTACATTACGTTTGGACGGTCGAAGGGCCTTATCAATGCCGTCGCAAAATGTTTTCCCTTACGCCCGCATGTCGTATTGCTTACGGCGCTGCAAATGAACTTCATGAAGGAAATGTTAGGCTTGGGAAGTCTGCGAAAGAAGCGGTGTTGTTCCATATTTGTGAGGATCGAAACTTACGCGTATGCAGTAAAGGAATACGATGAGGCGGTGAGCGACCTACTTGCAGTATCGGTGGCGCACATCGCTATCGCTTGAAAATCCGATGTTTCTCATTGGTCAAACTATATGTTCAGCGAAAGATGGGGAGAGATGTATTCTAACGTAGCGAGTCATTCAATGCACGGATTAAGGAGGCACGCCATCTCCCATAACTTGAACATGGTCGATTCGATAAAGTAAGAAAGATTCGTTTAGTGTACCACTTTATCGTTTAATTTATTTAGTTTTCGTGCAATATATTAACTTACCGTTTATTATAACATTTTTCCAGTTAAAATAATTTTTTTTCATTTAATATTCCATGTTTTCTTTTAATATTATTCTTTCCTATGTATTTTCAAGCATTTCCGTTTAACATACCAAGTTTGTAATTAATATCTTTTCTTCTTGCTTCCTAAATGCTTTCTTTTGCCCAACAAAGGTTCAAGCTCATGGTCATGCTCTGCAATCGCCGTGAGAATTCTCGAAAATGGGAAACCCACTTATGCCTTGAAGTACACAATAAGTTGGAGGAAATCGTTGAAGAAAGCCGCAACCTACTTGTTGGCCGTTCAGACGGAGATCATTTTGAGGTCATCGACGAGAACAACCACGCCGTTAGTCTGCTCTCAAGGACATGTTCATGCCAAAGGTGGCAGGTGTATGGCCTCCCATGCAAACACGCATGTGCTGCAATAATGCTAACGGACACAAGTGTACATCGGTATGTTGACAACTATTTCACGGTTGAAGCTTACCAGTTGGCGTATGCCGAAGCTATCTTTCCCGTCCCAGATGATGACAAGCCGACTGATTCAAACCGCGAACTACTTCTGCGACCACCATGCACAAAGAGACCGCCGGGTCGTCCAAGACGGAAGAGAATAGAATCACAGGAATCCGACGTGCGTGAGTTACGCTGTAGTCGATGCCATGAGGCTGGACACAACCGGAGATCTTGTAATACACCTATTGCTGACTAATGTTTAATTACTCTAACATTTATTGTATTTCGTGCGTTTCTTGTTTTTGCTTGAATTATACGTTTTCGTTTAGTTATACTGGTTTCCGTTTAATATTAGGACTTTCTGTATAATACTACAACTTTCCGTTTAATATTTTAATTTGTTGGGGAGAGAGAGGTGACCATCTCATTCTCCCAATGCCCTAGGGCATATTTCGACGATTTGGCCCCCCTTCGGGTCGAATCAACTTAATACTCTTCAGTGTCTTTTCCGTTTTCGAGGCTCTGGCGCCTCCACCAATTCGTTGAATGTGGGCGGACGCAATGATAACCAAACTATCCGAGATACTTTACCCAATAAATAAATTGCCTCAATCCTCTCGCGTCGCCTCAATCCTTTCGCGTCGAATCAATCCTCTCCGTCGCGTCGATTATCGTGCGGCCTCCTTCGCTCTTTAAATAGCCCTCCACATGGGCACGACCACATCACTCTTTCCCTTTGCAAGAATGGATCCTCACAGGCTTAGAAAATCTCTAAGAGAAATCGTCAAAGGACCTCCACCGGCTGACTCAAGCTCATCAGAAGTCCAGGAGATGTCAAAGACGACGTCGAAGGAGGAGGAGCCACCTGCCGAACGTTCCGCCTCACGAAAGGATCCGGGATGACGCCGTATCCTCCCATACAAAGCGATCGCCACTCTTTCGCATGGACATTCGTCGTGCTGTTGAAATCTACCAACTTTCTGATGAGAACATGGCCCTTGGCCTTGAGCGGATCGGCTAGCGGCGTCTGATATCGAGTTCAAAGAATCGGCGACTTTCAGCGTCCTGCGTTTGTGTAGAGGGACGAAAAGCCGCCGAGGAAGGTTTCAAAATCTTCCAAGATATTTCGCCGTCATCCTCATCTAGACTTGACTCGGATGGATTTCACCTAAACCCTTGATATCTCCCTCCTAGTTCATCTGGGAGAAGATAATTTGATTGAAGAGAATATTCTTTGCTTTGCATGTCATGGACCCCTTTCATTTTGTTTTTTTTTTTTACCTGTGTTGTTTAAATTTTCATCTATTTCTTTTTGTTGTTGTTGTCTGCACTTTTATGTTTGTTTGGTTTTAGTTGAACGTTAATTAATGTTATTGTAACACCCGCCCCGAAATAAATAAGAATTTATTTCGAGAATTTATTAAATAATAATTTAATACGGTAAGCGATGAAATTTGGGAAAAAATTTTAAAAGTTTAATTAATCCAGATTTAATTAAGTACTAATTAAATCAGATTAAATATTGAGAAAATAAAATAGACAAAATTCAAATCCTTGAAAGGGGATCGGTCGAGGGGTAGAGGCAGCCACATGATGCCATGATGTGCGTGGTAATCTTTGGGGTAAATTCGTCGGCCAGGATTTTTCGTAGCTCTGGGTCGGGCAGGAGGACGAAAGAATCGTGACAGTGGGGGCCCAGTCGTAATGAATTCGTTCACCCGTGAATGAATAGTAGCCATGTGACAATGATGTAGAGGTTAAGATAAGTTAAATGATTGGATTTAAATATTATAAAGAATTATAATATTTGATAAATAAATGAAAAGAGAAAAGATAATATAATAAATTAAAAATAAATAATAGTTATTAAAGTGTGACAAAAGGTGGAAATATCTAAATATGAAAGGGTTACCATACTAAATGGAATTTTGTTGTATAATGAGTAGTATCTAAAACTCTTAAAGATGAAGGATTTAAATAAGAAGAAACATATCTTATTATTGCATCATGATCCACTATCAAGTATCAACCTTCCATTAATTTTTATTTCAAGCTCCAAGACTATTAGAAGCCGTAGTATGACTTTGTCTCTATTTTTTTTATATAAATTTTTAAAAGAAAGCTTAGAGGAGAAGCTAGCTGAAAGTGGACAATCTCTCTTTCCTCTCTGTTTCTCTCTTCTCACTTTCCTCTTGGAAGCCTTTGAAAGACTCTCACGGATGAGAGTCTCATTTCCTTTGTTTCCCCTCTTGACCATGTCTTCTCTATGAATGAGCACCAACCCCGAATCTTGAGTCCACCCTCCCTTCTCCACTGAACACCGGCGGGACATGGAGTACTAATGCCGGAGCTATGTCTTTGCAAAGAATTTATATAAATCTATCTCAAGTTTCGCGGGACATGAGATCAAATGGCCACTTTGATTTTCTTGAGGCCTTTTGTTCACGATCATGATGATCCTTACGTCGCCGATGAGATTGTCCACACTCGCGGCATCTTCGTCCTCATCTACAAGCTCATCAAGGGGAAGACCTGAGCAGGTTCGTTGTTGTTCCCCGTACTTCCTCGCTCCTTTTGATTTTAGATCTTGGTGATTAATTTCTGTAGTTTTATTTTATTTTTCGGATCATGTTGATTTTAGGTTGACCTGGTGAGTTGTAGTTTTGAATGAGATGTTGTTGACTAATGAATAGAGTTCTCTGATGAGAGTAGGAGCTTGAATCCTTGTGTTATGACAAAAGATGAGAAGTCAAATGATTATGTTATGGTCGGGCTGGTTTTGGATGGGATTGTGTGGTGATTTTGGGTTGTGGTTTTGAATTTAAAGACTGATTCAACTTAAGTACATGCTTAAAGGCATGGAGGTGTTTAAGGTTGTGTAATTGGAGAATTCTATGTGTCTTGCTATGTAGTAGTGATGATTAAAAATATGCACATAAGATGTTTGAGGAAATGCCCAAAAGAGACCGACTCCCATGGATTTTATTTTTATTCATGGACAATTGAATGGGGAATGTTTGTATAAAACCTAAAGCCCTATAAACAAAGGAGACTCCGCCAAAATTTCATCGGATTTATTTAGTAGCTTAATCACACCATGATTAGTTATTAAGTTCTTTAAGAAGAGCATGTTAGAACTTTCTTCTATGCTTGGATGGAGATTTGGGGCTGGTGGTGGTGGTCTTGATGCTGTACTTCATGCTATTGAGGAAAGTAGAGAGCACCGTTTGCGAAGTAGTTATGTTTCATCCATGTGCTAACACGAGAAAGCTTCAGCTTGAACAACAAATAAAGGCTTACATTTCTGGTGAGCTCTCGATTTATATATATATGAGATTTAGATCATTACTTGGTATTCTTGATTCCTATTTCATGAGGTAGAAGCCAATTTTAGTATTCTTGTATGATTTAAACTTGAGAGAGAGTCGCTCCAAACCTCTAAAACTTGGGCTCATGAAATTATGAGAGATAGACATTAAGATCCCTTGAATTACTCATGAGAATGCATGATTTGTATGATGGAGGGAATTAGAATAATTCGATTATGTGTGGTTGTTGGTGACTATGCACTAATCAACCTGCTCGATGAATTGCCTCTAAGAACTAGTCATGCAATTAGGAGGCCTTAATGAGCTAATGGGAAGAAGAGAGGGCACGGATCTGTAATCCAGGTGTAGTTCAAGAGAATACCTTTTTATTGTTATAGTTTTAATCTTTTAAAACTGGTTTAGAATCTGCCCCATCTACGCCTTAACTGCACTTGTGAAACAAAGGTGAACACTTGTTGAGTGATTTAGTCGGTGATGGAGTTGGTTGAATGGTTGAACAAACAGTTTGTGCATAATCAGATAGGAAGATGTGTTCTTAGTAAGGAAGCTGCCCATTTAAGTAGCGTAGTTACATGTACAAGATGAAGTGTTTATTCAAATGGATAGTTGAAGTAATCATATAAGGATTTGATGCTTGACTTAATACTTGTTGGGCTGATTTGCAATAGAACTGCAGATTTATACTTCAATGAATGAGTGTATTAGCATAGCGCATATGTTAGAGAATAATGAGGAATAGAGCTTGATTAGAAGCTTAAGTAAAAGTGCAGGAATTACTGTAGCACCTGCAGAACATGGGTTTTGTTTCATTTTTAAGAAACATATAAGAGACGATAATGAGTCAAATTCCGATGGAAATGAACGTTAATATTGTGAATATAATACACTAGAAGTTTGGGATGAAATGATAAAGATTTCAGGCTTCAAATTGAGGTTTTTGATTTCAAGTTTTTGATAGTTACTGTAGCTACCGACAAAGAGTGTACTATAAACTCCAATGTTTTCAAAAGACTCAGAATTCAATTCCGATCGTCCCGATAGTTCGGGGACATATTTAAACTAATGGTGCGGACAGGTGTCTAGGAGCTCAGATCCATCGGTTATAAATTTAAAAGCCGACATTTCGGTAAACTCACGATTTGGGTAATTAAATGCATGTAATGCATTCATATTGCTATGAAATGTTATATGACGAACATTTACCATGTTTAGGACATGGTGAGATGGTCTAAGACCAGACTGGGAGGATCGGGCCCGAGTAGGCCCAAGAGCGAAAAAGGTAGGATGTCGCACGGGTGCTGTGAGTAGTTCTAACTCATAGTATTCTATTGATCTCTGTTGATGTTGTGCTAGATGGATGTTGGAGTCCATCTTTTCATACATGCTCTGTCTGTTGACATGTTATGCTTGCTGCATTTGTTTGAGCTTGTATGTTCAGATATGATCTGCTTTGAGGGAGTGCCCCTTGACATTTTTCTTGTGTTGTTGTGGGATGGCCAGGAGGTGGTACTCCATGGCATATGGCCAGTGGGAGTGATACTCCATGGCATATGGCCAGTGGAGTACCCTCTGGCATCCCACTTGCACTGGAATGGTAATTAGAGGGGGTGGTACTCCATAGCGATGCAGCCGATATTCTATTCTTTGCATTAAATATTCTCTCCTTCTACCCTCCTTTGATTTTGTACCCTTATTTCCTCGAGAGGTTCCCAATACATATTCGAGATAGGTTTCCTCATATGTATCGGTTTTATATCTCGAGGAGATTGTTGCTTTCATGTTTTTCAAATGCGTATTTAAATAGAGTTTACTCCTTAGATACGTATTGGCTTCCGATCTCGATGAGATCTCTGACCATTGTATATTCAAGATGTTGCTACCTTGGATATATATGTATACCTGTGGTTAGGTATTAGTACTATCAATCTCTTACTTCGTGCATGATACAGCCGGACGAGACCTCGCCGAAAGGTGTATAATATCGGCCACGAGGCCGGCGAGAGGGTGTATAATATCCGGCCACGCAAGCACTTGATGCTCCATCGGACGGAGACCGGCAGAGGGGTGTATAATATCCGCCACTTTGGCTCGGTCGAGAGCGGTATTTTACGGCCATGTGCACATGTATGCTATAAGCGTAGTCGGCTTAGGCGAAGGCGATACCGATGGTGTCGTAGATGTCGTAGACATCTTAGTATCACATATGCAGAGGTTGAGTACATCCGTGGATTTATCCACTTTCCCCGAGATTTGTTATTTGCTTGTGATGTTATTATTGCATATTTGTACTTCTTTATTTCCTCGTTTCTTTCCTAGTGGCTTTCGCCACCTTTATTGATTTATTTGCGATCCCATCTGGGCCTTTCCTTTGGCTCATGCACATGACTTGTGTTTTCTCAGGTGACAACGAGGAGTAGGGTCAGGACTAGATGAGGACCTTATGAGTAGCTAGGAGCGAAATTCAGGAGAGAGCTTCCGCAGGACAACCTAGCAGCGATGGGGATATGTTGAGCTGAGGTTTGCAGGTCTCTATTCCTTTTCTGAGTGAGAGTTGTCATTCGGGACCTGCTAGGGTTTGATAAAAACCTTATATATATTTCTTTCGCTGATTTATAATTTAAACTCTGATTTAATTATCTGCTTATGTTACTTAGCCTTGCGTGCTTCTAGGGGCGACCCTATAAGCACGCATGGCGTTCATCCGCGTCTTGTCGCCGAGGCGGGATCCGGGTTGAGGCGTGGCGATTATAATATTTTCTTCTTCATGCCCATTTGTGGATTGTCATTAAACGACTACGATTGTCATGCTCCCGTTTAAGCTAATGAGTTTCCATTTAATATATCACTTTTATGTTTACTATCTCATGTTCCCATTTAAAATGTAAGTTTTCCATTTAATATATTATGTTACCATTTAATATGTGACATTTACGTTTAATATATAAAGATTGTATCTAGGATTCAATACTTTCTGTCGGCATGACCATCATAACCATTGGAAGAGTTAATGTTTGTTTAACGAAAATCTAAATTTAACACGCCTGTCTTTTCGGCTTTTAATGCAGCCGGTTTCCTTACCGCTCCGCCTCGAGCCGTCCCATTAATATGCGTGCATTTAAACGCAAACGTAACATACTTACATCGGTGTGGGGGAGGTGGAGCTTCTCGTCATTGAGGATTTGTTCTATGAACCGCATTACATAGATTGGGCGCTTCAACACTTCCGTGCTTACATTTGCGAGGCGGAACATTGCCGATTATAAGTGGGTATGCCTGCGTTCCGTAATCTCCCAACTCGATTTGGATGCAGTCGTCAAAGACTCGCCGCTAATATAAGATTAAGGACCATTTAGAAAAATTCAAAAAAATAAAAATAAAGTTAATCATGTTACTATTTCCCGGGCGTTTGCTTCGTATATAGCGCTTCTCACTGATGTGTAGTGAACATACTGTTTCTTTTTCTTGTCCAGAACGACGAGATGGTAATGCTTATTTAGAATTATGGGCAAAATAACCAACTCCACTTCGGGGTATGCATGGAATGCATCCTTCATCAGCGTAAGGGCAACATCTCCGGAAGCCAGTTGCTTCGACATTAAAAGCGCCAACGGTCTCGTTATTGTGGCCCGTTTCTTGTAAGGGTAGGGAGATTTGGCCATAGATTCAAGGATGATCGACATATACGCCCATGACATTATCGCCAGATCGCCTTATCGGCCCAAAGAAGCGTCGGTATCACGGATGGTCCCGAGTGGTGTCGTCCACTAGTTCCTCCAAATAATTGTCCTGAATGGTGAAGAACTGAATATTTAGCGTGACATTAAATGAAAAAACCATTTATTAAATGACAAATGAGCATACTAAATGGAAATTCGATATTTTAAACGATAAATTACTATTCTAAGCTAAAACTCTGAATATTAAATGGAGAACTTACTTATCGATCCTGCAGTTGAGATACATCCCAATTGTTGTTTTCTCCAGATCAGTCAGCCGCATGAAACCAGGAGTGTGGGATCGAAAATACCCGCCCGGCATCGTGTCTGTGAAGCGACACCAGGCGATATATCGAATCACAAATGTCGTTTATTTTTGTTATTGTGGGTTCTTCCATTCCTAATAGAGGCAAGCCTCTATTATTAATTACCCCGAATAAGATTGCGGGAACCTCCGATTAAGGGCAAAAGTACAAATAAAGGCAATGAATAAAAAAAGTAATTTCATTTTTTTTTATTTTTCAAAATCATAATTTTATTACACATATTTGTAACACATATGTATATCATTTATTTATATATTTATTTGTATATTTCGTTGGCTGCCTCAAGATGCCTGCTTCGCCGCCGCTTTGGTTTGCCTTTAGGATTTGTATTTGTGTTGACCATCTCAAGATGAGTATTTTATCACCGCCCCGGGATGTATGTCGCTATGAAATTTCTGTTTTCCAGCCGCCTCAAGTGGCATGCTCATCGCCCACTTTTTATTTCAACCTGAAACTTTGATTCAATTTCTTTTGCAAACTTGATTCCTCTTATGAGATATTGTTCCCGTGACTTTCTAAATGGTGTTATTTTTCTTTTTGACTTCAATATGCCCTTCGGTGTGGAGTTGATATGATAAAAGATAATCAACAAAAATATCTTTTGGAAAATGAGCACCCTGTCTAACGGCTTCAACTAGCAACGCTAGATGCATGTCAACATCTTCAGATACTTCATTTGTCAAGTGGACCATCAAAGTATAGAGTAACTTTATTTTCAGTATTTTTTTTAATCCTATTTTGGATGAAATTCTAAGATAATCCCATAGTGCTTTGAGTTTTTATCAAGGAGTATTCCAACGTAAGCCTTTATTCTATACCTTCTTTGGATATTTTTATTATTCCAAATCTGAATAGAGGAATCTCATGGTGCTTTCTTAGATGTTGTGCATGCTTTCCTTGCCCAAAGACATTTCAAAGGCAGCTCCTTAGAATGGAATTTTGCAAGAACTTTCAACTGTGAGCCTATATCAATACTTAGAGTTCACTGAAGACCTTACCCCATGTTCCTCTGGATCAGTGACAACAATGCAATCCAACAATTGAAGCAAAGACCCTCTATTGGTTCCTGATGGTCCTTGGAGGACAATTTCGGCTTGACCTTTGATGTCAATAACATTTGAGAATGCATGACAGAACTCTAGAATCTATGGTGCAGATCGGATGGAAATTTCACATTCAAAACCATGCCCGGTAATTTGCTCGCAAAGGATCCAAAGTCTTTAAAACATTGCAAACATATGGGGCATTTCATCAAATAGGTTTTGTGTGCTTCAATTTTTAGCAGAAAAAAAAAATCTTCTGTACACCATCAATATCTAATGTATTAGCATGAGCATTAATCCACTAAAGAAGGGTGGTGCTTATTGGATCCCACATGCATACTCCAATCCAGGTTCTTCTTGGAGATTAGGTAGTGACATAATCTTGGCATGAATTCTAGACTTTGTTATTCCCATTGTCATTTCAAACATTTCATCGAGCATCTTAAAGACAACTTCACATAACAAAATATTTAACGTATACTTGGAATATCTTTTCCAACAGAGTTTACAACAATACATCTCTACCTATTAACATTAACTCAATCTTGTCAATCTTCTTCTTCATAGTGTTCTTCATTCATAGCAACAACAAATTATATTTCCAGAACTAGAAAAGATAACATGAGGGGTCTTCAAATAAGACTTCTCTGGGGATCTTATCTCAGCATATAGAATGTATCCCATAATGGCCAACTTTTATCATAAATTTATGCTTTAGTTATCTTTGCCAAAATGTCAAAGTTTTGAAAGTCTCATGCTGCAACTTTGACCATGAAGATAACCAGCCTACGACTCATCTTCGGGGGCCCCATCTCCCCTCAGCCTTGGCAAACAGATTGCACTTGGTAGATGATACCCAACAGCTCCTTGATCAGCTCCAGTACAGCAAGTCCATGAATGACATCAAAGATTTTTTCTTACCACTTCAATCCTCGCATATTTGGATGTTCATATTGATCAAAGCAGAGCCAAGCACATGGTTCAGTCCAAATCTCGAAACAGGAGTCCTTCTTGGGTTGTGAACTCCTTAGACAATCTTCAATCCTCAACCCTGGAGTTCCAAGAGAGCAAGTTTTTTCTTAGGTATTTTCTTGAACACTTGATATGACTTTTCAATCTCCATACTGCTGAAAATTTGCGAGCAACCCATGCTTTTGGGGAGATGGGTAAAGCTTGCAAATACCAATCATTTCCCATGGTCGAGTGTTGGATCTTACACCGAAAATAGATGGCGCAAGTGGCGATGCCGATCAACCACACGTGACCACCGGCGGCTAAATCGCCGGAGAACAACTTCAAAATCTTGGCCATCTGAGTTATGGCGGCGCAGCTCGAAGAACCCTAGCTTGATGCGCGGCGAACGGTGGCATTCATTTGTGCTCCAAGATGGTATCTATCCTCGACATCAACGGCACTTCGTTGGCAACGGCATCTCGTCGGTGGCGGACCCGCGCCTATCTCCTTCGGCAAAGCCATTAGAGATAGGATCAAGTCCGCTTATCCAACCGAGATCAAGCGATGGAGACGAAAGCTTTTGGCGATCATTGAGGCTTTTGGCGGCGACGTTATTCAGCTGTGTCGGCAACGTTCTTCCCTCGGGGCAGTGGCGTTTGGTGGCGACGGACTCATTCTCATGTGGTGTTGCGGCCTATGCTCGGACCCGAGCCTATATCCTTCGGCAAGGCCATTAGATATAGGGTCGCGTCCGTGCTTGGCCGAGGATGAACGACGGAGGATGTCTCCTTTCTCCCATAGCTACAGGGGCCTGGTGGAGAGGTGTTGGCGGCTTAACAATCGTTGAGGCTTCTTCAGCGGGCTTCTTCAGCGGGCGGCGTCGGCGGGGGCTTGTTCAACGGCGGCAACTCGGCATCCACGGCGACCAGAGGCAGCCAAAGGGGGTTGGGTTCCTTAGAAAGAGGGAGTACCTTGCTTGTGCTTCTCCTTCTTTTTTCTCTAGCTCTTTCCCTCTCTCTCTTCTCACTTGATTTCTCACTGGTTTTCTCTTGATTTTTTTTTTTTAAAAAAAGTCCTTTCTTTTGATTTCTCTCCTTTCCTATATAGCCCCCCCTTCCCCTGATTTTTCTTCGCCTGCCTCATCTCCAGCCTAACTTTCCACTTTCATTTGATTTTATTGATTTCCCTTTTTTTTTTAAAAAAAAAATTTATTTATTTGTTATTATTTTTTTTATTTTATTTTTTATCTTATTTATTATTTCATTTATTTTATTATTTATTACTTATTTGTTATTATGTATTTGTTATTATTTTTTTTATTTTATTTTTTATCTTATTTATTATTTCATTTATTTTATTATTATTATTATTATTATTATTATTATTATTTATTACTTATTATTTTTTTTTCAATTAATTTTTTTTTATTATTAAAAAAATATTAATTGTCTTATTTATTATTATATTTTCTGCTTTATTATTATTATTATTTATTTAGTTATTTGAATTTGAATTTGAATTTTTTTTTTTTTGACTTAAGTTGTGATTTGGACTGATTGATTCATTCCAATTTGGTTTTGATTGATTGGTTTATTACTTTATTTATTGATTTGATTTGAATCTCAATTTGGTTTGATTGATTTATTTTCTTTTATTTATTTATTTATTCGTTTGAATTTAAATTGAATTGTGATTTGATTTGATTGATTTCAATTTGGTTTGGTTGATTGGTTTATTACTATATCTATTAATTTGATTTGAATCTTAATTTGGCTTGATTGATTTATTTGTTTTCTTTCTTGATTTTTTTTTATTTGAATTTAAATTTTGATTTGGCTGATTTCCATTCAAATTTTAATTTGATGCTGACTTCTTTTTTTATTATTAGTCAAGATCACCTTTATTTTATTTATTTTTAGGCATAAACAAGGAGGATTTTTAATTTTTGGTATAAAGTTTGTCTTAACTTGCATTGTGTTCTCCTTTGCCATTAAATCCTCCACCATGATCGCGTCTTTTCTCGGCTACCGTAGTACGTCAGGTTCTTGATGTGAGGTGGGCGGTGGCTGGTTCATTGGTGGCGGTGGGTGGATTGAGATGTTTGTAATTCGGTGACGGTCGTGACCGGTCGTTGGTCGGCGGTCAGGGTGCCTTACTATCTCGCATGATCGATTGGGTGGTTGATCTTGGCGGTGGTCGGTGGATTCGATGAGCGGCGTTGGCGGACGTTCGGATGTTGGCGGTTCGATGGGAGGGTGGTGGTGATGCGTCGGTCATTACTGCGGTGGAGTCGCGAGGGTTTTGGGTCACTAGGCGTCCAAGTTCTTCATCTGCGTCGATGATTCAATTCGCTAAGTGTGACCATGTAGTCATAAATGCGTCATCTTGACGCATTGGCGGAACAGATGGACTTTGCTTAACATTTGCGACTTTTTTACTTTTCCCGATTTCCTCTTGGCATCTTATCCTCATAAAGAGGGACCATCGGAGTTTGAGACCGGTTCACCGGGCTTTGAGACCGACACCAGGGCCCGGATGTGACCTTTCTTTAACCGCTTTACCGCGAATGGGGATGATAGAGATGGCGTCTTTGTCTCGGATCTGCGTGGCGCCGCTGCCGGGCCGTTGAGCACGGCACGCGGCTGGCCAGGTGGCCGGTATCTGCGGCCAAGCTGCGTTGTCTCTCGATACCTCGGCTTCGGAGCCCCCTTCGCTCTCCTCCATTTTGTCAAGTCGGGACTTGATCTTTGCAACATCTCTTGTGAGAACCTTAAGTCATTCTCAATGCGTGTTGCGATGTCATCATCCCTTGGCCTCCCCTTGTCGGAGTTTCCGTGAGGAGGACAACGGCCGGTAGTAATGCGTGGGGGCTACTTTGGACTTGGAAGCGTTCGAGGACCCTTTTCGTTCCACATGTCGCTTCCTTAGCACCCTTGCCACGGGATGGGGGCGCAGTAGAAACTTTTCATTCTTTTCCTGGTACGGGCCCTTGATGCGTCCCACCTCACTGCGGTTCCTACGTTGTCTTCCTCCTCCGATGTAGCCGAGGGACAAGCTCGGAAAACTGTAAAAGAACCACAATGTGCATTATGTTAAACGACAACACTATATTTTAAACGGGAAGGCTATATATTAAATAGGAATTAGTTATATTAAACGAAAAAATGATATATTAAACATAAACTCAGTAAGTTAAGTGAAAATAAACTATATTAAACGATAATATATAATCATACATGAGAACTTTCAAATTTAAAGAAAAAAGCTGGAGTACCTCCTTTCCATCGAGTGATTTTAGCAGAGGACCAAGGGAGGCTTGCTTTCTGAAGCTGTTCTCCCCGTAGCTGAGGATACTTGGTGTCCTCCCATAGTAAACCTTCTTCCCGGTACCAGTGACCTCATAGAACCATATGTTGAGGGCGACAGCGCACCCTCTTAGATATCTAGTTTGTACAGTCTCATTGGATTCCCTGGACTTAACACGTGCGGATATCTTAGGGACGTCATCCATAAGCCACTTGTGAGTAGCTTGTTTCACGCCAGAAGCGGTTTAGTTCAATCTAGCTTGTCTGCGCGTAGTCTGCAATCCAGTTAGGAACCGCACATGAGGTGCTTGGGAAGAGCATCGTTCCAAGGAGGTACACCACCAGCAGTTTGACAAAGTTTTCTTCGTCTCCTTTTTTCTTCTGAACAAGCTGGAGAAGATTCTTTTTTATGGTATCTTTGTGCCTGTCGTATATTTTACCCATGTATTTCACTCCAAAAGGCGATTGCTTTTTACGCTTCTTGAAGACCACCGCTTCCCACGTAGCATCAAGGCCAAAGATGATAGCAATATCACGGGGTGCGAATGCCAACATGCTTCTCTCAATACTAAATGCGTTGGTTCTCTCTGTCAAGCCTCTTTAACTTGAGCATCCAGGTCCTCTCTCTGCATAACTTGAGGTTGATGTCCAATAATAGGGGCAAAGGGTGTCCTCCTCGATGAGTTCCCAGGTGCCTCTCGGTCGTATGGGGTTTCAATTCGGCAAGTGTTTGGTGGAGCGGCACCAAGTAGCACCTCCCGTTTACTAGATTAGGCGACATATATTTCCCGTAGCTGCATCAAGAGAGATTTATTACGAAAGGTTGTAGAACGTTTAAATGGAAACTTTGGAGAATAAACGGAAACAATGTATTTTACATGGAAACATTGGCAACACTTGTAGACATCATTCGTAAGGAATGTACAACAAATCGACCACCTAAACCCCAAACCCTAAACCCTAAATCAGAAAAAAAAGAAAAAAGAATAAACCCTAAACCCCAAATTTCTTGCTGCGAAGTTCCAGCCACGCGAACAACAACACAAAATCGCTTACCATTATGTTTAATCTTCCATCCCAAATGCATACAAACTAGTAAAAACAAGCGAAAAGAAGGTAAGAATCATGGACACCCAGGGTTTCCAAGCATACTTCGTACCTTAGTGTAGCAGCTTTAAGTTTGCCTAAATTTAATCGCTTGTTGATCTCAGAAGCGGAACAGCCGTGGGGAGTACTCGGCGATGGTGGCGACGGTTGTCTGGCGTCGGGAAAAACCATTGATCGATCCTACTGTTCCTGCGGTCCTTGCGTTAGAATGGCGAACCGTTCTCGTGAGGAAATTTGGTGAAGGAAGAAGATGATGTCAGCGTCGTCTCGGGATTGAACCGCCCATTCGCGATTGCTTTTTGAATTGAGGGCATTCCAGACATTTTACTTTGTTGTTTTCATGCATTGGGGGAAGGGCTTGATCATGAGATTCACAAGGGTATTCTGGTCATGTAAAAAGAAAATAGATGGTGTTAGTGGATGGAAGGCTTAAAAAGTCAAAATCTCAAAAAGGAGGGACTGATTGGGATATTGCGAACTTGGGGGGATTTTTTGTGGATATGTGAAAGTTTGAAGGGTCTTTTGTTCATTAACACTAATAATAATTAAATATAATTATTTATTAGTCTATGACACTATTTGGAACTATTTCTCACCCAAAACACACACAGCTTTAAATACTATTGTACACTCAAGCCACTACACCTCTTCTCCAAAGACCCCAAGAGAAAAAAAACAAGCAGATCTGCAGGGATAGATAGTTCATTATCTATAATAATAATAATAATAATAATAATAATAATAATAATAATAATAATAATAATAATAATAATAATAATAATGTCTTTTTTCCTATATGCTCCCTTAATAAAATTAAAAATATTTATATATGTTTGAAAAAAAAATACATTTTTTCTCCAACTATGAATAAATAAAAATTACTAAAGAAAAAGTGAAATTATATAGTATAGTTTTATATATAAAATTTAGTATAAATAACTTTTTAAACTCTATGGTTTATTTAATTTTTTAACTAACCTATAAATTTCATGTAATTTCAATATAATTTTTCATCAAATTTACCATCAACTAATCGTCTAATTATCAACTGGGCATCTACAAGAACAAAAAGTAAACCTATTAAAAAAAATTCTTCTAACAATGAATATAACACTAATTTTTTATTTATAAGAATTAAAAGAAATAAGAATTGAATAATTTTATCTGTTTGTTTAAAATGTGCATATAGATCGTTGCATGGTGCATGTGTATTAGCCTGCAATTTGATGAAAGGTGGCACTATAACTAAATTGGAATTTCATGGTGGAGCCGTGGAACTAATAAAATTAAAAAAATACATATATACATATATGTATGTTAATTGGAAAAATGGACCTAACACGTGGCACGATCTGGTTAGCCATGGGATAGGGGGGCCACATTAATCAACCTCTGAAGGGCCACGTGGAGATTCCTCACTACTTGCTGGTAGAGGAACATTCACCTACGCAGGTGTCAAAGGCGACACCCCTTTTGGGCTAGGATGCATGTCTTTACAGAGCAAGCACACGACCTGCGACTCAGCAGTGGAATCCTTTGGTGAGGGTCTCGTCCTCACACTAGGGGGGGGCATCCCATGACTAACGACCTTTGAGGTATAAATAGAGAAGGAAAGGGAGACTAAAAGAGGGATCTCATTCTTTCTCCTAGGAGAACCCTTCTCCTTCCTCTTGACTTCTCCTTCCTAGCTCCTTCACTACTACTGCAACTCCTTTTCCCTACTCTTCTCCTTATTTCTCCACTAACAACCGATTGACTTGAGCGTCATAGGGTTCGGGAAGAAGCTCCCAGACTTCAATTGTAGAAAAGGAGTCCCTGCTGCCCATTGGCCTGCTGCCTCTTTGTCGGACGACCACCAACAACCAGGAAAAAGGACTTTTCTGGCTCTAACCGCCACTTTTAATTAGAGGTATCAACCGGGTCATGTCGTCTGCGAACCTGCACGGCCAAGCATTGTAACAGTCGGGCTGTGCGTGGGCACAACCCATTCTGGGCCAGTCCAACGAGGTCCATGGGCCAATACGGCCCAGACATGCATGCCAGTTTTTTTTTTTTTTTTTCATCTTTCCATTTTAACAACAACAACTAAGCCTTAATCCCATACTAGACAGGGTCGGCTATATATATGGATTCTCTGTCTCTATATCGCTCTCCAAAAATGTAAATAAATAAATACTGATAATAATTAATAAATAAATACACAAAATAAAATAATAATAATACATAAATAATAATAAATTAATAAACAATAAATAAATAATTCCATGAGGGATTGGCGTATTTAAAAGCAGAGAAAAGTAACTCCAAATAAAAGCTAATGAAAAAGAGATTTTTAACCAACTTATACATAATCCTTACTTAGATGGGGCTATCGACTATATGGATTCTTTTGTCTTCATGTATTCTTTCTGTCAAAAAGCAAGATCCAAATTTCAATTTCTAATATCGTAGGTCCTTAGACACTACATTTCTTCACTTAATCCTAGGCCTACCTCACCCCTTTTCTTACCGCCTATAACTAATTATCACATTTTGAATTGGAGCACTGGGGAATTATACGTGATGCGATGTCCAAACCATCTTAAACGCCCTTCTTTTATTTTTATCTTTAATTGGTTTAATATGCACTTTTTGTCGGATGTGTTCATTTCTAATCTTGTCTAATCTTATATGACCATTTATCCCTTTTAACATCCTCATTTCTCGCCATACATTCATCTTATGAATATGTTGAACTTTAGTTGCCCAATACTCGCTCTCGTATATCATGGCTAATCTAACTGTTGTCCTATAGAATTTTCCCTTCACTTTGTTATCTTCTTATCACATAACACACCCGTGACACTTCTCCATTTCAACCATCCAGCTTTGGTTCTATAGGTTACATCTTCATCTATCATCCCATCATCCTGTAAAATGAAACCTAGATACTTAAAATGGTCAACTTTAGGTACTACCACCCCACCTATTTTCACTTCCCTTCATGCTTTACGTCTATATTTGGGACTGTAAAATTACAATGCATATATTCTGTTTTACTTCTATTTTAAATGTTTTTAAATAAAAAACCATCATACCAACTATAAAATTGTTATATTTGAATCTTATGAATTTTTGGGAATTATTTGGAAATTTGATAGGATGTTTTTGGATTTTTGGGATTTTTGGAATTTCCATGGATCCTTTTCTAATTTCTGAAAGTTTTGGGATTTTTTTTTTTTTTTTGAAATTTTCTAAAAGTTTTGATTTTTAATTTTTCTAAAAAATTTGGTAGTTGGCCCAACACGACACATTTTGTGTTGTGCCTCGTCTTAGGGTTGGCCCTCAAAGTTTGTCGAGGTCATACAGGCTTCGGCACAACAAGGAGGAGTGCCACGCCGCAGACGGGCCCACAAAGGCTTGACATGAGCCGGGCCCGTGTCATTGCGGCCGGCACAATTCGTTTGACATGTATATTTTTATAGAAGATTTAATATATTTTATTTTATTAATTAAAACCTTTATTATTATTATTATTATTATTTCCAAATTGAGCATCTCTTTTACATGGGTCATATCTCATTTTTACTTTGGTTAAACATATTTTTGAGAAATCTAAGTTGAGTTTCATTGGTTTATTTATGATTTTTCATTAAAAAAAATGAGATTTTAAACTTCCAAGTTATATCATAAATGAACTTTGCAGTTTATTAAGAATAAAAAATAATATCATGACTCATCTAAAAATAAAATCTAAAACACAAACAGAGGAATAGGTGTTATATCCATTGACACGTTGTTAGACCTCAATTATTCAACGGTAGAAAATGAATTTCCATGGGCACCAAAATCTGGTGAGTTAAGATCAGTAAGCTATAAAAAGACATCGCCAACCCACTGATAAAGATAGGAAACCTTTCAAGAGGCTTCTCTAATCTTTCTTTCAGAAACCTCTCTCGGATAGAGTTCTGACTTATTGTTAGACTTCTTTGACTACGAACACTTAGATTCTTTCTCTTCCATGGTTCTTTCCTCTCTCAAAACAAGGTTGGATTTTTAAAAGTCGATCCTTGAAAGAGTCATTGCTCCACAAAGCAACAGTAAAAAAAAGGATCATCACAACCGACCTCTTCCTCAAAAAAAAAAAATAAAAAAATAAAATAAAATAAATCCTCATCATTTTCAATTCATCATTCTTATGGTCCAAAACATGTTCCAATAACAAGAAAAAAGGAATTATTGCATCAACATAATATTTGAGTTAAATTCTATCAACCAACCCCATTAGAATGCTGGCTAATTAACCCTTCTGGTTAGCTTAGTCAATGCTCATACAAGTCACTGCCAATGATTGCTACAAGTCAATGAAATTATATTGCTAGTTTTTAGGAATTTTTTGTCCACAAGCCATGATATACTCTCTTGACAGTTCTGGTGATCAATAGTTTAGAACCACAATGTCCATGATTGAAAAAACAAGAAATTGAAAAACAAGAATGAAGCCAAAACAAGTTACAGTGTTAAACCATCTGGCAAGGAGCAGTCCTCATCCTAATGCCCAATGACAATGTCCTTCCATTCACAGCACATGACTGCAATTCAATTATAAGGGAATGTTACATTTACTTTGTTAATCATTATGATAAACTATATATATATATACTATTTTAACTGATCATGATACTGTGTGCCTACCTCTATTAGTATCACTATCAAATTTTCAGCTGGCTGGCTCACTTGATCAAGGATAACATTTTACATTTTTTTTTTTTAAAGGAAGAAAACAAGGAAAGGTTATTTTGTCTTTGTTTGATTGACAGATGTGTGCTCCTGTTGTTATCATGCCAGTAATACAAATCATATCTAGAGACCTTACTGATGCTATCACTAGTGTATCACTTGTTGATGTTTCAATTATTATGTGTCGGACTTTTTTTGTTTTGACATAGGGGATGAACCCCTCTATAGAGGGACATCAAGTAGGGCCTTAGATGGCAATGAGTCTAGCTTATTTCACTCACTGCGTATCTGAGATGTGGAGAGCTTCTAGGAGTTTATCTTTATCAAATAAATTATCCAAATTGCTACCCCCATTTACGAGGGTGGGGAATCGAACTTGAGAGCATTTTAAACCAAGCGAATTACCCGGCATATGAGACCCGAGATACTGAATAGATCTCTCTTTATATCACTTTATTTTTTTATAGATATAAATTTGATTTGCATCTAACATGATGATTATGATTATTTGTAATAACTAAAAAAGAAAAGCTCAGTGTAGATAAATAACTCATTAAATTTGAATTGAATGGTGAAGTTTAGGTCTTAAATCTATGCATATTTGTGTGTGTGTGTGTGTGGGGTAATTTCAAACAAGTTTTTTGAAATTTTTTTCTGAGAGTTTTGTTTGCATAATCGGTAAAAAGTTAGAATTACTTAAATTCTTCTGTAAAAATTGATATTTATTTGTATATCCCTACAAATCAATTTTTTTTTATTTATATATGAGTTGTCTCTTAATGGCGTTAAACTAATTGATGATACGAGTAAAAATTACTAAAATTGATGTATTACTGTTCCCTCTTTAAATGAGTTTTTGCTAATATATCTTTGTAAAAATTTAAAATTATTTAAATATTCCTAAAAATGTTAAATAATAGCTTAGATATTTTTTAATTATGGTTAAGTTTTAACCCTAAAACTCAAAATTCTAACAAAAATTAACTGTGACCCACACTGGGAGTATATAAATAATAATTTATATTTGACTGTAGTATGCAAGTAAAAAAAAAACATTTTTATGGAAGTATTTAACAAAATGCATATTTTTGTAGGGTCATGCCAGCAAGTTTTTCAATTTATTTTTAAGTCAAAAGGTACACCCAATGCATGAGGTGCAGGGAGGATTTACTTGGAGCTTCAAGCTCCATCTTTTAATCTCAATCAATGAGGATGAGATATGGATAGATATGATCAATGAGTGATGTGATCTAATTTAATGATATAATGATATAATATGTAGTTAGTGCCTTGTTAAAGGTTGAATTAACCCAAAACTTTGATCAATGCCACCAAACTTTGTTTTACTCATTCAAAGTTAAAGATAAGTTGCAGAAAGTATAGTCTAAGTAACACCATCAAAGTCAATAAATCTTTTATCATCCTATCAAATTATACTGGTTTGAATCCACCACAAAAGCAAATTAAAATTTGAGCTTTTCAATAATCAAATTCTAAAACAGGGATGAAACAGACAAGAAATTAAAGCTCAAATAAATGCAGAATTGTTCATTTTATTTATTACTTGTTTGGGATGAGATGCACAGAATCATGGACAAATATAACATGAAAACACAAAACAGAAAGAAAAAAAAAAAAAAAAGGAAAGAAAACAACCTTCAATTATTTCTACATGATCTAAAACTCTACAAAACTTAATTTACAAACTTCACTCATTTCCCATCTCCTCCTCATGAAGTTCAATCTCCTTAAACCTCTTAATGAACTCCTCCACCCTCTTGTTCAGCTCCTCATCAGACATATTCACATACTCACTATCACTTCTCTCTTCTCCTACTCCATTGTCCATCACTTGTTCCCCTTGTGTCTTTTTCTCATTTTCATTAATGGACTCAGCTCCATGAACCAACTGGTTTGACTTCATTTCACCATCATGATCATGAATTTTTTCTTTCGGAACATTAACAGAGAGCGGGGACGATCTTCTTGATCGGTTATTGTGCTTGTCGAACTCATTGGCTCCATGAACCAACTGGTTTGACTTCATTTCACCATCATGATCTTGTGTTTTTCCTTTCGGAACATCAACAGGGAGCAGGGATGATCTTCTTGATCGGTTATTGTGCTTGTCAAACTCATTGTAGAGTTCGTAATTCTCAGATGAAGAAGAGAAGATGCCAGAGTCGGTTGCGATGATTATGATGATGGTGTTGGAGATAAGGAACCAGAAAACAGTGTCACTGAAGAGGGTGGATGGTGGCACATGTAAGAGAGATACATAGAGAACAGGGAGAGAGATTACAATGGAAATGGAGAACATCTTTGCTTTTGAAGTGGAAGCAGTATGCATGAGCTTGTGCTGCTTCACCATGCTTGGTGGTTGTCCTATATCAAGACATAGTAAGGAAACAATGGGGGGGTTTTATAGGACAAAAAAGGTTAATGATTGAATCTAGACTGTTGTGGAATTAAGGACATGTGGAGAACTTGCAAGAACTTGCAACAACTAGGGACAAAATAATTGTGAGTTGATGTATCCATATTATAGAAGAGAAGGAAATGGGGTGCTTGATTGATTGGGACTTTGGACTTTGATTTCGTGCCGCAGATTTTTAAGTGTGTGGAGGGTTAGATAGCAAATAGATGGGCGCACAAAGAAAAGCAAATAGTTCGCATATAGACCAATGGCCATAAAGGCCTATTGGTACCAGGGTTTCTTGTTAAGTGATGGATAGTAAACTTGGGGAAGACCTGGATTCGAACCACCTCCCTTACAAGGTGAGGGTTAGGTGAACGGATCTCTATCGAGTCTTTGTGCTAAAGTCTTTGCAGAGCAGATATGCAACGCCCTGACATCCTTGAGTTGCTTGTAAGCCTTTTTAAAAAAAAAAGAGAAAAAAAAGTTCGCATATAGGTATCCCCGCACATCAAATATAGGAGAGAAAGATCATGTAATTTAGAGATATAGCCCGCACAATGATTGGAATGACTTGAGGTTTGATATGGAATGGATTAGGTGAATCCCAATAGCAATGAGTTGAGTGTGATGAATTGTTTTGAAAGCTATAAGATCTCTTGGGTGCAGTCTGCATCAGTGACAACATTTGTGGTTGAGATTGAGCATTTGGTGATCAGAAATTGGGGGCAGTGGTAGTTGACATTGCTTAATATATTATTAATAGATACTAATGTGATAATAAACCAATTTGATCAAATTCCTTGGGTTGGTTCTGATTGTCAAGGATATGTATGTTTATTGGAGAGTTTGGAAAGCAAAGTTGAGGAAAATGGTGGTACTTGGCTGTCTTTGCATCAATGATTTTGAGAGAGGCTTGTTAACGTGCCATGTTGCTATTCCTTTCAAGATAAAAGGCCTTTTTGATTCAGCAAAATTGTAAAGCTTTTTTTTTCTCAAAAATGTAAAGAGAAACACACATAAACACAAAGAAACGGAAGAAATCATATATTTATCCTATCAATAAGGTCATCTCTAATTATCCTATAAAGGGCAGTCCTGCGCGGGGTTCGGGGAAAAGTTAGACCACTCGAGTCTATTGTATGCAACTTTACTTTTCTTTTTTTGTAAGAGGTTGTTTTAGCATTTGGACATATGCCTCAGGGTAGTCACAGTGTAATTTCTTATTCTTGTATCAAGGCTCACTTCATCTCTAATAATCCCATAATAAATTAATTTTGTGAATTTGGATTTGAATGTATGAGTTTGATTCTATCCATTGGATACGATTTCTTTACTGCTCGAGTTGACAATAATAGGCCTATAGTTGATATAGTTGATAGAACTACAAGGAAGCCTCCAAAATCCTAGCTTTTATAATGTTCCCTTGATAGACAGCATCAAATTAGTGACAGATCAACAAATATCTTCAAAATGGTAATTTCATAACAAAATAGAAGAAATTGTACATGTAGTTCATATTTATACCAGAGGTATTGTTCATCTTTCGGATATGAAGGAAATCAACCAACCGACAGTAGAATAATCACAACTCATTAGAATTAGAGATGCTCAACTATAGACCGATGAATATTTGAGGGCCTGGCCACCCCTACATCCTCCCAATCCTTCCAAATAATACATAAGCAACAAGAGACAAAAAGTAGAAGCTAAAGGAGTATAACAAAATGCATGATCATCATCACATGATAAAAGAATAGAAGATCAATCACAGCTAACAAACAACATGAAACTGAAATAGAAGGAAGAAGCTGCAGAAAGCTACTGTAACATAATATGGGCCGTAAAAGTAGCAGGATAAAGTAAGACATAGCAGCATTAGAATGAAGGAAATTAAGATTATAATATCGGTGGTAATGAGAGAAGAAAGTATTAAGGACCTGAAACATTAATGACAAGACATAAATTCAACACAACATCAAAAATAAAATAGGTGCAGAAACAATTGTTGTTAGAAAATCCAATATCTAGATTGAAGTTGTCATAACGAACAAATGCAATTCCGACTTATTATTATTACTATTTTTATCAAAGTTGATTTCATTGACTATAACCTTTGACAAATAAGGGAGCCTTGCATCTCTCAACAGTACCATCAACTCGTTGCTTGAGTTGATAAACCCATTTGCAACCTGTTGCAAGTGAGGAAGCGTGGAATGAGTGTGGCAATTTGTCGAACACTTGATGTGCAACTTCACCAACACCTAAAGAATAAGCGCGATAGATGGCAATACAAAGAAAGCACATACAACCATTCACACAAGAATATAATGGGGACACCAAATTTAGCGTGGTTGGCCAAGAAAAGCCTACATCCACGGGAGGACAATGCTTCACTAAAACTTGGGGATTACAAGAAGCAACAAGGAGGAAACAAATGGCTAAAACCAAAGCCCACAAAAGAGAAATACAAGAGTAATAAATTCCCTCACCTCCAAACACCAAGGAGGAATGCACCTTAACAAGATGAGATTTAGGGTTTCTTCTTCTCTTGTTCACCTTCTCCTTTCTCTCTTCACATGCTCTTACAAGACTCTCTCTTATCTCACAACCCAACAAACATAACCCTATATTAACCATAGAGAAATCTAGACCGTTGGATTAAAAGAGATAAAGATTTGGCTTCATCCCAATGATAAACCATATCCCAAGGAAAGCCAATATTTAACAATCCCCCACTTGAAATCAAATCTTCTATCAAGCATCAATGAAGCATCAAGCATTGTCCTCCAATCATTCGGGTCACGTCTCCACTAACCCGGAAAGCCTCCTACATTGAGATGTCTTCTCCGTAGGCACAACCTTTGTCAACAAATCCTCAAGGTTGTCATTTGTGTGGATCTTCTCAATATGCAAATATCCACGCTCCAAAGCATGCCGGATAAAGTGGTACCTCACATCAATGTGCTTTGTTCTAGAATGAAAAGCCGCATTCTTGACAAGATGTATCGCACTTTGACTATCACAATGCAATGCATACTTTCCTTGTACCACTTTAAATTGATTAAGCACATGTTTCAACCAAATCATTTCTTTGGCTCCTTCGGTCAAGGCAATATATTCCACTTCCATAGTAGACAAGGCAACAATGTCTTGAAGTTTAGACATCCAACTCACCGCACCACCACCAAATATGAAAACATACCCTGTAGTGGACTTCCTTGTCTCTCTACAACCGGCATAATCGACATCAACATAACCATTAACCACCAATGAAGAACCTCCAAAGCACAAGCATAAATTTTGTGTACCCTTCAAGTAACTAAGAACCCACTTGACGGCTTGCCAATATTCCCAACCGGCACTAGACATGTACCTTGAAACAACCCCCACCGCATAAGCAATGTCCGGCCTTGTGCATATCATAGCATACATCAAGCTACCAACCGTGGAGGTATATGGAACATTTTCAAATTTTTCATCCTTTGGAGAACTCTTCTTGGATAGATTAAAATGTGCCGCAAGAGGTGTAGAAACCGGTTTGCAATCAACCATTCCAAACCTTTCAAGGACTTTGCCAATGTATTCGAATTGACTCAACCATAACTTCCCATGCTCTCTATCTCGGTGAATGCGTATACCTAAAATCTTCTTTGCGGCACCAAGGTCTTTAGTAGCAAACATCCTTGACATATGGAACTTCAAGGATTTAATCTCCTTCCGATCATTGCTAGCTATCAACATGTCATCCACATAAAGTAACAAACAAGTAAACATGCCACATGTGGAACCTTTGAAGAAGACACAATGATCAAAATCACATCTAGAATAGCCTTCATCTTGCATAAAATTGTCAAACTTCTTGTACCATTGTCGCGAAGCTTGTTTCAAGCCATACAACCCCTTCTTCAACTTGCACACCAAGTTAGGATTAGACTTGTTAGCAAAGCCTTCCGGTTGAGACATATAAATCTCCTCTTCAAGGTCACTATGCAAGAAAGCCGTCTTGATGTCAAGTTGTTCAAGCTCCAAATCAAGATTAGCCACTAAAGATAGAATAACTCTTATGGAGCTATGCTTCACCACCGGAGCAAATATTTCATTGAAATCAATACCATGCTTTTGACCATAGCCCTTCACCACTAGTCTTGCCTTGTATCTTCTTGATCCATTGGCTTCATGCTTTATCACATACACCCATCTATTCTTTAATGCTTTCTTTCCACTTGGAAGCTTCACCAAGTCCCAAGTTTGGTTCTGATGCAAAGAGTCAATCTCTTCTTCCATTGCCTTTTGCCATTTAGCTTTCTCAAGACAACTTTGTGCTTCATGAAAAGATTCCGGCTCACCGGCATCGGTAAATAAGCATAATACAAGGATGGAGAATACCTTTGGATGGGCTTAGGAGTCCTTGTAGATCTCCTTAAAATTTGTGGAGACGAAAATTCTTGTTCTTCCTCATCAACATGAGCATCCCCTTGCTCAATCATCTTTATGCTATCATCATGACCATCAACATCACCATGGCCATCACCATCATCATGGTCTTGAGGATGAATTTCTTGTACTTGCCGAGGAGGAACACATGAGTCAACTTGCATATGAACAACAAGTTTCTCATCCTTTTGCTCTTCTTGATTGCTTTCTTTGAACATTACATCCTCACGAAATATCACATCACGGCTTCTAATTGTCTTCCTCTTAATTGGATCCCACAACCGGTAGCCTCTATCATCACCACCATAACCAAGGAAAGCACATCTCCTTGATTTCAAATCAAGCTTACTTCTCTTCTCAAATGACACTTGCACATAAGCTTCACAACCAAAAACTCTTAAATGATCATAAGAAATTTTCTTACCACTCCATAGCATTTCGGGAATATCACTATCCAATGGAGCACTTGGTGATCTATTGATGAGGTACACCGCCGTATTTGTAACTTCGGCCCAAAAGAACTTAGGAAGACCGGAGTGAGATAGCATGCTTCTTACTCTCTCCACAATGGTTCTATTCATTCTTTCAATAACACCATTTTGTTGTGGAGTATAAGGAACAATTTTCACTCTCTTAATGTCATTCTCTACACAAAAGCCATCAAAAGCACTAGAGCAAAATTCTCCACCATTGTCGGTTTGCAAGCATTTTATAAACCTTTCACTTTCTTTCTCAACACAGGCCTTGAACTTATTGAAAGTTTCAAAAACTTGATCTTTGGATGCCAATGGATAAATCCAACGCTTCTTTGAATAATCATCCATGAAAGTAACAAAATAGGAAGCACCACCAAGAGACTTGACATTCATAGGGCCACAAACATCGGAATAAACTAAATCCAACGCTTTCAACTTTCCATGAGATTCATGCCTCTTAAAGTTTACTTTATGTTGCTTGCCCATGATGCAATGCACACATAATTCAAGAGATGAATTCTCAAACAAAGGAATAAGCTTTCTATCTTGCAATACCTTCATTCCTTGCTCACTAAGGTGACCAAGCCGACTATGCCAAACATACACATCATCATGTCCTCTTGTCGTTGCTGACATACATCTTTGAGGTGAGCCAAGAAAAGTATACAAACTCCTATCCTTTTGCCCCTTCAATACCGTCATACGACCCTTGGAGATCTTCAATGATCCATTGCCAAAAGTGACCACATAACCGGCCTCATCAAGTTGCCCGGCCGAAATAAGGTTCTTTGTTATCTCGGGAACATGCCTCACATTAGTCAATGTATGCTTCTTCCCATTTGCTTGCTCAATAACCACATCACCAATGCCCAAAATTTTACATGCACGATCATTACCAAGGTAGACATTGCCACAATCAACCTCTTTGTAGGTGGAGAAAAATGATCGATCCGGACATATGTGAAATGAAGCACCGGAGTCTAACACCCAAGTATCAACGGGAGAAGAAACCGTACAAGCAATACTCAATGTGACTCCATCTTCGCTATAAGATGCTATGCTTGCTTCACCATCAACTTGCTTCCCTTTTCGCTTGCTCTTCAAGAGATTACAATCATTCCTCACATAGCCTTGTTTCTTGCAATACCAATAAGTAATTACCCGGCCCCGTGACTTTGATCTTCCCTTTCCTTGTGACTTGCCCCTATTAGTAAAGACATCACCCCTTTGTTGAGACCTTCCTCTTTCACCGGCCGCTAGTGCTTGACTCGAGTCACTAGACATTTGTGAAGAAGCCCTTCTAGTCTCCTTACTACTTAATGAAGAAACAACATCACTCAACTTGAACTTGTTCCCCATTGTATTCGCCACGGTAGTAACAAGAGTATCCCAACTTGGAGGCAAAGAGCTCAAAAGTAGCAAGCATAAGACCTCTTCACCAAGATTCACCTTTAGAGCTTTCAATTGTGCCATATTGAGTTAAACTCATTCACATGCTTCCGCACCGTGACACCATCCTTCATCTTCAAGAGAAATAACCTCTTCATGGCATGCATCTTATTGATACCCGATGGTTGCTCAAAAATTGCCCCAAAGTGCTCCAAAGTTCATAAGCAGTCTTGCATTGATAAACATCAAACAATATAGATGGTGAAATACATGGCCTTATCACTGACAAGCATTTCCGATCAAGAGACTTCCATTCTTCATCACTCATAGATGAAGGTTTAGCATTCTCCCCCAATAGTGGTAGATCCAACTCCTTATAGACAAGATGATCCTCCATTATGATCTTCCATATTGGCCAATTATCCTCCTTGAGCTTTTCAAACTCCATTGCCTTGTCCATAGCTATGAGACCAAGTCACCACCAATACAAGCTTCAATTCTCTCAATTGCAAGCTTAGACAACCACCACAATCCTAGAACTAAGTTCTGATACCAATTGTTGCGAGTGAGGAAGCGCGGAACGAGTGCGGCAATTTGTCGAACACTTGATGTGCAACTTCACCAACACCTAGCAATAGCACAATGGATGGACAATACAAAGAGCACATACAACCATTCACACAAGAATATAATGGAGACACCAAATTTAACGTGGTTCGGCCAAGAAAAGCCTACATCCACGGGAGGACAATGCTTCACTAAAACTTGGGGGATTACAAGAGCAACAAGGAGGAAACAATGGCTTAAACCAAGCCACAAGAGAAATACAAGAGTAACAAATTCCCCTCACCTCCAAACACCAAGGAATGCACCTTAACAAGATGAGATTTAGGGTTTCTTCTTCTCTTGTTCACCTTCTCCTTTCTCTCTTCACATGCTCTTACAAGACTCTCTCTTATCTCACAACCCAACAAACATAACCCTATATTAACCATAGAGAAATCTAGACCGTTGGATTAAAAGAGATAAAGATTTGGCTTCATCCCAATGATAAACCATATCCCAAGGAAAGCCAATATTTAACACAGCCAACTACATGCATACACGGAGTGCATGTGAGGAACAAGAGTCCAAGTCTAATTACAAATGAGAGTATCATATTCGTCCTGCATGGCTTTAACCAATGACGACCCTTTGCTGCCTACTTGTAAGTGGTGGGCTCAACTGGACAACTTTTAAAATCAGCAAGAAGATTTGAAGCCACTGGATGATGTGTGGCAAGATAAACTTTGGGCTGACGAGTTTCACCCTTGGTCATAGCGGTCATTGAATTAATGTTGATTGGAAGTGATGGAACAGACAATATTCTGGGCATCAACTATATCAGTAGAAGCAGTGGTGGCATTAGAATAGGGACTTGAGGAATCAGCTGGAGGATCTTTCGTTGGAATAGACGATAGTGGTGCAAGCCTCATTCCAAACTCAGCTAAGGACTTGGACAACGAAGGTAGTTTCTTTATTCGAAAGTGTGTAGTTCTTCTACTTTGAGACTGTAGTATAAAATCATCAAACAGAAATGTAGATTCATCAAGGCATTTGTACCCTTTTTTGTGTTGATGAGTCTAACCCAGAAACACACACCACATAGATTTATAGTAGAGCTTATCACGTTTAAAGGGAGTTAGACGTGGGAAGCAAGCAGAACTAAAACTTTCAAATGATTATAGTCAGGCCGATTACCAAAGACTCAAAGAGTACATCAAAGGGTAAGCAACTTTCAACGGTTTGTAGGGAAGCCAATTTATAAGTAGGACAACAGTAGTGAATGTAAAATTCCAATAAGTTCCAGGTACTTTACCATGGGCCAACAAAGGGGTTAATTACTCATATGGTCCCTTAACTATACACTAGATATCACTAGCTCACTCAGCCCCTTTACTGCCATGTCAGTTTCTTTTTAATCGGCAATCAATTACAGGAACTTTTCTATTACAATATGTAAGTTGGAGGATTTTTTTTGTTACAAATTTAAGACTAAGAACTGGATTGGGAATATGGCAAAGTTGAGAGACCATCTGAGTAACTCACTAACAAAATGAGACTTGTTTCCACAGCATGTCATTGTTTCCTTTAGCTAAACCATTTTACTCTCTAGAGTATCAGGGCAAAAATCAAATGTGTGATGCCACCACGGACATAAGGAAGGCCTGAAGTGAAGTACTTGTGAACTCACCTCCTCCATTTGTTTATATAACTTTGACACAAGAATTAAATTTATTTTCAACAAATGGAATAAACTAATTAAAGATGAAGCCCACTTCAGATTTGCAATGTAGAGGAAAATACCAAGTAAAATGAGAGCATTCATCAATAACAATGAGATAAAAATGATAGCCTTCAATAAATGAAGTGGGGGCACGCTGTAGGAGTTCAAGACGATGCTAAGAGAGATCTTAGGAAGAAGAGAAAGATATAAAAGTTTTAGTATTACATCTTCAACCTCTTACCAAATTATAACCAACTAAGCCCCATATATAGGCTTTACAAACAAACCTTTCTATCTACCCTCATAATTGCATGTCTACTAACCTTTCATATTCTCATACAACCTTCACATTCCAACACAACCTTTCACATTCTCATAACTCATAATAATAACTCTACACACCTCACTCTTGATTTAATATTTAAGTTTAAACTTCCAACATCCCCCCTTAAACTTAAATATTTAATTATCTTTTTTTCTTTCTTCTTCTTCCTCCTTTATTTGCTTCTTTCTTTTTCTCTTCTTTTTCTTCTTTCTTCTTTTTCTTTCTTCTTTTACTTCTTCTTTCTTTTTCCCTCTTTTTCTTCATCTTCCTTTCTTGTCTTGACTCTTTTGCAATCATTTCATTGAGTTCCTTTTTCTTTCTAAACTCGTGTTTTCCGTACCAATTTTCATACACAATTTTTGCTGCAAAATATTGCAAGTGATTAAGGTCGAATTTCCCGTAGTGATACTTAATAGGTGGTAACTCCACTTTCTCTAAGATCTCCTTAAGCAACGCCTTGAACTGCACCGTCACTACAACGAATCTTCCATCTTCCATTTCTTCTTCTTTGGACTTGTACTCTATGAGTCTCAGCGGTCCCTCTTTCTCCTTGATATTGGACTTGTACCTGTTGGGTCTCAGCGGTCCTTCCTTCTCTGGATCGATCTTCCTTGGCTCTAATACCACTTGTAGGAGTTCAAGACGATGCTAAGACAGATCTTAGGAAGAGGAAGAAGAGAAAGATATAAAAGCTTTAGTATTACATCTTCAACCTCTTACCAAATTACAACCAACTAAGCCCCATATATAGGCTTTACAAACAAACCTTTCTATCTACCCTCATAATTGCATGTCTACCAACCTTTCATATTCTCATACAACCTTCACATTCCAACACAACCTTTCACATTCCCACAACTCATAATAACAACTCTACACACCTCACTCTTGATTTAATATTTAAGTTTAAACTTCCAACACACACCACATTCATCACTATACAAGGTGTGTAAACTTACATAGAATAACTCATTCTCTTGGCAAAAGGAGGTTTGGATAGCTTGCCAAGTTTACAACTATTACAAAGCAACTTTATTTGGATCTAGAAGAGGATAAAGATCCTTCAAAACTTGAAAAGAAGGGCGTCCCAAACCAGCATACCACACATTGCCATCAACTTTATTTGAGAAATAGCCTTAGGAAGAGTAAGAAGGAGAGCCTTTGCTACCACCAACTGGATAAAGGCCTCAACACCCCGGTCCCTCAAGTAAGATCAGCCTCATCTTTAGGTCGCTAACCACAAAACCATTGATAAAATATAAATAACAACAATTTTCTCTTGTAAACTGAGACACGTTGAGTAAATTTTTGCATAAGTCTGACACAATCAAAGTATGTCCAAGTTTAAGAAAGGTGTTAGGAATTGAAACACAACTAGTGTGAGAGATTTGAAGGCCAACACCATCACCAATTTGGACACGATTAGGGCCTGAGTAAGGAACCATATCTTGGTGAGTTCGAGTCTTGAGTCATATGATTAGTATCTCTGTCGAGGATACAACATAGAATTTGTCGGGTTAGCAACTTGTATTGCAACAAAAGATTAAACCATATTTGGAGTTGAGTCATCACAGCAAGATAATAATTAGCCTTGCAATGGTTAAGTCCACCACATTTGAAACATTGATAGGTCTAGTGGCGGTGGAGGAAGAAGGTCGCTAACCCTTTCTTTCCTCTTTGAACAAGGCCGTGAGAGGATTATGTATGCCCTCCAGAGTATCCAAAACCACAGCCCCGATTATGATGACCACCAAATTTTGTGTTATCCCTACCCGAACCTTTAGCAGAATAGAAAGAAATAGCATGGGAAGCAAATGATTGAAGGCGTTGAATACGCATTTCAAAGTCCAAAAGGCTTGCGGTTACCTCATCAACATAAGGTAGATCAAGAGGTCTATTGGTATCTCGGTCCCTACAAGAATTCCAATGACCAAAATGTCTTGGGTTTGATTCGTGGGTGATGGCATATTTTTGGGAGTGTGAGCAATGTTTGTGGCGGGTGGTCCCAGCGCCCACGTGTGCGCAAGCCTCACCCTCATCATGTATGCTCCGCTAAGTAGACCTTAAGTGCATGTTGAAGTCACAACAAAATCGAATTCTGAACCAAGGCTTTTAAGAATCCAAGGGATAAGATCATCATCACAAATTGGTTTCCAAGCACTAGCAAGTGCTAAAGCAATCAACTTGGCTCATTGAACATAGTCAAAGATAAACTTAGATCTCTTTTGCAAGTTATGTAGTTCAGCCCGCATGTGTTAAATACATGAACATGTATGTGTCCTGTACACGATTTTTAGAGAACTCCAAACTTCATGGGTAGTTTGACAATTGATTACCTGTAAGAGCACACCATCTGAAATAAAACTAAGCAGTCAAGTAAGCACCATTTGATCTAAGTGAAGTCATTGAAGGACTTCATCGGAGTCATCCATACCCTCTGGAAGACCAATAGATCCATTAACAAAGCCAAGTAAGTGGTGACATCGAAGCATCGGAAGAACTTGCATCTTCCAAAAAAGATAATTGGTGAAAAGAAACTTGGGCCGAAATCTCGAAAGTGATAAACTTTACCACGGGAAGGAGGAACACCCATTGTTTGCTATTAGTGGTAGAAGAGAATGATGACATAATCAGTGCAACAAGAGTAGATGAGGCCACAAGGAAGAATTTTTTAAAAAGAAAGAGTTTCCCATGAAGCTCTGATACCATTTGAGGAAAGCAACATTATGGTGATGGATGCCTTGGATGCATGAATTTATTAAAAGAATGAGATCAAAGAATTACATTTATTTGGGATTGAAATCCCAAGATTTTAGCTAATTACAAAATAGTTAAAAATAGAAATAAATGACTTTACAAATTCACACCATATAATCATGTCAAGATTAACATCAGTCAATTTTATAACAAATACATTATCAAAATCATGAATAAAAAAATGAAGACTATGTATCTTACAAGTATCTTACAAATTGGTACCATTTTCAGATAAGATCATTTACTTGCTCTATTAGATAAGGCCACAATAAAGCCTACATAAGTAAGAAGTGGATGGTAGGCTACATGCTGAATAGTAACAATAGCACTTGTTGACACTACTTTTCAATTTTTTATTTAAAAAGATTTTTTTAAACACATTTGGTAACTAATTTTCAAAAAATAATGACCCAAACATTATATTGATTTATTAATATGGGGGTTCCTATTTAATAGCTATATAAATTATGGAGCAGAGAGGTGATGATATAGAGAATGGTAATTATTAAAGCCTTTTTACCGGTGATCTCTTTGGTTTTATTGAAGGTCCCTTGTGCAGGGGAACGATTGGTTGGGACAAACCTGTGATTGAACCCCTGCATCACAAGGAACTTTATGTTTGATTGGGGAATATCCCACTTGGGATTAATAATAATTTTTGAAAAATTTTAAAGTAAAGGTATTAATGATAAGATAGCTATGTGGCTTCCATGTATTGGTGGGTGGGTCATTATTATATTCTTAAACTTCAATTAAAATTTTTGGCGGAAAAAATTTTATTGGGAAATGTGTTGGGATATACCCCAATCAAACACAAGCAAGGTGAGGGCACGCATGCAAAAAACCGTGTTATTCGCCTCTGACTTTCGAGAGGTGCTTGTCGCCTTTGTAAAAGACAAAAATATTAAAGTTTTTTCATATTTTATCATATTTCATGAGTTTTTTTTTTTCCATATTTTCTCATCATTATCATGTGTCCAGAACTCGATCAAGTTTCTCCGAGTTGTGCTTAAGAGATAACATCTAGTCAAATTCTTAGGGAGTACTTTTAGAAAATACCTTTCATAAAAGATGATAATATGCCTCGGGACAATGATAGTATCACATTTATGGGTAATATATCATATATTATTTTGACATTATTAATTTGAGTTTGCATGAAATCAATCCAATTGCTCCAATGTCAGATTATTTATTTATTTTATTCATATATGCTTTTATTTAATCACAAATCAATAAATTTGTTATAAAAATAAGTTAGTCCAAGCAGCTTTACATTGACTTGAATTTGGTTTCGACATCATTGTTGGATTTTATTTATTTCTTTCTTTTTGGTGAGTTTCTTCTCATCATCTTGGCTTAATGCAACTCAAATTATGCCAAAATCAAGCAATCCTGACAAATTTAATGTATAGATAACTTTTAAACAAATAACAAGAGAAACCAAATTATCTCTCAAAATGTAACACAAATAAAAATCAATCCCGAAGTCCTATTGAAAGGATATCGGCCAATTTAATTACGCGGTATCTAATTAAAATTACATTATGTAATTCATTTGAGTAAGCATACTCCCAAGTTCAAAACCTTATCCCTGTAAATGAGGGGAACCGTTTGGATAATTCACTTAGTGAGCAAATTCGAGTCCCCATATCTGTACGTGCACGATAAGAGATTAAGGATGCTCGTCATCTAAGGCCACACCCCTTGACACGCATTCTAAGAAGGTCTTTATGACCTATGCCAAAAAAAAAATCAATTTAAAGTACATAACATTCGATAATTTTTTTTTGTATTACAACAATTGGATACAACTTCCTACCTTTCTAATAAATTTATTAAACGAGAAATAATCAAGTGGAACCGGTTCCACCACGGAACTAGGTACGTGGTAAAACCACAATCACAACCTTGTCTCGAACTAAAAACAGAAAACATATCTCGAGACAAATCTATGACAACGATTGTCAATTTTATGTGAAACCGGTTCCATTGGATTATTTCTCCTATTAAACAGACTTCACAATTCAACTATAGCAATCAACTTTCTCTTAAAATCATCCAAATCAACAGTTTAGAATAATTCTAATTATGTCTAAAGTAGCATTACTTCCTTAGATCTGAACCAAAAGCACAATACTCCTGAGACTAAATCTTGTATTATTAGAGTCCACTATGACTTATCCAAAAATGATAGGTTAGGAACACCTAAAAGAGAGAGAGACATATGATAGATTGATCTCGGGGGCGGCCAAAAGGACTACAATGAACGAACCGGTATAGAAACCCAGCCCTTTTAACTCGCACGCCTTTTTCCATCTCGCCTTCTTTCCTTCTTCGACCCGGCCCTCTCCTCCTCCCTCGTTCTCTCGGTCTCGCTTTCGCTCTCTCAATATCCCGTTCCTCTGCCCTGGTCTTGGTTTGATCGCTAGAGCGAGGAGGGGACGGCGGAGCTCTTAGGAGACGATGCGATCGGATGAAGAGGAGAGTGACGAGGAGTCGGAAAAGGGAAGGAGGAGTTGGGCCGGAGTTGGCCCCGGCGGCCACTGATGGCTCTGCAAATGGCATGGCAGCAGACGCACCAGCAGCGACGGAAAGCACCTCTTGGGCTCAGGAATCTCGGCAACACCTGCTACCTCAATAGCGTCCTCCAGTGTCTCTGCTACACCCCGCCCCTAGGGCAGTTCTGCCTCTCGTCTCAGCACTCTTCACGATGTACGTGCTTCTCCTTGTTCGCGTCTTGAATCGTTGTATGTATGTTGTTGCCCTCTTTGATTTTCATCAATTGGATCGATTTCTTGGCAGGCAAGAACTGGGCGGTTGGCGGGGAGAAGGAGTGCCCCTTCTGCATCCTGGAGCGGCAGATCACGCGGTGCCTGAGCGCCGAGGGGTCTCTCGAGGCCCCGTCCAAGATCTACAAGTGCCTCACCCTCTTTGCGGAGTCCTTCCGCGGGGGCCGCCAGGAGGACGCTCATGAGTTCCTCCGGTATGTCATTGACGCCTGCCACAACACCTGTCTGAAGCTTCTCAGCAAGTCCGCTGCTGGAAAGGAGAATGCGAGTCCAGGGGCCTCCGGAGCAAGCACTGTGATGAGGGAGATCTTTGGTGGAGCATTGCTTAGCCAGGTGAAGTGCCTTTCTTGCAAGGGAGAGTCTAACAAGACCGACGAGATGATGGACATCAGCCTTGACCTCTTCCAGAGCTTCTCTCTCAATGGTGCACTCAGCCGCTTCTTCCAGCCTGAGATTCTTGACGGAACCAACAAGTACAGTTGCAGCAAGTAAGCATTTAGTGATGTTGTTTTCATAGTTTCTCGTGAATAACAAGATCATCAGTCTGAGCTTGATCTTTTACTGTTTTTAGTTGTAAGAAGCTTTCAGTGGCCAGGAAGCAGATGTTCATACTTCGTGCTCCCAATGTTCTTGTCATCCAGCTCAAGGTAGCTCTGTCCTTGTGATTCATAAGGTTTCTGTTTTGGTATCCGAGTATTTTTTGCTAACTTGGTGTCGCAATTTTGTTTAGAGATTTGAGCCTATTCATGGTGGGAAGATCAACCGGAATATTGACTTTGAGGAGGGTTTAGTACTTTCCAAATTTATGTCTGTTACGAGAAGTCAGGTGCGTCTATTCCCATTCTTCAAGGTTATGCGTCAGTGGTTTTAGTTTGTCGATAGTGATAATATCTACATCTATATCTATATTTATATACATTCATATCTTCCTAGAAATATCTCTGCAAGTTCATGTAATTCATCTATTATCTTGGAGATAAACTCAGAAGACTTGTGACCTGTGAAATGGTTCAATTGTTTGTGTATTTTGCTCCAGTGAATTTTTTTGCAGTCCTCCTATGTAGGTCATAGTGTTTTTTGGAGTTGAATAATTGGACATATGGGCTTCCCTTCTTCTGTTATACAAAATCGATTAGAACAATTCAATCATGAAAATTTTCCAAGAGCCTAACCATTGTTAATTGTCTTTGCTGTATGAAAAATAATTCCAAGCCTCAAACACATTATTGTAACATTAAAATTGTATCTAAGAGGTATTTATTTTCTTATTCTGCTCTGACTTTTGAGCATCAAAGAAATTGCTGTAGATCATCATTAAGAATATAAGATAAACCTGGCTGAAATTATTTGTTTCCATTTTTTGTGCTTTAAATGAACTTTTTAGACCTTGTGAAGAAATATTGCTAAAGAAAACACACACACACACACACACACACACACACAAACATTGAATCGACCTCTGATTTGCACATTGTGCACATATTCAAGAAGAATTTTTAACAAGTTGAGCACGTATTTAAGTTGCTGGCTTTCTTCTAGAATGTGAGGGTATTTTACTATATTAAAGTATTTTGAGGGTTCTTTTTTTTTCATGTCATCTGATTCATCATTATACTCAATGCAGGATCCACAGCCTGAATACAGTCTTTTTGGCAGCATCGTGCATTCTGGTTACTCACGGGATGCTGGACATTACTATGCATATGTCAAGGTTTCTCCTTTCACAAGTTTGTGTTTATATTTGATCCCAGGTCCAGACTCATGGAATCATAATACTTGCATTGACACATTGTTTTGATTAGAAATTTTTTGTTATATCTGTAGGATGCTTCAGGTCGCTGGTATCGCTGCAATGATGCTCATGTTTTAGCCCTCATGCTGCACTTGGGAGGTTTTGTCGGAGAAGGTTTACATTCTTTTCTACATTCGTAGTAACCAAAGCCCAAGTTCTGGTAAACCTGGTTTATCAAGCAATGCTGGGAAGTTTTCTGATTGCCAAAAGACTGCTGTGCAGAAGCCTACTGAAAATTTCAAACCACCTATAAAACAGAATGGGGTATTTTCCTCTATGAAGGGTGCTTCAACCTTAGTGAATAAACAGCCTCCAAGTCCTAGTACACAAATCAAGCCCGGTAGCATGAAAAGTTTTGGGATAAAAAGTGTTGCTTCAAATGGAAATGGGAACCACATTCATCATGATGGGCCGAATGGAAGGTTTAATGTCCTTGAAGAAGCACAAACTGATAAAAAGAATAAAGTTCTACCTACAGGCTGTGTTGCGGATGGATCTAGAATAGTGCAAAGGTCAAAGACATTTGCCACATCCGGCATTAATGGTACTAATGGGAGTCTTTCATCTAGTCTGGTCGACCATAATAAACAACAGATGTCATCAACTCCAAATGGTAATGTATCGAAGTGCCAACTAAAGGTAAAAGAACATGGCACTAATGGGACTCATATTGTGGCTACTTCAAGAGGTGAAAATGATTGTGACCATGCATCTGGCAACATGATCTCTGGTATGAAGAGAAAATCATCCAATGATAAAATGCCTGAAACCTCATTTCAGTTTGGCCAGAAATCTTGGGATTTGACAGGAAAATATGGGCAATTGCAAAACACATACCAGAGTAAACATTCTCCTGAAGGACTTGAGAAGTTTAAAGAAGTGTACGTTTCACTTTTTCCCTTTAATTTCAGTTTGTTAATGCAATTGGGTTATGTCAGTCTCATGATTTATTCTTTTTTTTCCTCATTTTTTGAGGAACATCTCCAGATGTATTATTGTGGAAAAATAAACCTTTTGTGTCCATGTTGTCTTCTTAATACCCCTTATTTTAATCCATGGTCTACTAAGAGGAAAGTGATTCTCTGCTTTTGTGCTTATATGATCAAATACAATGGCCTATTTTATGATAAGCAACAATTTGTACCAACTTCAAATACATTTTGTTTTACTTTCACTACTACATAATTTCCCCTAATGAGATTGATACTTTTCAGGATCGGTGAAGAGATTCGTTCAGATTTGCAATCATGTGGTTGGGTGGATAAAGTAGATGCTTTCATGAGCATCAGAAAGAAGTTATGTAGATTGACAATGGACAAGCTTCCTGGTGATACTGAATTAAGGTCAGTAAGTTCTTTTTTGCAAAAATCTGTCATATGTCCTTATCTTTTGAATGGCTCAAAGTGTTCTAGTTCCTTCTTGGTTGGTGTATCTTGTAATTTTTTCCATTGAGTTTTACATGCACTTGAATGTTTATGGTTCAAATATCCAAAGGCAAATTACAAAACGTTGCGATGGATTACTTTGTCTCTCAACTGATATAATTAGTACCTTGGAAAATGAAATAATTTCATATGAAGTGATGGATATGTGATGCGCTGCTCAGGATTAGGATAAGTTGCATATATGTTTTGTCAATTGTTTTATCAAATGGATATCGTCCCTATAGTACAATCAACATACTAGTTAGAAATTCCTCTGTACCTGTGTTGTGGATTTTATAGAATTGGTTTCTATTATAGTTAAATGACAGGAGTAATTGGAAGTTAAATTTTAGTTGGTCCTCTCGATCATCAACTTAGTTCAATAGTAAATCTGAAGCTAACATTGTGATAACTTCAGGACTAGTTTCTTCTGTTGGCAGAGATCAAGGGTCCTTATATTCATTAAGCATGTTGCCTTGAAATATGGCAGAACCAATGCAAGGATGTTGGATTGTTTCATGTTGTAACACTCTACTACCATGAATTGCTTTTGCAGAATTAGAATCCAAATGAAGTCTTAAGGAGAAAATTCTTTTAAATATTTTGAAGAAATTCTGTTATTTTTAATGCTGGAAAGTTGGCAAATTTCTATAACATTGATAGTTATGAATAAAAGAACATACGAGAAAAATGTGTTTAGTAAGAAAGTTGAATATTAAATGCAAAAGAAGACAAATCATGACTTACATAACAAGAGTTTATTTGGCATATGTAAGAACTGTTTAGAACAATCAACAGTTACATGATTGTTTCTTTAGTTCTATTTTTTATTGCACAATATGATGGATCAATGGGCCTGGATTGTTCAATGTCTCTAATCCACAATAATTTTGATTTTTTTTGCTTAACGGTTGAAAACTCTCAATATGGCAAGCCTCTGCAATTGCTTTATAGTGAGCCAAGGAATTTTCAGTATTTCAACTCAAAAGTACTTAGTTTAGTGCTATGTCCTGTATGCTTCTTGGTATAAACAATGTACCTTATATTCTATGACTTCAATATGTAGGTATGAACCATTTTGGTTATCTCAATACCGACTATCCGTACATTCCTTGGTGCCCTAAACTCATAGTACTTTGTTTAGAGTGTTCCTTTGTTTAGAGTGTTCCTTGTAAGTTGTTTGTAACATTCATGATTAACAATACAACCTTGATTTGTAAGAATGGGGAAAATTTTCAAGTGCATCATAAATAGTTGTTTTTTTAGTTTACTAAAGGTTTCAATTTTTGAGCTTTTATGAATTTCCAAGTTTAGAATATTACATGTCATGGGAGGCTTTCTTTCTTGGAATTTATTTCATTTGAATGAATAGTTGGTCAACATGGAGATATAGTAAAATACTCCAAAAGGTTTATTTATCCCGATCAGAATAATATAGAGAAAGCATTACAACAACAACTAAGCCTTAATCCCATACTAGATGGGATCGACTATATGGATTTTTTGTCTCCAGTATGACTTTGCCGAAGGTAAGATCACAGGTGATATCTAATTTATGTAGATCCTTAGATACTATCTCTTTTCACGTAATCTTAGGTCTACATTTATCCTTCTTCTTGCCTTCTATTACTACGCTATCACATTTTTTAACCAGGGCATCTGGGGGTTTACGATGCACGTGTCCAAACCATCTTAAACACCATTCTCTTATTTTATATTCAATTGGTGCGATATGCACCTTCTTTTGGATATGCTCATTTCTAACCTTGTCCAATCTTGTATGACCACTCATCTACCTTAATATCCTCATTTCTGCCACATTCATCTTATGTATTTATTGAACTTTAGTTGCTTAACACTTACCCCCGTATAGCATGACAGGTCTAACTGTGATTCTATAGAACTTTTATTTCACTTTGTTAATTAAATACTATCTTACATATCACATAACACACCTCGTGTAACTTCTTAATTTCAATCACCTATTTTGATTACATGGAATGCATCTTACATTTATCATCCCATCCTCCTAGAAAATAGAACCTAGATCTTAAAATGGTTACACTTAGGCACTATTATCTCACCTAGTGTCACTCCCCTTCATCTCTCGTACTTTGACTAAAATTACCATGCATATAATTTTATCTCTCAATTTCAATCTTTTATAACCACTCGAGGTGTACCTCTCCTGAATTTTAACATCTAATTAATTCCATTTCAAATGCAAGTCAGTATAATGATATAAATTACAAACAATGATATCGTTATGGGATGTTATTTTGAATACAACTAGTTGACTCATCCATTGCTAGAGTAAACAAATAGGTTCAAGGCCGATCCCTGATGTAGACCCTTTGTTATTGGAAACTCCTTTATATCTCCTCCAATTGTTCTCATACTCGTAACTGCTTCTTCGTACATATCCTTAATAACATTTATATATTTAACATAAATATTTTTCTTCTCCAACACCCACTAAAGGACTTGCCTTGTGATTTCATCATATCTTTCTGCAGAATTCAATAAAACCATATGGAGATCTTTCTTCTTCTATCTATAGATCTTCATCAAGCTCTTTAGCAAATGAATAACTTCTGTTGTAGATCTAACAGATATAAAGCCAAATTGGTTCTCTGACACCTTCAAAATATCCGTAAGTCGATACTTTATTATCATCTCCCAGAGTTTCATCGTGTAGCTCATTAACTTAATGTTATGGTAGTTGGTGTAATTTTGAATATCCCTCATATTTTTATGTATAGGAACTATAATGTTCTTTCTCCAATCGTTTGACATCTTTCCCCTGCTTAGTATAGAGTTAAAAAGTTTGGTCAATCATAATACCCCAACTTTACCAAGACATTTTCAAACTTCAATCGGAATACCATCCGGGCCTTTATTTTTTTCAGTGTTTCCTTGACCTCACTAATCATGATTTTACGTGTATAACTAAGGTTCCTCTCCACTACTGATGCATAAAAATCTAGAAAGTTATCATCATAACTTGCATTGAATAGGTGATCAAAATAGCTTCTCCATCTTTCCTTGATTTCCTTATCTTCTGTTAAGACTTGTTGAGACTCATCCTTAATGTACTTGACTTGGTTTATGTCATTTCCTTTCATATCTCTTAACCGTGCTATCTTATACATTTCTTTTTCCCTTTCTCGCGTTCCTAACTTTTGATACAAATCGGCTAAAGGTTTACCTCGGGTCTCTTAACCCTTTTTTTGGCCTTTTTTTTTGCCTTATATTTTTTTCAAAGGCTTCCCTATCCTCAGATGTGGGTAACTTTTTATTCTAATATCTTTTCTCTTTAATAGCCTTTTGTACCTCCCCATTCCACCACCATGATTCATGTGATCGAGATCCTAATCCCTTAGAGACCCCTAGGACTTCACTCCCTACATTCTTAATATGATTTGCCTTCTTTTATAAGGTGTTTGCATCATCTTCCATGTCTCAAACTGCCTTTTCCCATATTTTATTCATAAATACTAATTAGTTGGTCTTTTTTAAAGCTCACTATTTAATCCTATGCTGCCTAACCCTCTTTTTTTTCTTCATTATACCATTTTTCATCACATCCAACACCACTTTTAACCTATCTTTGGTAGGGTATAGCGCTACAGTCTTTCACATGCTCGACTTATCCATTCTTTTATAACAAGGAAGTTTATCTGACTACAATCACCTCTATTCTTAAAGGTAATCAAGTATGATTCCTTTTTCTTAAAGCACGTGTTGGTCAATACCAAGTCATGAGCCAAAGTAAAATCTAATATAGATTTTTCTTTCTAGTTCCTATTATCATATTCATAACCTCCATGTACTCTTTCATAGCCATCACTGAGTCTACCGATATGCCCATTAAGATCTCCTCCAATAAAAAGCTTTTGCATACTTGGAATCCTGAGAACTACCCCATCCAAATCAATATAGTGAGTGAGTATGCCCACGAGCACGCGGCGAGGGGCGTACTCATTCACTATATCGATAATCTCTTCTCTCCCGATAGCCTCGAATGTATAATCACTATCTCCTACCATTTTCACTTGACCACTTTTGTCGGCTTTCATTCTTGGTTCTATAATAATACTCACTTTATTCCTATGTTTATCTCCTCCACATTACCATAATTTATAGCGTGCGTTACCAACCTCTTTAGCATTGTTTTCTATCCATTTAGTCTCTTGCAAACACATTGTATCTATTCTTCTCCTTTTTAGAGTGTCTACTAACTCCATAGATTTTCCTATCAAAGATCCTATATTCTAACTATTAATCATAATTCTACTCTCATGGACTAATGTCTTTACTTGTATCCGTCCATTAAGATGCGAGGACCCTTGCTTATTTATCACATCCGAGTGCCGATGTGGCGGGACTAACTTCTTTACCTACACCCGTCCATGATGTGGGAACCCTTGGGTGGCGATATGATAGAACCCTTTGCTTATTTAACACTACATCCTGGTGCGTTGTAGTGCGTGCCTAGGTGGACACGTCCCAACGGTATAAATCAAAGAATTCATATTAGAAGTGTGACTTAGTTTTATGCTGGTTGTCAACCTATCGCAACTCTCCTTATTTTTAAGAACTGCGGTAGAGGCTATGCTTACATCACCTTTCGCATGAGCGGAGTTATTATAAAGAAAACATTAATGATAATAAAATCAAAGACGGGATCCTCTTTTTTTTCCCTTTGCATAGAATAATGTTGGTATAAATTTTTTGGAAGCCATAAAGATTTGGATAAAGAGGTGGAGTTTTTGAAGTAGATAGGTAAGGAGATATATATTAAAATGTTCTCAAATTTTGTCAGATCTGATTTTTGGAACTTTATGGGCTACTTTGAAAACAAAAGTTACTAAAAGGACATGGATTATGAAATGACATACTAACCAATTTAGTAGTGTATATTTTGGAATTAGTTTATGAAATCAGATCCGACAAAATTTGAAAGATTTTTAATTCATCTATGGTATGGCTCAACCAAATAACTTTATAAATAAATGAGAAATTAAATGATGCCTTCACCTGATTGAGATTTTGTTGAAAATAAATAGATTAGCTAAGATTTCTTCTTTTATATGTTTGTTGTAGCAATTTCCACTTTGACTAAACTATCAACTAAGCAGTCCGTACTATACTTTGCTTAAACTTTATTTTACGACATGGAATGTGGTTTACATATGTTATTTCACTTTTTTAAGGGGGTGTTTGGATTGGTTTTTGAAAAAAAGCACTTTTTTTGAGTTTGCTAGAAGGACTTTGAAAAAAAGGACTTCTGAGAGTAAGTTAAGCGCTTTTGCCATTTTTATGTTTGGGTATGTTAATCCAGAAGAACTTTTATAATAATAAAAAATAAAAAATAAAAATAATAAAAATAGTAATAATGGTATTTTAGTAATTGACCCTTTTCAAAATAGATTTAAAAAGGTTTCAGAGGGATGTTTTGATAATTAACACTTTCTAAAACAACTTCTACAAAATGGCTTTTTTCAGAAGCACCAAACCATTTAACCACGAAAAAAGCATATAGGAAGACTTTTTAGTGCTTACCTTTTTTAAAACCATCCAAACAGCTTTCTTTTCTCCAGAAGTGCTTCTGGAGTAATCACTGAAGTTTTCACCCCTTAAGTTTATTTTCTAAAGTAATCACTGAAGTTTTGCATGATATTCTATTTAAATGTAGATTTATAGTTATAAAAGGTGTCCATCTATCATTATGTGTGAATTATGATTATATATGTATATACTTCTTTATATTTTATTATATTGTATATGTATGTGCAAGCACTTGTTTAGAACCTCCACTTTGATTCCCGCCTTGCTAGTTATGTAAGGAGTTTTACTCACGAACTTTCTATAGAATCTTGTTTAGAACCTCCACTTTACATACACACTCACTGGTGTAATTACTCACGAACTTTCTATAGAATCTTGTTTAGAACCTCCACTTTGATTCCTGCCTTGCTAGTTATGTAAGGAGTTTTACTCCTTACTATTTCCTTTAGAGTTATTCTTCATTTTTTGCTTATTCAAAGCTAAAAAGTTGTGGATCCAAGAGAAAAGCAAATTGATTAGCCACTAGAAGCAACCTATAGGTGGCATCATAGAAAGCCGATAATGAGGCATGTTACTGATTGCTAATGAGTAATTACTCACAATTAATAAAAAATATAGCTCCTCAATTACTTTGTCTTTTGCTGGACTTATGTCAGCCACATCCCTAAAGTAGATATCATGGTAAGTATGGACAACTTGAAAACCTGTGCTTACTATGGTTTGGAAAAAGGTAACCTTCAGCGATGAGCTGTGTAAGCTTTCTACTAAAATGATATTCATGACCTTCACACAAACTAGATTGTTTAGATAGCTTCAATTCTAAGCTCAATAGAAAGGATTACACCCATTATTCATGAAAGTTGTGGTAGCATAAAGATGGCTATATTATCCAAAGCCCATTAAGGTGTTAGTTTCTTAAGGTATTGCCATTAGGTCACCAAAGGATAAATCCATGAATACCATCAAAGTAGAAACATGAAACTTTAATTTGTCCATTACTATTGATTGGTGTAAATGGAACTTGATCAAGTTGATGCCTTTGACTTTGTTTGGAAAGATTGTAGACAACTCAAACCCAGAAAGAATCTAGTTTTGAGCTGAGGTTGCTCAGGCTTATTTTGTTTTGATTCAACAGAACATGAGCCACTTGAATTGTTTAATCCATCGTGGTTCAGTTGAAGGGAATGTGTGTGTGTGTGTGTGTGTGTGTGTGTGGGCTTGTGTACACCACAGGCACCAAAAATTTGTATTTCAGTACATTTCACTATACATGCTTATGCTTACTATCTATTGTTTGTCATAATATAGGAAGCTGTTGATTAGTGATGCCAGGAATGCCTTTATTCCTCAGATTCCAGAGTCACTAAAAGAGAACCTCATTGGACGAGTAGCAAATTTTTTTCACAAAGGAAACTTGTATTCCAAAGAAGAAGGTTGAGCTGCCTTGAATGGTATGACTATTGTTTAAATTCCTTGATGATCTTTTCCTCCTATTGCTTTGTTTGTTGCTTGTTCCTCTCGAGAAACACCTGTAGTAAAATATCTGATTAAAAAGTTGATGGTTTTCCAGCTTCTTGTGCTTCTGCTCTGGTGCATTCTGTATCTTGATTATGCAAGGTCTGAAGGCACATTTCTCTTGTTCAGAACAAAAGACTAACGGCTGTAGTTTTCAGTGAAAGTTTGGAAAGGACAGAATACCAAATTGGGGATTCAAGGATCTTTTGCAGCTCTTCAAATTTTGTTAGGTCCGTGCTGAAATGTCCGACCTTTTTTTGTCAACCCTATGAGAATTTACTCAGGCGCATACCTATACCATTGTAGCAGAGATTGATTTTCCGAGTTATATCCATGTAAGATATCCATTTTGTTCATGTTGGTGGTCATCAAATCAAGGAAATTTGTAATTTTTACGTCATCTGATATTATATTCAATGGTTAGAGTTAGTCGATGAGTTAAAATGATGACCCTTGTTCAACTACCATAAATATTTTGATGTCCTCATAAACCATCCTTTTATTCATCAAATATTCTGTCTTAAGTGATGAATCAGGTTTGGATATTTCTTCTTTTTTTTTTTTTGACATGAAGAGTCCTTGGACAAGTGGCCAGTGATTAGTACTAAGTCAAAGGACATGTACAGTCCTCGTTATGAGACAATAGTAGCCGGGTGGGATCTGTGCACAATTGGCAATAAATCCCCACTCACAGTTACTGTTTATAATCTCAGAAAAGTGTCTTCACCCGTGAATTGAATCCGAGATTTCTTGATCGTTGGAATTTTCACGAGGACTGAGATACCAATAGACCACTTGATTATTGGTGTTTTAGATATTTCTTTTGGTCTGATGATCATTTGGTTGTCCCTTTCTTTCTGGTAACATGGATGATTTAGTGCTGGGCTAAATCAGGTAAAAGGTAAAAGGTACTCCAAACTTTCACAGTTTTTAAACTTTATTCGGACTTTTTTAGTTTCTATGAAATTCTGCTATTTTCATATGAGAATAGGGCATATCACATTTTACCATTATTTTCTATTATAATAATTAAAAAACCCTGTTCCGGTGGTCTTGTAGAATGCGGAAATTTTGAAAATAAAAATAAAAACCAAACATTTTGGCGTCTGAATCATAGCCAAACAGACCAAGAGAAATATGCCAAGATTAAAATTTAGGGAATAATGATAGAGAAATACAAATATGGGGCCGCACTAACAGTTCAAACCTCCAAGGAAGCATCATGACCAAGGCCATGGGGCATCTCTCCATACACACCACCGACTTCTCTTGTCCTCATCTATTGTACAACTTGGGATTTCAGTTCGTCTATGTCTAGAACAGCACGGTTGCTGATCACGCTTTAGAGCATCATGCCTGTAGTTGGAGTTCAAGTACTTCGGATGACTTATAAAAGCAACTGTTTTCCACCAAAGTTTGAGAGCCTATGTAACACATGAAGTAACTGTACATCAGAATAAGCACCAAAATATTGAATGCCACTGTTATTCAAAGAAGACTGATGCCATGTTCTTCAAAGCTTTGTTTAGTTGTGTGTTTAGATAACACATGAAGTAACATGTATTATAACTCGAGGAAAACATGTTATTTATATTGATAAAGCACTATAAATCTACTACATCAAGAATCCATATTGCTAGAAACATGCAAAAAATACATATGGACCATATTGCTCTTGATATGGGTAATTATATGCCATATTTAGAATCCAATGAAGAATTTCAAATATATATATTCATGTTCATTGATTATTTAAATGGGTAGATCAGCATCACTGTGTGAGTTTGTGTGAGAAAGTGTTTCAATACATAAAAGAGGTTTGAGAAACATGATGAAATATATTCATTGGATATCATTTACCTGCCAGTATATCCACATGGCGACCTTGTGAGGCATCAGCCAGAAGTAGATTGCCAACTCAAGGGGACTGGAGGAGGAGTTGATTCTCTTGGCGCTTAGGGTAGCAGTGAAGTAATTTCCAAGTGTGGGGTGCTGAACTAAAATTCTAATGGAAAGATCATCTCCTGGTGAACTAGCATGTATATTCCAATTTCCTAGCATATCCTGCAATTAATTTCAAGGAATTCAATGATGACATAGAAATCATCTGGAAGAAAGCTTTAACTGTTATGTTAAAAGTGGGGACAATATAACAAATTAAGCCATGGAAATTAAATACAAAAAGCTGAAAATTAGCAAGAACGGAACTAATTGAGAGATGGTTTCAACTTTCAACACCACATTACATGAAAAATGTGGTTAACTGGCAGAACAATTAAGACAGACAACACACTGATAATCAAAACCAGGATAACTCAAGTAACTATACCTATGGATCTTATACTTACTGAAGAAAACATCATTAAAAATTGTTAACTATATAAGGTGCAAAGGGGAGCTAGGTCCCCACAAAAAGCTGCATTACAAGTTTGGGATGCTAGGTCCCGACAAAAAGCTGCAGCCATCTCTGAGTTGCTGGCATCTCTTATAACACAGCATCAAAAGGCACTGGGCTCATTTTCTGTGGAAGTTCAAATAGCAGTATTGCAGTTGGCATAGCTATTAGATGCAAATAAAGGGCAGCCTAGTGTTACAAAGCTCCCGCTATATGCGGAGTCCTGAAAAGGGTCAGATCACTATCCTGTTTTTATTTTATTTTTTTGCAAGAGGCTGTTTTCATGACTCGAACCCGTGTTCTCTAGGTCACGTGGTGACAATTTTACCATTGCGCCAAGGCTCCCCTTCCTATTAGATGCAAATACAACCATTGAAATATGCTAATCCCACCTACTCATCTTACTACCAATTAGACTTCTTAGCAAATCTACTAATTCCAATTACCCACTTCAATCTGACCATCTGTCTATGGGTGATATCTAGTAGGGAATTTGATTGTAATTTGACCATAAAGCAATCTTGACCTAACTAGAAGTCAATTTCATTCCCAATCATGTGAATCTTAACCTGAGTAATCCAAAACACAATTTGATTGCAATGTAGTAGAGTGGTCACACCTGTACATACAGGCACATACTCTAAATCACTGTTTTAGTACATTGTTGTCATTTCATCCCATGTTAATAGTTTCTCAATACAGTATATGTTCTAAAACTAAAGTGACCAAAGTTATAGAAATGATAAATTATCCTTCTCTCCATTCTCAGTCACTTCTACCAAGAAAAATGCGGCTGCAGTATATGAATGAATTCAATGCAAAACTCAAATGTCCCTTTGCCCAGAAACACATACAGATGAGCAAAGTGCTAACAAAAGGAACAACATACCATGAATGGACTGACATGCAGTGGCTTCGCAGCCAAATCTGAATCTGGATCAAAAGTAAACAACACTCGCTCCCCACGGCGTGTTTGTCACCTGCTCCACAAAAAGAAGAAGAAGATCATCAAAGATGAATCTGAAAGACATTGCATTTCCCAGAGCTCACCTCAGCAATGCACATCTTGAGCTGTTGTGAAGACCCTCGTCATAGCAATAGTAGACGCTGAGTGGGTTCTGCTCGTACCCACGCTCGCTGGAATCGTCAGCAAGAATCTAGAATCCATGAATTCCTTCCATTCACGCATTCATACATAAGAATTGAATTGATTGATTGAAATTTGAAGAAGAATCAGAGGGAATTACACTGGGCCGGTGGTTTGAGCGACCTCGCGAGCTCGATCAGCGGAAAGGCGGGAGGGCTGGAGGTGCGGAGCCCGGTCGAGATCGATGAGGGCGTAGCGGACGGTGTAGTCGAAGGCATGGCGGACGGGCCGCAGCCTGACGTGACGCACGAGCCCCTCGTAGAGTCGCACAGCTTCGTCGGCCTGGGAAGTCGCCGGAGTGGAGGGTGGTGCCGGCGAGAAGAGGAAGTGGGGAATCGATCGGACGGCGAGGACGAGGGAGAGCAGCGAAGTTTTGGTCAATGTGCAGGCTATGGAGCCAAGCAAGTAGAAGCCTTCCATCGTCCCTTGCCTGCCTCTTTCGACACTGGCCACTGGTTAAGTGATAACCAAATGTGTTTTATATATATATATATATATATATATATATATATAAATTATTGTTTATTTTTTAATTAATTGCTAAATGACCATTTTTTTATCAAATTTCCATTGAATGGCATCTTTAATTTTATTGATCTTTCACTTGGAACATGAATAACACAAAATGATTTAAAAAATAATTAATTAACAACAACAGCTAACTCTTAATCCTATACTAAATGGGATCGTTTATATAAATTCTCTGTCTCCAAGCCATTATCTTGAAAAAGCAGATCCAAATTTCGATATCTAATGTATGTAAGTCCTTAGACACACACTCTTTCTCCATGTAATCCTAAATCTACTTCTACTCCTCTTTTTATCTTCTATTACTAAACTATCACATTTTCGAATCAGGGCATCTGGGGTCTACGACGCACATGTCAAAACCATCTTTAACACCCTTATCTTATTTTATCTTCAATTAGTACAACATACACCTTCAGTCAAATATGTTGATTTCTAATCTTATTCAATCTTGTATGACCACTCACCCACCTTAACATCCTCATTTCTGCCACACTCATCTTATGAATATGTTGAACTTTAGTTGATCAACGCTCATTCCCGTAAAACATGTCTGATTTAACTTCCATTCTATAGAACTTTCCTTTCACTTTTATTTAAGCGTCTGCGTATCATATAACACACCGCATTTCTCCATTTCGAGTAATCTTGTTTTGATTCTATAAGTTACATTTTCATCTATCATCCATAATCCCGAAAATGTAACCTAGATACTTAAAATAGTTACACTAGGCATTACCACCCCACCTAATTTCACTTCTCCTCTATCTCTCCTCCTTAGATTAAAATTATAGTACATATATTATGTCATACTTCTATTTAACCTAAAATCTCTACTTTGTTTCTCCACAATTCTAACTTCCTATTTAATTTAAAAAAAAATTAAAATGATCATGAGATGAATGAATATGAAAGGAAGCCTTAATGCAGCGATCCGTTTATAACGGGTTGTATTACCCATTTGGTAAAGGAATTGGGCACCAAGTGAAATTGTGTTTAAAATTTTTTGAATTTTAGAGGGAAAATTTTAAGCTAAGGCATTTAAGGCTAATATATACAGGTGTCTTCCGTGTATTGGTTTGGATTTCAAAGAATCATTATTACATCTCTAAACTTTTATTAATTTTTTGACGGGAAATTAAGTGCATTGGAACCCATGCTAAGCCACTTGGTGCCCAATTCCTTTACCAAACGGACCTCGATGAAATATAAATACCGTATTAAAAAAAAATGATGGGCCAGGCCATAGGAAGAATTGGGCCTTAAACAGAAGTGGTTGGATGGTGGAAGCCACTCAAAGTCGGCGACCAAATTGAAGAAGAAACTAAAGCAGGAGGCTTCTTTAATTTCTTAGTCGTCGATGGGACCGAGGTTCCGGAGAGAATAACAACATCCCAGCCTCACACCACACTCCTCGACCGTTCCGCCCGAAATCCATTCTTCTCCTCTTCAACACCTCTCTCTCTCTCTCTCTCTCTCTCTATAAGCACCCAGTCTCTTCATTTCCATTCCAAATCTCTCCATCTCTTCCTCCCGAGAATGGCGGGTGCTTTGCAGGCGGCGACGGCGGCTCTCCTCTCCTCCACGCCCTTAGAGACCTATGGTTCTTATAGACTCCGGCTCGGATCGGCGCCTAGATCTCTCGCAGGTTCTCGCTTGAACCTCCTCTTCTTGTTCTCATTTGATGAATTTTCTTTTCTTCCTTTGATCTGTTCAAATTTCGCCTACGTGGAAAGCTCTGATGTTTCTTTATTTTTATTTATTTTTTGTCTGAATCTATTTGATTTTTGGATCCGCTGAGTCTTATTTCTTACATTTTAATTCATCGTTTAAATTTCATGGGTAACTGTTGTTGAACATTCTTAAATTTTACTCTTTTTTTTTATTGTTTGAGCTGGGTGATTTTGTGTTAGATCTAAAAAGGTTCAATCTTGACCCTTTTCCTCTCCTGCCAGGGCGGAAAGGTAGCTTTTTGGTTGTAAGATCCGATGCTGGCTTTGGCAGTGGTTCTAATGCAAGGACTCGCCCCGGCAAATTGATCCCGAACGCAGTTGCGGTAAAATATGCCAATCTCTTCCTTTGTAGATAAATGCTCGTGATGCTTGATTGTTCACCTGAAACTTCTTTTTTGTTTTGTTTTTCATTCGCCTTATTTCGAGGCCATTGTTCTTTATATAAAGATTGTTATTTTTTTTCCAGACAAAGCCTGATGCTTCTGCAAGTTCAACATCATCAAAACCTGGGTAAGCTTGTCACACAAACTGCATCCCTAGTAGTTATTCATTTTGGATGCCAACAACCCATGCTTTATGAAATTGATGAGATTACATGCCAAGTGGTTAATCATGAAGTTCATATGAATTAAGATGGAAAGTTTATAGTGGCATTGGCTACAATGATGGAACCGAGATTTCTCAATGTGGATGTATATCATTAACCAAGGGGACATGTAGTAATTTGACTGATCTTACAATATAAGGTCCCAAAGAAATTAAGCAACTAAAAGATTATAGCAATGCATCATGAATCAATTCCTGTACTAAATCACGTTTGATTCTACTATGGTGTTTCCATACCTTTTTGGAAGTGTACAGAGTGAATGCCAGCTTTATTATTTACTTTGTGATATATTTTTCAAATAAGAAGAAAGAAACAGAAAAAGATTTTCGATTTTCTTTGATTTCTTTACTTCATTATTTTCTTTCTTTTCACTATTTGTTCTTTGCACGTGATGCTATTTTTCTCTACCTTACTTCAAATCATTTTTCAGTATGCATTTTACCACTATTACCTTCTGTATTTCATGCCTTCACACCTTTTTTTAATGCATCTCTTAGAATTCCTAATTGGACAAAAGGGGAAGCTAAATCTTTCAAACAATGAACCAAAGATGCATCCTTCATCCAATAGAAATAGGACTCTTTGAAAACTTACAGAATAATAGATATAACAGAAATTTTTGTCAAAGTATTTTGCTGTGATAATCCGGAGGGTTAAGCATTCTTTTGTACTTATAAGAACTAGAGATAATATATGGGAAGATTTTAGCAACTATGGTAAGAGCAACTAAAAAATAGGATTTTAATAAATCCTGAAGACTGATTGTACATATGTAGAAGACTAAATATAGAAGAAGATGTAGGTCTTAAGATGACTAACATCCTCAGTGTCCTACTAAACAATAGTTCTGGAAGAACTTAGATGAAGTGGTAAGAGATAGTAGGGAAATGATTTTTATCAATTGTGAGAGAAAGATGAATAGGCATGTAGGAGAGTTGTATTTCACTTATGGAGGTGCATTATATGAAGGAGGTGCCAAAATTTGGATTTTTTTTTTTTTTTTTTTTTTTTTTTTAAGCTTGTGATTTGGTTTTATTTTAACATCACTTCAGGGAAATAATTTATTGGAAATATTATAAGTAGAATAATAATACTAGTTGACTTACTGTCAGTTATATATGAATTATTGGCAATAAGATCTTTGTATTAAGAAAAGCTAAAAAAACAGGAGTTACAAGAGAAAATATTTGATGGTGAGATTTCTCTCAAACTATATAAAGTAAATGTAGTTCCGCAAGGATACAGGATGGCAATACTTGCCTTGAGAGTGCTAATGGTATTGAAGGGAGAATCAAAATTTGAAATATTTTGTGGAATTATATGGCAAAATAAAAATAAAATATTAATTGATAAGAACTTCACGAGGGGTAGTGTAGACGATTGGAGTATTTCTTTTTTTTTGTGATGGTAATAGTGGAATTTCTTAACCCCAAACTTTTTTTGGGATAAAATTTATATATTTATGTTTTTATGTATGATATATTTAGTTAATTGATGCAATTAAGCATGAGGGCTATATAAGCTTGATTCAATTGATTTCCAAATTTTAGGTCAACGACTCAAACTTAATTCTTGATTTATGTTATTTATGAATGAGAGGAGTTATTCATGGAGTATGTGCAAACAAATTGATGGATCTCACTTCAATGTGAAGCAGAAAAGAATCTAGTATATGTAGTCACAGAAATGATAGGAGCAAAAGATTTGCATTATGGTATTGTTGGAAGAGGAATTTCATATTTTAGTCTGAAACAACTCAAGGATCCATTGAATTTCAGAGGTTTCAAAGTTCTGCACCATGTCCTGATAATGATTTATGAACTGCTTATTAGAATTATTCCCTGAGTCATTTCATGACCTGTCAAATCTTAGAACTCAATGATACACATCATTTTGCTATGGATATGAGTTACCAACTGTCCATGACTATAGGTTTTGCCAAAGGTTTTAATCATTTTTGTTATACTTATAAAACTGGCATTTCAGTCATGGGCTGCTATTATTTGAGGGAGGAAGCTTTACGAGAGGGGGTTGGATGAAGAGATGGCCCGAGATCTCACTCAGGGAAGTATGTGTGCATAGGGTGAAGAATGTAGGACCACTATATGGTGGTTCCTACAAGGTGTGCAAGGGTCTGTGCAGACAAATATAGAGGGGACTTAGAGGGGTTCTTGAGGCACTCCCTATCGCTTGAGAACTCTCCTTCACATTTGGCATGGGCATTGGTGCAGCAATACAATGACCTGGCTTTTGAGGCCAGTAGTTGAAGAAACACATGAACATGGGGGTTCCTTCTGCTTTGGCATTCAACCCAGATATCAAACAACTGCGGACATGCTGCACTACACCTCTGGCGGTCAATTCACCATTCCTATATGCGTGAGTAGTCCAAGTTGGGCCCAGGGGGTGGCCGATTACGTCAGCTTGGGCAGAGCACTCCCAGCCCGGCTGGAGTTCATACTTCCAATCCAATTCCTGGCCTGCAGATGGTTTGCCTGTTCAACTCCCTTACAAGCGCCAAGGGGCTTGCGTAGAGAACGCGGCTGCTATTCGGGTGAGGAACCCAGTTGTGCTCTTGAGGCATGTTTTTGCTGTATAAATCTGAAGGAGAGGGATACCTGATGAGGAGTATATCTGCTTTGTTTGGAGAGGCCGAGGAGATGAGTGCGGCCTGGAGAACATGTGACAATCCTCACATACTCCCGGATGAGGTACCATGTGATGCAGGCTGCCAAAGAGCCCTGGCGGACCCAACAAAGGATATGACCCAGAGAGGTTATTGACATCCGATTCACTGAAGCCATTTGATCTTTACACCATAGGTAATTTCCCATAAAGAAGACACACCGTGTGCTGATTGTTGAGGAGTGCATCGCGTCACCCAGGGTGGCATTGGGGGCCAGTCACCACAGTCAAGCCATCATTAAGGAGTTCTGGGACTACCTACCGATCGGCCAATCAAATGCCTGTCATCTCAGGATGTGCCCACACCGCTAATATGCTGGAACTCTGGAGGGATTGTACTGTGGGTACAACCGGCTGAAAATCGATTAAGGCAGTGGAAGACCTCTGCAAGTAAAAAATCTGGGGCCGCGGTTTGGGATGATAATCAATGTTCCGATGATGATTTAGAATCTGAGTTTTGTTTTTCTTTCTATTGTGGTTTCTTCTGAGTTAGTTTTACTAACTGCTGATGTTTTTATTGTCAAGCTTTGAGTAATTATTGGCTTTTTGTTTGAACATTCAAAGGAATAATGTTTTGTATTCTGTAATGACTTTGAGAACCCAGAGTCTTCTTTGGGTGAAGCTTTGAAGCAGCCAGATTGGAAGCTTTTTGGAAGCTTATATTCATCATAGCTTAATATTCCCTTGCTTTTGTAAACTAGAACTCTGATTGAAATGATTTGCGAGAGATGTCAAGAAACAGAGAGAAAGGCAGGCCCCTAAGGATTCTGAAGTTTGTGTTTTGATCACTTCACTTAATGAAGTGGCAAATCCCCTTGCTTTCATTCGAAAGTTTACAGTTGCATCTATTACATAAGTTAGTACTTGTATCTTTTTCACGACATTTATCTAGCTGTACATTATGTTTTAATTTTTGGACTACTCCCCTGAGTTTCTCTCTTTGGGGCTGGTTTTGAGGAAGCTCTCTTAGCAGAAACTAGTTTTCAGGCTAGAAGCTTCCAATAGATAGTATGTGTTCAAGCTTTCCTGAGGTATCAACCTACAACCAAATGGTTTATTGGTACCCACAGAGTCCTTGCTAAGGGCCTTTACCGCCTAGGATTTAGGCGTGGAGTTTGATCTCGCGGGTAGAAAGCACTTTTCTGAAAAGTGTGACGAAGTGATTAATGACCAAAAAAGTTCCTGATGCCACTTATGCGTATTGGCCCCGAAAGCACTCACTGTATCGCGGCAGGATACTGATTCATGCAGCTTTGTGAAGCTTAAAGCTTAGTAGCTGGTCACTTGACTATTTGGCCTCTCTCTTCCTAATCAAAAAAAACAAAACTTTCTAGGCCTCAAAACACTTTCAGTCAGACAGACCAAACTCATACCTGTAGTGAAAAACTCTTTTCAGAAACACAGGCAAAACAGGTCCTAGTGTTTTTTATCCAAATGAACACACACACCACATACTCCCAAGTTCTGTATCCTATTTATTCAAGCTCTAGGAGGTACATTGCAAGAGCTTTTACTGAATAAAAATTAATCCAAACTTACATAGTCTTGGTGCAATTTTATTCCCAACTTACTTTTAATATCAATTTATACCAAACTAATAAAAATTCATCCGTTACAAAGTTACCGCCATAATCAGTTATCTATTGAACCTGCTTATAAAATGTATCTCCTTTAAATGGGAAAATAATCTTTACCCACAACAAAGTAGAAGCATCTATTAAGGTGGCACATTTGGAAAGTCCACAAAAAGGCTTGAATGCTCATATTGGCATCTTCCTTTGCACGAAGAAGCAGCTCTGAGATAAGGTTGGTGAAAATCAATTAGCAATGTGTGATTTTAGAGGGATAAAATCAAATGCAAAAACATTGCATCCGAAAGGTACTGATATCGGATGGAGATAAAAACCACTGCAAATAACTTAGCATTGGAAACAAAGAAGAGATGACCTTGTGGAGTTCCCGATTCGTGCAGCCTGACCTCCAAGAAATATATAACTTGGGGAAGGAAAATAGGCCATACAATAAGATGAACAAGATTTTTGCACAAAGATTCTTAGGCAACCTGGAAAGGAGGGAATAGAGTGGGATGTTGTCCTCAACTTCCTGATCTTTTCAAAAAAAAAACTTCCAGTCAGGATGATGTCCTACTGACATCGATGAAGTTGTGCAGGAAGGATACACATCCAGTGGTTGATAAAAGTGAGAGACAATGGTCCATCCTGAAAGCAAAAATAAAATAAAAATGAAACAAAAACATTTGGGTGGTCATTCAGAGGAAACCAATAATTTCTAACATAAGTTCTAGCAGGTAGAGAATATAATAGTTCAAAGTTTCTCATAAAGATTGTAGCAATATTGCTAATACAGTTTTTATAATGTCCACATGGCGCCAGCATGTGATCCTATTCACCAATAAAATTTTTTCTGAGAAACCTTTACAATGTCAATAGTTCTGCAGAAATGGAAATCTACATCAATAATGAGGAGAAATGGCATAATAATATACCCATACAATTTGCTTAGCTGAAAAAATTTGAAATCTACAATGGAAAAAGATAGGAGTAGACATGATGAGGAAAAGTTTGTCTCATGGACAGATGGGGATACAGTAAACATCTTACTTATCACAGCAAGGCCTGTGGCACATGTGAGGAAGATTGAGTTGTTTCTGACAATGGAAATCCCAGTTATTTGCCCAAGTAAACCAATTGGTAACCGTGACTTTTGCAGATCTGCTTGCAAAGAAATGCATTTGGGAACAGTCCAAGTTTAATAATGACTGAGAATAAATGTCTTAGGTTGAATTAAAAAAGCATTCCCAGATTCAAGTGTAGAAACACTTCCAGTTAAGCGAAATTTACAACACACACAAAACTAGTCAGTTCTGTTTGTTGAACCATCATAACTCATATAATAATCAAAATCAACTCCCATTTTGCTAGTAAATTCCATCTCACACATATCTTTTTATCTTCTTTGTTATTTGTTCTCATCGAAATGTGGACAAGCCACGATTTTCTTTTCTTAAAGCCAACACTTCTTGAACTCTTGACCTCACCTGGAAAGTAAGTCTCTCAACTCTACTATGAGTTTTGGTTGTGAAAGAGGTTATAAACAGGCTCCAAGCAGATTAGGCTGGCGAGGCTTTCAGAGCTTGGCTCGAAATTTGTTAGCTCAAGTTCCAAGTTCGGTTCAAGCTCAAAATTAACTCAAAATAGATTTATTAGAACTTGAAACTCAATTTAACTCAAAATTGAAATCGAAGTCGAATTTACAATTTTAAGCTCAAATTCCAACTTGATTTAGCTTTTTTGGGCGTTAAGAGCAGGCGGCTTAGGCGAGCTAGTAAAGAACGAAAGGCGGGATAAGCTTGGGATGCGACTCCGGCTTAAACAGCAGCGGGGATAAATGCCATCCGAAGGCGGCCAGCCCCGCCCGCGAGAGTGCCGCGAGAGCGCCCGCGAGAAGAGCCCCCGAAGCATCCGCCGAACCCAGCGTGAAGTGCGGCGTGTGGAACCAGTACCATCCGACCAAGCTAAATTCCCGACGGTTGGCAGAATTAAAAACTCATTTGTAGCTTCATTTTTCTCACATACTTCTATATAATAAAAATATAAAATTTTTATAATATTTCTAATAAATAAAATTTGTACTTCAAAAGTTTTTCCAATTAACTACATAAAATAAAAATAAATTTCTAAAGCTAATGCTTATGAACTAAATAATGAAAATAAATATTTTTAATTACGTAAAATAATAAAAATAAAAATAAAATTTCTAATACAAATATGATTCTGGCATAATTATATATATAATATTTTATTAATATATAAAAATTTCGAGCTTTCAACTGATTTGCTTGAAATCCAAGCTCGAGCTCAAGCTCTGTTCGAAAGGTCGAAATTTTGAATTGAACTCCAGTTTTTATTGAGTTGAGCTCGAGCTGCTCACGAATAGTTTCTTTGTTTGCCAAGTCTATTGGTTGAATTTTATCTTCTTTGTTGTCTAATGTTTCTCATCCACTTTTTTTCTCAGCAATCTTTTCCTTGCCCACTATGTCAAGCTTGGACCATGCCTAGGATAGGTAGGAACATCCTTTAATAGTTGGCAGGTACACTTACTTTTAATGTCACATAACCCAGCTAGGCAGCAATCAAAGAGGTTTGTGTACATAAAC
>JAGGNH010000077.1:0-264186 GCA_026586065.1 Dioscorea zingiberensis | reverse complement strand
TCTCTCTCTCGACGACAACAAGACGCCACCCCCACCCATAACCCCGCCGCCAACACTGAGACTCATACAAGGCCTACAAGGCCACCAAGACCACAAGACGTCCTGCTACTCAACATACTCACACAAGGCTCCAAGGCCCCTCAAGGCTGTGGCGCAAGGCCCCTCACACAAGGCTCACAAGACGCGCCAGGCGAGCTCACGCCCACGGTTCCAAAGATCCCACCCACCTCATGACTCCCTCACGGGCCGACTGTCACCGCTGCACTACCAGCTTGCTCCACTGCTGAAAGAACAGCCTCACAGCCCACTCCTCCTGAATCGCCTCAAGAAGATGACCCTCCTCCGACGCCTTCCTACCTACCTCGACCAGCCCTAATTTTGGGGTAAAAAGCCCTAAACCTAACTAAGGGTTTTAATTGTGCTGAGGAACTTGAGTTTTAATGGCGGGTAGAAGTAGGATTTGGGAGATTAAGGGCATGGGCTTGCATGAATGTTAATTAAGGGATGGAAGAGGCATGGGAGGGTTTAGAAGCATTATAATATTATGAAGAAGTAATGATCTATAGTTGTATGTATTCATGTATTTTATATGTATGTGTGAATGTTTGTAGATTATCGGGAGCCGATAAGTAGAAGGAGAATCAACGTTTAATAGATTTTAGTTCAAAATGGGTTCAGACTTGTCCCTTGAGTGCAGTCTGGGACAGCAATGATAATCTCAATGCGACACGATTAGCATATGCGTTAGAAAGGGGAAAGAGTACTTTCTAATGAAGGGAGGCTAAATGCGGGAAATCCAAACTTCTTGGAGTTGAAAGTTATTATGGCGGTTCACCGGTGACTTTGCTTGGCGCTAGAGTAAAATACGAGAAGTTTGGTAGGGGCCTAGTGTACTTGCCCATAAACCATTTAATTATGCATGATTGCTTGAACATCAAAATTATGAGTAACTTCAAGTCAATTAACTAGAGTGCTATGCTATTTGCACTAGATCGACGGGGCCGGATAGCGTGAGGCAGCGGCCGAAAGGATTAGGGGATTTCTCTCAATCAATCAGGTAGGCTCTACGCCTTGGGAGGTTTGTGAGTATTCCTTCCCTCCTACCCCACTTTGATTTTTTGTACCTCTTACTTCCTCGAGAGGTTCCCGACATATATTTGAGATGGTTTTCCTCATATGTGTTGGTTTATATATCTCGAGGGGATTGTTTGTTATCGGCTCTTGGCCCTTCTTATATGCGTATTTAGCGTAGAGGTTTACTTCTTAAATGCGCATTATTGACTCTGATCTGATGAGATCCACGACCATTGTATATTAGAGGATGTTTGCTTCCTTGGATATACATATATTTATACTACTGTTGTTAGGGATATTAGGTACTATCAATCTCTTACTTTCGGGCATGATACATGGGGCCCGGACGGAGACCTGGGCGACTGTGAGAGAGGTGTATAATATAAGCCCAGCCATGGGGCCCGTGAAGCGGCGTATAATATCCCGGCCCGCGAGCACTTGATGCATTATATGCTCGGACGGAGACCACGGCGGAAAGTGTATAATGCTCGGGCCGGAGATGCACTGGCGAGGCGTGTATAATATCGAGCGGCGTAGCTCGCTCGAGGCGGCATTATCGACGCATGTACGCATGTATGCTATAGCTTAGTCCGAAGCTTAGTAGAAGAGCGATACCGGAGTAATTTAATGGTTATGCGTAGATGTCGTAGAGCATCTCGATTATCATATGCGATGCGAGAGATTGAGTACATACATGGATTTATCCACTTTCACGAAATTTGTTATTTGCTTGTGATGTTATTATTGCCCCAAAGTACTTGTACTTCTTTTATTTTACGGCTGTCGCCCCTGGTAGAACTTTCGCCACCTTTATGTGATTGAGTTGCGAGGCCCTCATCTTGGGCCTATTCTTTAGTCTCATCGTACTTGATTTGTGTCTTACTCCGAGGGTTGAGGCGAGGGAGAGGAGTAGGATCGAGGCTTAGGCCCCGGGGGGATATACTGCATTTCTTGCGACTTCGGACTACTTCTATTTGTCTTGAGATGCGGCATTACCTCTTTTTGTGCTAAATGTGAGACTTGTAATTTACTAATTTCTTTGTTGTATGGATTTCTAGGAATTTGGCTGGGAGGTAGGATCCCTGTAGTCTTGGAGTTGCGTAAACCCGATGTTGTCTTTAATATGGGTTTAATGCGAAGGCTCCCCATTGTCTTTACTGTTGATTCCAAGTACATTATTATTAACTCAGAATATTTATTGCATACAAGAGTTATTAAGGCCTTGCGCTGAGGAATGGGGACTAGTCCCTTGTTTGGAGTCGCGTAGCGGTTGTCTATGCATGCACTGAGCAGCTTGGTTTGGGGCAATTGTGTGACAGTGTGTGTATCGGGCGGTACACATTCAAGTCACCCTAGTTATCTCGAAGCAACTTGGGAATTAGTCTAGTGCTGTCTTGTTGAGAGAGAGGAGGTGGTTAAGGTAGTGTAGTGTCTTGCCGACTCTTTACGGAACTTTTCTATCTTCCACGAAGTCATTCCTCGAGGGCGGCTGACGTGATAAGCATGCGAGGCGATGGAAGCCCACCCGGGCACCAGCCCGTATTACGGCGGGGAGAAGCCCGGTCGGCGGTCCCGGTTTAGGGCTCACGGAGGCCCCACGGTAGCGGGCCCCGAGGCTGGTGCCCAGGCCGTAGCGGAGCCCACGAGGCCCGAGTGCCCAGGCCGTGCGAGACCCCCGCCAGCGAGGGGAGTGGCAGTGCGTCACAGCTATCACGCCGGAGGCTACCCCGGCTACCAAACTACCCGACTTACCGGCTGCACGACAATAGGATTTTTGAGTTTCCCGGTAGGGAGGATATCACGGACCCGGCGGACGGCTGGCCGGTGGTACCACAGCCCGTCTGCGGGAGGCGTATCCTTGTCCGCGCCGGGGAGGGCATACGGTCCTGCGCGGGGGCCTATCCAGATCCGACGCGATGTCGGGCAGCGATGTCGGGCACGGAGTGCGAGAGATGGCAAAGGATGATGCGTGACCCGGTAGCGGCGTGGCGGCGATGGCGGGAAGCGATGCGAGCCAGCGATGGCGGCGCGTGCGGCCAGCGATGCGCCGAGACCAGAACCCGCCTACACACTCCCTACTGCGGCTCACGGAAGCGGTAGTCTTGGGCGAATGCTTGGTAGTGGTAGTATTAGTTCTCTGCGCCGAGGATTTTGACGTGCGCCCATTTGAGAGAATGCAGAGCGGGCGTGCGGCAGAGCCCAGGCAGTGGCGGAAGCACATTGAATGGAAATATGAGATTGAGGCTTTCACCTTCCGGGCTATCACGGCGGAGGAAGAAGATATGAGTGAGAACCCAGGCTGCTACATCTTTGAAGGGCAGCGCGAGAAGTTGAGCCACAAGGCTGAAGTTAGAGAACAAAGGTGAAAAAAGGCTTTGAATCTTGGGAAGGAGTTGAAGGCCGCCCACCGCCTAGCCCGACAAGTATTTTTAAGTGAAAGCTGAGGCGAGGCCTTTGATGACTCGGCGGAGTTTTTGACAACTACTTCTTGGCCGAGGGAACTAGGGCATGCTGTGGCGAGTATGGTAGGCAGGGATTTGGCGAGTATCCCGGAGTTTCACCTCTACCCTTGTGGGCGGCTAGCATTGTTGAGGCCATGATTTGTTGATGTGGCACGAGGCTGACCTTGGCGTTAGTAGCGCCATCTTTGGGAATAATGTCCCTTCCACAGAGTTGGTGGAGATATGGCGAGGCGCCGAGCTAACTGCTGGCGGAAACTTGCCAAGAGCTTCTACGAAGCATAAAAGCGAGGCGAGGCGGTGATGACAAAGAAGAAGCTCCGGAAAGGTGAGAGTGCTTCGGGGCGAATGATTCGAAGCGCTCAGAGGAGTGAGCACAGGTCCCGACCTTACCTTGAGATCTTCCTGTCGTTAAATCCGGGTCGAGGCGAGAGAGGATCGTCGGGGAGGAGGAAGCCGGCTTGAACCTCATTGCACACCCGTTGTAGGGAATCCCACACACTAAGGGGCTTGATGTTGGCACCAGGCGATATCCTTGTACTTCCGATGTGGTAGCGCCCGAGCATTCTGAGCAGCGATTGCCCCTGGCTTGGGCGAGATTGCGCTAGGAGGAGGGAATGGGTCCCAGACAGGCGGCCGCGGGGCAGACCCCCTTTGAGACACACTTTGGAAGGTTGGCCAGTGAGCGGCAATGCGAGAGGCCGAAGTGAGAGAGGAGGATCCGGGGGAAGGCGGGGAAAGGGAAAAGCGGCCGAGGTTCCCATAGCTTCCCTACAGATGCGAACAAGTTGCTTTCGAGTGAGGTTTACAACGGCTTCGAGGAGGAGATGCAGAGCCTCTGCGTGATGAGGTGGATTTGCGAATACCCGTATTAAATACCGCTTTCTTACTATGCTTTGTATACTTTATGTTGATCCGGAAGCGACCACGTTCTTTAAATTGTCTACTTCCGTTTTGCAGGGGAGAAATAACTTGTATGTAATTACACTGCACCCCACGACTTGTCGCGTCGACATTACTCGGTTAGGAAGCGGCAGCGAAGATCGTTAATGATTGGCACCATGAGGAGTGCTCGTGATGAGGTGAAGGTTCACGAACTTTCTTGCCAATCTACATCCCGATGGAGTTGCGCGCGACTACTTCTGATGTGCAATTCCCCTCGGCATGGGTGCCTATACTGCCTCCAGCTGTATCGCGATCTTAGTACGCCTTAGAAGGAAAGTGCGAGTGCGCTTCCGATTTCGAGAGACTCTACGCCAAGGAATTCATCTTCAGAGCGCGTAGCTAAAAGCTATTCTATGGCTTCGGGGGAGATACCAAGACTTGCTGCGCCGTGGCGGCTGATCAACAAAGGATGGATATAGGGTTCGGCGTCCCCATCTCCGAAAGCAAAAGGACGCCAGATATGGCATGGTGGAACAAATCCTTGTTGTTCGTGGATTTTCAGGATGTGATACTTTCCGGAGATGATTTGCAGTGACTACCCTCAGGAGAGGGAGGCGGGTAGCGTCGAATTTGGCATGCGACGAAACCGGGGGCTCCGGCGTCAAGTATCGAGGCCCGTATCTGAGCCCTATGGCAGATGCTTGCACTCACGAGTTGCGAAAGAGATGAAGCAACAACTTGAAAGAACTTACGAACTTCGATAAAAGGTTTCATCCAGGCCTAGCATAGTACGCCTGTAAAATTTTGGGGAGCCCGGTAAAGATATTTGTCCAAGGAAAGAAGAGAGCCGGATCCGATGAGGGCATGCGTTGACTTCTGGGAGGGAGCTCAAACAAGGTGACGATCAAGAACAAGTATCCTCTACAGAGGATAGATGATGCGATGGACCAACTTAGAACCTGACGGGTTTTTTCTTCAAGATAGACTTGAGATAAAGGTACCATCGGAGTCTTGCGGATCCGGGGTGAGGGATATACCGGCGAGAAGAGTGCCTTTTAAATGCCGTGACGCAGGTATTGGGCACTTATGAAGTTCCCTAATGTAATGCCGTTTGAAGCCTGCTTACCAGCAGCGGTTTCAAATGGTTACATGGATTTGGATGAATCGGGTATTCGGATGATACTTATGGATCGGAGTTTGTAGTCGTCTTCGTATTGACCGGCCGACGACATCCCCGAGTCTACTCCAAGAGTAGAGTAAGTTGCATGCACGAAGCTTGCTGAAATTTGGGTGATGCTGGAGGCCACTGAGGAGATCGGGGAGTTATATGCTAAATTTTCCAAGTGTGATTTACCGGCTGAGCAGTGCTTGGCGGCCTTCTTGGGGACGCGTCATGCGGTCGAGAGGCAGAGTCTCATGGACCCTAAAAAGAAGATTGAAGCGGTAGTGGATTGGGTAGACCGAGCAGAAGCGTCCCGGAGAGATCCCAGAGGGTGAGCTCTCACAGGGTTAGGCTGGCTACTATAGGAGGGGTTTGTGAGAGGGGTTTTCCGATGCCCCTGCATTTACCCGTGACGGTGACGGCTGACCCAGGGGTGACGGGAAGGGTGCCTCAACTTCAATGCCGACGAGGGAGGCTACTTGAAAGGCAGTTTCATGGGAAGCTGAAAGGGAGTCGATTGGTAATCTGCACTTTTTGTCCTGAAGGCGGCCCTACCAGAGAGAGTGGGTGTGAATCGTTAATCTATACAAGTGATAAGCTTGCAAGACAAGCACGGGATGCGCACGTGTACTCATGCGGAGATGAAGTGGCGGTGCATTGCCTATACTTCGAAGGCAAAGCTGATTAATTAGCATGAGGAGAGAACTACCCCACACATGACTTGGAATTAGCATTACCGTGTAGTCTTTGCCCGCCTTTGAAGATTTGGCGCCCGCCGACTCTTTCTACTACGATTGTGCCATGTAAAGTAATATCTGACAGGACCGTAAAAGTCGAAAAGTCCGAAATACATATTCCACCTTGAGCGGGAGGAGAAAGAGCTTAACATGAGGCAAAATACGGTTGGAACTAATCAGGACTACGACCTCAACATCCACTACCGCAAGACAGCAAGGCTAATGTGGTGGCGATGCATTAAGTAGAAAGGTCAACTATGCGTGGCAAATCTCGATCAAGTAAACCTTCTAGAAGAAATGAGGGAAATTTGGAAGTGATCGGCCGAGCTCGGAGGTGAGCTATAGCCTGTGTATCAGGCCCAATTTATTGGAAAGGATCAAGACGGTCGATTACAAGATCTGAATTGAAGGAGAAGATCCGGTGGGCATCAGCAATTCGGGTACATGAGGATGGTACCACGAGGCGAGAGATGGGTAATACGTATTGTCGGCGTCCACGAGCTTAAGAGAGACATTTTAGAGGAGGCCCATTACTCTAGTTATACCATCCACAGGCACAAGATGTACGATTTAGACCACCTATACGGTGGAGTCGATATGAAGCGGAGATAGCTTGAGGTTTGTGGCCCATGCCTTACCTTAGCGGGTGAAGAGCAAAATGGACTATTGCAACCCCTATACCGGTGTGGAAGTGGGGAACATATAGCGATGGATTTTGTGAGAGAGCTTACCTCGTTCCAAAAGGGGAATGAAGCCATTTGGGTGATCGTTGGCCGTGACCAAGTCAGCGCACACTTCTTGGCATTGAGGCGTAAGATGAGCGTGGCGACTAGCCCATTATACATGGACAAGATCGTTTGTCTACATGGTATACCGGTAGCGATCATATCCGATCAAGACCCGATTTGTCTCCGAATTTTGGGAGAGTCTACATGCGGTATTTAGGTACGGATTGACCTTCATGTTGCCTTTCGTCAGGGCAGGATGGTCAATCGGAGGACAATTCAGATATTAGAAGATATCTTTGCTTGGCGTGTACTCTTGACTTCCGGTTCTTGGGATGAGCACTTGGCAGAGTTAAGCCTACAACAACGACTACAGGCAAGCATTGATGGCCCTATGAGGCTCTGTATGAAGATGCCGGAGATCTCCTATATTTTGGAGCGATGTGGGAGATGCGCTAAAGTTTGAAGGGGCTGAGAGAGGAAGGCGAAGAACAAGTGAAGCTCATCGAGAAATGAGGTAAGAATGCAAAGAGCTATCTTTGATAAGCCTCAGTGGAATTTTGGGCGACAGGTACTCTGAAGGTATCACCCATGAAGGGTGTATGGAGATTTGGAAAGCGGGAAGCCTAGCCAGCGGTACATTGACCCTTGAGATATTAGAATGGGTTGGAGCAGGTGGCGTGTCGTTTGGCCTTGCCTCGGACTTGGCTCGAGGTCCATAACGTCTTCCACGTCTCCATATTGAGGAAATGCTTGAAGCTGACGACTAAGATCATCGAATATGAACCGTGGAGCTTCAACGGGATTTATCTTATGAGGAGTGGCGGTGAAATACTTGACTACAAGGGAGGAACAAAAGCGAGGAATCGAACTATTCCTTTAGTCAAGGTAAGATGGAACAACCACATGGTGGGGAAGCTACACAGGGCCCAGAAATGGGCCCATTGAAGCGTTACCCGGATCATTTGAGTAAATGAGCTTGTTGTGAGTTTAGGGACTAAACCCTAAGGGGAGATTGTAAAACCGCCCGAGATAAATAAAGATTTTTATTTACGAAATTTTAAATGACAACTCAATATGATGGCGGTGAAGTTTTGGGAAAAATCACATATGCGGATAATCGGATTAATTAAGCGTTAATTAATCGAAATAAGTCGATTGTTAATAAATCAGTTAATTATAAGCTAGTTAATTGGATTAATTATCAAGAAGAAAATGAATAAATATTCATTTCTGGAAAAGTGAATGGGGAGAATTTGAGATACAACTACTGTGATACCACGATTACTCCGTGAAAATGAAGGATTTGGCCCGTATTCGGATATGTGCAACGTGAAAGATGTATCGAGATATTATGGGGCACTCTGCATTGACTGAGGCCATCGACCGAGATTAAGTGGATGGGGCATGAAGAGAATTATGATGGGCCTGACAAAAATAGATCATTTACAGTGAATGCATAGTGCTCATGTGGAGGAATAGTAGACATGTGAGGGTTTTATCCTTTAGGAAATAATAAAAAAAAATTCATTATTTATGTTATGATAAAGAAGAGAAAGACATTTCTCTCTCTCTCCCAAATTCTCGAGAATCTACTCAAGTCTCTCTCTCTCTCTCTCGGCGGCCGGTAGCCGTGACAGAAGACACAGCAGCGGAGGACTGCTTGTCATGATGGCCTTGGTGCGCACTAGCATCCGTGGCGGCAGCCCAGCCTGGCATTTCTTGCGTCTACTTGCTTAGCGATCCCCGGCAGCGTCGTCGCGTTTCCCAAGACAGCCGCCCTGCGCCGGGCAGCTTACAGCGAAACTCTGCCAGCCCGCATCTGACCACCTTGTACGACTCCCCGCCCGGCGACCTGGTCATACCCGCCCAGCCAACGTTCAATTGCGTCGATGTCTGCCAGCGACCCGGCGTCGCGACCACTCCTCCGGTGAAGCGCCACGCAAGGCGGCGGCGTCTCCTCCGGCGGCGCCTTCCTACCTACCTCGACCTGCAGCCCTAATTTTGGGGTAAAAGCCCTAAACTAACTAAGGGTTTTAATTGTGTGAGGAACTTGATTTTAATCGGGTAAATGGTTGAGATTAAGGGCATGGGCTTGCATGAATGTTAATTAAGGGATGGAAGAGGCATGGGAGGGTTTAGCAGCATGATAATATTATGAAGAAGTAATGATCTATAGTTGTATGTATTCATGTATATTATATGGATGTGTGAATGTTTGTAGATTATCGGGAGTGATGTCGAGGGAGGAGTCTTTGTCAGATTTTAGATTCAAAAATGGGTTCCGGGCTGTCCCTTCAGGGTACAGTACGGGACAGCAATGATACTCCAATCGACACGATTAGCATGTCGTTAGAAAGGGGGGAAAGAGTACTTTCTAATGAGAGCTAAATCGGGGAAATCCGACTTAGGATTAGAAAGTTATTGGCGGTTCACAGTATTTGGCGCTAGAGTAAAAATAATGAGTTTGGTAGGGGCCTAGTGTGCCCACTTAAAACCATTTAATTATGCATGATTGTGAACATCAAGTGTAATTAACTAGAGTGTATGCTATTTACTAGATCGACCGGCCCGCATTGAGGCAGACGAAGAGGGATTGGGGATTTCTCTCAATCGGGTAGGCTCCTTACTTTGGGAGGTTTGTGAGTATTCCTTCCTCCTACCCCACTTTGATTTTTTATACTCTTACTTCCTCGAGAGGTTCCCAACATATATTTGAGATGGTTTTCCTCATATGTGTTGGTTTTATATCTCGAGGGATTATTTATTATCACTCTTCTTCTTATGCGTATTTGAGTAGAGTTTACTTCTTAAATATGTATTGACTCCTGATCTCGATGAGATCACCGACCATATGTATATTAGGGATGTTGCCTTGGATATATATATATTTATACATTGTTAGGTATTAGTACTATCAATCTCTTACTTTCGGGCATGATACATCGGACGGAGACCACGGCAGAGGGCGTATAATATCGGCCACGCAGCACTTGATGCTCTATGGGGACGGAGACCTGGCCGGGGAGGTGTATATAATATCACAGCCACTTGGGCTCAGTCGAAGCGGCATTATCTCGACCATGTGCACATGTATGCTATAGCTTAGTCAGAGCTTAGGCGAAGGCGATCTGATGGTGTCGTAGATGTCGTAGACATCTCGTTATAACATATGCGGAGATTGAGTGCATCGTGGATTTATCCACTTTCACGAGATTTGTTATTTGCTTGTGATGTTATGTGCATACTTGTACTTCTTTTATTTACATCAGTTCTTCCTAGTGGCTTTCGCCACCTTTATTGATTTAGTTGGCACTTACCGGGCCTATTCTTTTAGGCTCATGCTTGATTTGTGTCTTACTTTCGGGTTCGCATTTGAGGAGGAGCAGGGATCCGAGGCTTAGGGCGGGGATATCACAGAAATAGCATTTCGGCTACTTCTATTGTCTTGAGGTCCTGCGTGCCTCTTTTTATTACGTGGTTGAGACTTGTAATTTAGATTTCTTTTGTTGTATATGGATTTCTAGGGGTGGCTGGACTGGATCCTAGTCTTGGGTTCGCGTAAACCCGATATTATCTTGTATGGAGTTGTCACGAACTCCCTTCATCTTTTAAAATTTGTGATTCATTTGTTATTATTAACTCAATACTTATTGCATATAAGAGTTATTAAGGCCTTAGCGCTGAATGGGACTAGTCATCCTGTTTGGGTGCAGCGGTTTATCCTCACGATGCTGAGCAGCGGTTTGGAAGCGTGACATATTTAATGCTAATATTTCTTAGGAAGCGGTGGCAGCTCGTTATCCTAACCCAAGAAAGGAGTGATGATATAGTTTCTTGTCCGAAGTAGACTCCCGACTTATATTTGAAATGAATATATATGGTATGTTCTTAAGCACAGTAGAAATGCAATAAAAAGAATACAATTATATCAAATATATAATCATTAAATAAACTTTAGAATAAATAGGAGAAAATTTAATAATGTAAAATAAGTGCAGAATATTAATAATTTTGTAATTCAAATATGGTAAAATGACAAAAAAAAAAGTATTTTTTTTTATTTCAGTTTATACCCACTTTAAAAGACAACCTTTAACGCTATGGTCAATAAATTTAAAAAGCTATGAGAACAATAGTATTAGAGATATGGTATCGAAAGTCATAGTATTACTGTCATTGTAACTCTTTAATTTTTCTTTTTTGTCTAAATCAAACTTTCTCTTGTTAACAATTTTTAAAAGTATAATTTCCTTATTCCTTTGTTTTCCCAATATAAATAATTTTGTTCATGAAAGTCAACATCAAAAATATTAACATAATCACTTGTTTTTATTACTATTCATCACCATTGTTTCTGATTTAACAACCAACAACAAGCATTTTGGGGAAGCAAATCGGAACCCTCGTGCAAGACTGAAACTATTTTAAAGCTATTGAATTATAGATCAAGGAAAAGAAATTGAGGCAACTGTTACACTTTGGAAGGCTATAGTTTCAATAAAAAGCATAGTAAGTCTCACACATTTGTTACATTCGCCTACAATAAGAAGCTCCACATCATTCTCCCCATCAGAGTGCTCCCTTTATCTTCCCTCAACATCAATAGGAGCAATAGCAAAACAAGGGAAAAGAAACAAGAGAAGCAATCGGAGCAACTCTTGGTGGCCCGGTGAAAGATGTCAAGTAGGCCATCATTAGCATCTCTTCTATTGTTTGAGCATCCTATAAAAGATCTATTAGATGTAATAGATCTCACTAAAGGCTCGCTTGGTAACTCACATCTCTCATTGAACTTGTAGAGCTCAATGGTGTTTGTTTCTAGATTCATCCCACTCTTCATGTTGAGAAAGTAAATTTTACCTATCTATAAGTGAAGAATATAACCCCATTTATCAAAAAAATAAAGTAAAAAGAAATAAAACCTCATTTTACTAATATGAATGGTATGCTAATAGGACATCTATCACATCAACGTATGTTTGAACTTTTAAACATGATTCACTATCCATAAATATCAATAAAATTTTAATAAGGAAACATAATCTACTCAACAGAATATATTCGTTGGGATGAGATAATGTTTTGTTTGAAAATTTTCATTTACTTTTCAAACTACAATCAATTTTAGATTTTACAACAAAAGATTTTTATAGAAGATTATTTTTTTACCCTTTTAGTTAAAGCGGGGACATTACCAAGAATAAACACATTGTATACATAATTATGATTTTTATAAACAACTTCGTAATTACAATAAATTATTCCATTAATGCGTTATGAAAGTTTATTAAGAATTTAAATTTATAATAATCATGATAAATTTAACGCTTGATTTTGACACAATGAATTAACTTGTTATGATCCACAAAAAAATCTCAAAGTTAGAACTTTTCTTCCTATAAATTTTTGAGGGAAAACAATTACTATTATAGGAAATTGTTAATGGAAGTAAGACTTTTTTATGGCAAAGAAAAATTAATAAACACCCTCTCTTTGTTAAACAAAGCAATTAGAAAAAAACATGTTTTAAAACATGCATAACTCTTTTATTAAAAGCTTTGACCCTTTGCTTATCGATACAAATGTATAAAGTAAAAATTTGTTTCTGAGGATCTTGTAAATAAAATAAAATGAAAATAATAATGTTAACAAATATTGTTCAAATCATGGAAAGAAAAAAATTCCTCGATATTTAAATACTTGATCCCAATTTGTGGTAAGGTACGATAGTTGAAATCAATAGTTATTGAAAAAAAATTGGTGAATATGTCAAAATATATTACAATCATTTGTGAAGCCGTTCTTAGATTTCTCACGGGCAACCATTTTTATATTCAAGCCCTCCATATTATCCAAGGTCAAAAGAGAATATAAAAATAAAAAAATGAGAATAAAGGGATTAAAGTAGGTTGGGATAAGATAATTAATAGATTAAAATGGATAGAAGAGCAAAGCCAACATATGATAGTTTAGAACACAATACAACTATCAAGATCGAGAAAACTTATACAACCTAAAGCCAATGGTTTTGCCTTTTAGTGTTGTTGTTGATGGTTGCTTGGTTGGATTAAATTAAGCCTCAAGTTTGAAAATATTTGCGACTCCATCGACATTTATAAAAAAATATTTAATGCTAATATTTCATAGGAAACTGGTGACGCTCTCGTATCCTAACCCAAGAAAGGAGTGATGATATAGTTTTTTGTCCGAAGTAGACTCCCGACTTATATTTGAAATGAATATATATGGTATGTTCATAAGCCGCGATTAGAAATGCAATAAAAAGAAATACAATTATATCAAATATATAATCATTAAATAAACTTTAGAATAAATAGGAGAAAATTTAATAATGTAAAATAAGTGCGAATATTAATAATTTTGTAATTCAAATATGGTAAAATGACCAAAAACGTATTTTTTTTCAATTTCAATTTATACCCACTTTAAAAGACAACCTTTAACGCCTCGGTCAATAAATTTAAAAAGGTATCAGAACAATAGTATTAGAGATATGGTATCGAAAGTCATAGTATTACTGTAATTGTAACTCTTTAATTTTTCTTTTTTGTCTAAATCAAACTTTCTCTTGTTAACAATTTTTAAAAGTATAATTTCCTTATTCCTTTGTTTTCCCAATATAAATAATTTTGTTCATGAAAGTCAACATCAAAAATATTAACATAATCACTTGTTTTTATAACCATTCATCACCATTGTTTATGCTTTAACAACCAACAACTGTTTTTGGGGGAATCAAATCAGAACCCTCAAGCAAGACTGAAACTATTTTAAAGCTATTGAATTATAGATCAAGGAAAAGAAATTGAGGCAAGCTATTTACACTTTGGAAGGCTATAGTTTCAATAAAAAGCATAGTAAGTCTCACACATTTGTTACATTCGCTTGACAATAAGAAGCTCCACATCATTCTCCCCATCGTGAGTGCTCCCTTATCTTCCTCAACATCAATAGGAGCAATAGCAAAACAAGGAAAAGAAACAAGAGAAGCAATCGGAGCAACTCTTGGTGGTTGGTGAAAGATGTCAAGTAGGCCATCATTAGCATCTCTTCTATTGTTTGAGCATCCTATAAAAGATCTATTAGATGTAATAGATCTCACTAAAGGCTCGCTTGGTAACTCACATCTCTCATTGAACTTGTAGAGCTCAATGGTGTTTGTTTCTAGATTCATCCCAACATAGCGCCCGACCGGACCGGGACCTAATGCGTCAATCAGATCGCGGTATCAAGTAGAGACGAGCCCCACTCAAATACAAGGCCTAAAAATGATAAGCAGATAACATACATAATCAAAAGTTATTAAATAATAACAAATATCCTTACATGTCACAGCGGAAATAAAATGAAATAAAGAGGGTCCGTAAGCCCTATACATATCCAGGCCCTACATGGGTCCTATGCAAATGTCCTCACACACATGAATATGAAATAAAGAGATCCTCTAATCTCGGCAAAGACCCCACCCCGACTCTCGCACGTCTCCTGAACTCGAGTCTATCTACTCCTCAGGACCTGAAATGAGAGAAGTGAAAAGTCGTGAGCTTTCGAATGGAAAGCTCAGTAAGTACCCTGCAGGAATCACAATGGTCAGCTGGAACATATATCAAAATATAGGATCATCAAACAAAGGGGCTACACCCCATACAAACAAACAGATCCTAACATCCAGCTACGGCCCTCAGAGCCCTAGATGAGAAGTCCAAGAACATTTCAATAAGCGTTTCCCCGGATACCAACGACCTCGGTACGTAATAAAAGCAGCGGTCTCCGGTGCAACAACGACCTTCTCGGTACGTGGCGGCAAACGATGTCATTTGCCGGTATGCGCCACCTCTACGGTGTCGACACGGCCGGCAAATCAACCCCAGCAGCGGGGGATACGAGGTCTCGGACCCCGCGCAGCGGTAGGAAGATGGGAACTCAATTGGCAGCGTACCTCCCGGCAACGCGCTGACCATGGCCTATGATCAGAAGTGCCGGCTCACGGGTGGGTAAGTCCAAAGAGCATTCCAACAAACCCGGTAGTGAAACTTACACTCATGTCCGGACGGAGCAGGCTCACGCGTGTTTCCACGCGACCGCGTGCCGATCCAGCGGACCCTCGTGATGGTTAACACTACTTCCGACTCATCAATCACACACATACTAGGAAAGATAACAAACAAGCATATATGTGCATGTATCAACAAAAGCGGGACTAAATAGATCATGCTAGCGAATAGCATCTAACAAGACAAGAAAACCTGTGCAAGGGTGAAAACGAGGCAAGAGTGACTTACCTCACTAGTAAGTCCAACCGACAACCCCGCGTCTCTCCTGACGCCCCTCAAAGCTCCAAGTCGATACCTGGAAACCATAAACTAGTCACAAAACAATGCATACATGCTGCGTGAACAACCAGTTCTCTGACGAATGCCTACTAACACAAATGCAGAATTTCTGAACCTATCGCGCAGTCCCAAAGAATAGTCCATAACTTTTGATCCAGAAATCCAATCAAGTTGTACCAGGGCTCGTTGGAAAGATCTCTTCTTTATCTTTCCAACGGTACCTTACTTGACCCTATTGGATAACTACATACTGCCCAGCTGTCCCACGAAGGGGACAGCCAGTTGCACCATTCCTGGTTTTAACTCAACCTTTGCTTGTCTAACTTGACCCCTCTAGTTTCCCACCTGCATGCTCCATGAAATCCACCCAACATACTCACATAAAATCATAAGAGTAACAACACTAATTCAGTCAACAAGAAACCCAAAACACATATAACACCAACCATCTCAATGGCATAACAATTAAATAGTAAACGGGCCCACATGCAAGCCACACACGATAATAGTATCCACACTCACACTTAATGACAAAACCCACACAACCTCAAATATAACAATAACATGAATTCCAAAATATCAGACCCAATCAAATCCCCAAAGCCCAAGCATGACATACAACAAGGCTTGGAAACTGCTCAGCCACTACACGTCCATTTCCACACTCCATCACCAAGCCAAGACCATGGCTAGCTGTCACTAATCACCATTCTACAAATTATTAAATCGATAGACCACCAACACCCAACTAAATCCTCACTGCCCTACCATACAACTCCATCTCTAGTTTAAACAGAAAACTAGATTCACAACCTTTAACTTAAGTCAATTCATAATAATAATAGATCAATTTCAAAAAAATTAAACCAATAACAGTGCTCCCAACCACCAAATAGACCAGAACATCTCTCTAAAACCCGAGCTTTTATGGAACTGAACACAAAACCCCAAAGCTCTAACCATTGCCCACACATGAAATAATGACTTCTCATCCAATATCATGACTCCCAAAATAATCCGATTCTTTAAATTAATCCCTTTGAACTGCACAACTTAGTCCACCAACTTGTACCCTAACATTCCTCGGCACCACTCCCTCTCTTTCTAATATCCACATTCAATAACATTACACACACTTTTTTCTAAAATTTGGACTTTGATCATAATTTAATTACTAGAATTATCAACAACAACCACAAGCTACCACTAATCTCACTGTCCTCTTTAATCTGAACCTCAAGTCCGAATCCCTTGAGCATCCCTCAAAAACAATATGTGAGCTATCTCCAAGCTTACCAACTAGTCAAACAAACCTTGGAAACAATTTCCCAAGCTCGGGATCTATATCATGAACCCAATAACAACCTACCAAAGCTGGAATCTCGAGGAAGCACACACGAGTACGCTAGTATTTGTCATATTCTAAGATCATAATAACAACATGAACCCAATGAAACTCATCTCCATCCTCTGAACCCAGCACACATACCGGAACCATCAACCTCATGCAACTACTTCAATTTCCCTTGTCCATGTATTTTCATCCCGAGAACCAACTAACCCTCCAACTTACTAACACCTCCTTCTCTTCATTATCCCCGGCCTTTACAATAATCTTCTCTCATGAAAGCATTCATACAAATAAAAGGCATGCAACATGGCATTTGAACTTCAAACCCATTTTCCTGTCACCCATGCCCTTCTAAAAGCTGGGAAGAAGAGATCTAAAAGAGAGAGAGACTTTACCGTGATCAAGGCGAGCACCTCCAAGACGGTGAGAGCAGGACGACCGCCTCTTCTCCCGCGTTCCGCGGCGTTCGGACGACGGCACCCTCCCTGACAAATTTCGGCGCCCTCTCTTTACGATCTCCTTCCTCCAAAGGGCAATTTACAAGTAGGGATGAACGCAACTAGGGCTCGTGGGATCGTATCTTCTTATATATAAATCCCCGTTCAAACCGATAAGTTACAACAAGATTTTAAAAAGATAATCTTCTTATCCACCGTTTTGAAATTGATTCAAATCTTCAGAAATTTTATTTTAATTTTTTTTATATTTCACATCACTTCACCACTGTTTCCACGCGTTTTGACTCAAATTCAACACCAAATCTTCAACCGTGCACATTCTCCTATATTTTGCATTATATCTTATATATATATATGTATATACAAAAAAATGTAACTTTATATTACTAACCATGCACGTGTTTGATTCATATTCTTTGGTTTAGTTTTTTTTTTTTTTTTTGCAAAGAAGCCCTTGTTTTATCTTAAAATCTCATGCAAACACTATCTTGTGAGAGGGAAATTTATGCTTCATTTAAGTCCTCATATTTTCCAGATTTTCCTCTTAGTCCTTGGCAGAACCAATCATTTCAACTTAAAATTCAATTAAATCACATCAATCCGATCCTCAGAAATCTACAATTTAAGATTTAAACTAAACAAAACTTTAATTCCATCTAATCTCTTTCTCCGATTAAACCGAATTAGAGAATTATCTCCAATAAATAAGAATAATTCAAAAATAACTAAATTTTAAAATTATTCCTAAAACCCTTGGGTTTTACAATCCTCCCCCCTTACAGAAATTTCGTCCTCGAAATTTTAAAATCAAATAATCCAAGAGCAATTAAAAACCATTTATTCATAATACTTGCTTTTAAAAGCAAACAGAAAATCCCAACAAATCCAATCCCGGGGAAACTCCCCTTATTAACACATAATTAAAATAGATAACTAACACCAAAAATCTAACCCTGATATCCGTGGATCTTACAATCCTCCCTGAAACTTACTCCTGATTTTCTACATTCAAACTTGGCTCCTCGCCAGTCTCAAGCGGCGCCTGTTCCTCCTCTGTGGTGAGATGATAGACTCGCCCGTGAGTCATCGGCCTTTGAGTGGAGGAGGACGGTTGACCTGTCCCGGTTGCCTTGCCCTTCCAATTCCCGCCTTGTTGTCCTTGAGCTGGTGCAACAGACTGCTTGGAGGCACCTAAAGATTGTTGGGGAACCTGTGTTCCTCCTCCTCCCAGCATCACAGCCCACGAACACATGGACCTTTGGGCCTTTCTATGTTCCAAAGCGCCACACTTGAAACACCCACCGGTAATCCTCGGACACTTTGCCTTCACATGTGGTCCTCCACACCTCATAACATCGCATGGGCCATGACCCTCATGAAAAGAACTTCCACTTGCTGAGCCAGCCGATGAAGGCAGGAAGGCCTACCATATAATTTGAAACTTATTCTCGGACCTCGACTTCCACTGAAGTCTTTCCCCAGTGTCCTTGGCCCATTACGGCTCTTCTCTTGTTTAGGTTGTGGTGGCACAAAGGTACTCCCGGTCACGGTAGCTTCAATAAACTTGGCCTAGTCAGCTGCATCAGTTTGTAGGTTGTGCACATATGTCGGCAACATGGTCCACGAGTGATGGATGCAACCCTCAATGAATCTCAGAACCTTGCTCTCACGAGTGGAAACAAGGTTGGTGCAAATCTGGCAAGCCTATCAAACTTCGACCTCGTCTTTGCTCTCTTTGTCCGGTGCCACGGTAAGAAACATAAATTTGCCGCTCCATTACATCAGAATCCTTCCTGCATTGAGAAGTACTTAGCGGGGAAAGCCTTCTTGAACTCAACCGGGTATGGAAAAGTGCTCCATCCACGGCGTATCTCACCATGGTACGGTCCTCTGCGGCACCCGACATCAAATAAGCCACGCATCGATCCTCTCCTCATCATCTACATGCGATGCACCTCAAAGGCTTTCTCAAGCTCCGAGGCGAAGCCTCTGCTGCTGCACGAGTGCAGGTACCCTCAAATGATCTAGGAAGCGGGGCCTCCTAATCTCTCCCATGATACCTCTAGTAGCCGGTGTTGCTGGTGGAGGTGGAGGAGGTGGTGGCGGTGGAGTGCATAGGCTTGTACTCTCTCAATGATCCTGCCCGCAGTGCATCGGTCCCAACACGTGGCGGAGGTATCCCTCCCTCAAATCGACACTGCCGCTTTGTGTGATCCTGCGGCCTCTGGCTGAGCAGGTAGCTCCTGCTCAACCTCCATATCAAGCTACTTAGGTGGGAACCTCCACACGGGGCTGCAGTATCTCTGTGTGGAGGCTGTGGTACCTCCGCATGTCTAGGTCGTCCCCGTCTGCCTCCTCCCAGTCCTCCACGTCCTAGTTTACGAACCATGGTGACTGTCACGTAATTTCACAAATCAGTTACTAGATTCAAATCTTGGTCTACCCGACCCAACACTCAGTTCAACTTAATTGTCTATGTCACTAGGGCAACTAGGGTGTCATCTATCTACTTTTTTTTTTTTTTTTTCTCGATACCACTTTAATGCATAGCGCCCGACCCGGACCGGGACCTCGAGCGTCAGCAGTCGGCCGTATCAAGTAGAGACGAGCCCACTCAAATCTAAGGCCTAAAAATGATAAGCAGATAACATACATAATCAAAAGTTATTAAATAATAACAAATATCCTTACATGTCACAGCGGAAATAAAATGAAATAAAGAGGGTCCGTAAGCCCTATACATATCCAGGCCCTACATGGGTCCTATGCAAATGTCCTCACACACATGAATATGAAATAAAGAGATCCTCTAATCTCGGCAAAGACCCCCACCCCGACTCTACATGCGTCTCACGAACTTCGAGTCTATCTACTCCTCGGGACACAGGAAATGAGAGAGAAGTGAAAAGTCGTGAGCTTTGAATGGAAAGCTTCGATTAAGTACTAGGGAATCACAATGGTCAATTTGGAACATATATCAAAATATAGGATCATCAAACAAAGGGGCTACACCCCATACAAACAAAGCAGATCCTAACATCCATTTCATTTTCGAGCCCTAGATGAGAAGTCCAAAACGGCTTCGATAAGCGTTTCCCCGGACGGCCCGACCTCGGTTTGTAATAAAAAGCGATCTGGGTACGCAACAACGGCCTCTCGAGAACATGGCGGCAAGCGATGTCATTTGCCGGTAGCGCCACCTCTACGTGTCGACACGGCCGACAAATCAACCCCAGCGAGGGGATCACGAGTCACCGGACCCCACTGCAACCGGGCGGATGATCAGAACTCAATTGGCACGTACCTCCCGGCCAGCGCACATGACCATGGCCTATGATCAAATTAATACGGCTCACGGGTGGGTAAGTCCAAAAGAGCATTCCAACAAACCGGTAGTGAAACTTACACTCATGTCGGGGCCGAACCCGCGGGCTCCGCGTGTTTCCACGGCCACGTGCCGATCAACGGACCCTCGTGATCGGTTAACACTACTTCCAGCTCATCAATCACACACATACTAGGAAAGATAACAAACAAGCATATATGTGCATGTATCAACAAAAGCAGGGACTAAATAGATCATGCTAACGAATAGCATCTAACAAGACAAGAAAACCTGTGCAAGGGTGAAAACGAGGCAAGAGTGACTTACCTCACTAGTAAGTCCAACCGACAACCCCGCGTCTCTCCTGACGCCCCTCAAAGCTCCAAGTCGATACCTGGAAACCATAAACTAGTCACAAAACAATGCATACATGCTCGTGAACAACCAGTTCTACGACGAATGCCTACTAACACAAATGCAGAATTTCTGAACCTATCGCGCAGTCCCAAAGAATAGTCCATAACTTTTGATCCAGAAATCCAATCAAGTTGTACCAGGGCTCGTTGGAAAGATCTCTTCTTTATCTTTCCAACGGTACCTTACTTGACCCTATTGGATAACTACATACTGCCCAGCTGTCCCACGAAGGGGACAGCCAGTTGCAGCCATTCCTGGTTTTAACTCAACCTTTGCTTGTCTAACTTGACCCCTCTAGTTTCCCTCCCTGCATGCTCCATGAAATCCACCCAACATACTCACATAAAATCATAAGAGTCACAACACTAATTCAGTCAACAAGAAACCCAAAACACAGTATAACACCAACCATCTCAATGGCATAACAATTAAATAGTAAGCGGGCCCACATGCAAGCCACACACGATAATAGTATCCACACTCACACTTAATGACAAAACCCACACAACCTCAAATATAACAATAACATGAATTCCAAAATATCAGGACCCAATCAAATCCCCAAAGCCCAAGCATGACATACAACAAGGCTTGGAAAGCTGCTCAGCCACTACCGTCCATTTCCACACTCCATCACCAAGCCAAGACCATGGCTAGTCATCACTAATCACCATTCTACAAATTATTAAATCGATAGACCACCAACACCCAACTAAATCCTCCTTTGCCCTACCATACAACTCCATCTCTAGTTTAAGCGAGAAAACTAGATTCACAACCTTTAACTTAAGTCAATTCATAATAATAATAGATCAATTTCAAAAAATTAAACCAATAGCGGATGCTCCCAACCACCAAATAGGCCGGAACATCTCTCTCTAAAACCCGAGCTTTTATGGGTAGAACACAAAACCCCAAAGCTCTAACCATTGCCCACATGAAATAATGACTTCTCATCCAATATCATGACTCCAAAATAATCCGATTCTTTAAATTAATCCCTTTGAACACGCACAACTTAGTCCACCAACTTGTACCCTAACATTCCTCGGCCACCACTCCCTCTCTTTCTAATATCCACATTCAATAACATTACACACACTTTTCTAAAATTTGGACTTTGATCATAATTTAATTACTAGAATTATCAACAACAACCACAAGCTACCACTAATCTCACATCCTCTTTAATCAGAACCTCAAGTCCGAGAATCCCTTGAGCATCCCTCAAAAACAATATGTGAGGCTATCTCCAAGCACCAACTAGTCAAACAAACCTTGAAACAATTTCCCAAGCTTTCGGGATCTATATCATGAACCCAATAACAACCTACCAAAGCTGGAATCTCCCGAGAAGCACACACGGTACAGTATTTGTCATATTCTAAGATCATAATAACAACATGAACCCAATGAAACTCATCTCCATCCTCTGAACCGCACACATACGGAACCATCAACCTCATGCAACTACTTCAATTTCCCCTTGTCCATGTATTTTCATCCCGAGAACCAACTAACCCTCCAACTTACTAACACCTCCTTCTCTTCATTATATCCCCGGCCTTTACAATAATCTTCTCTCATGAAAGCATTCATACAAATAAAGGCATGCAACATGGCTGAACTTCAAACCCATTTTCACATCACCCATGCCCTTCTAAAAGCTGGGAAGAAGAGATCTAAAGAGAGAGAGACTTACGGCGTGATCAAGGCGAGCACCTCAAGACCCGGTGAGCGGGGAAGACCGCCTCTTCTCCACGTTCCGGCGGCGTTCGGACGCAGCGGCACCCTCCCTACGACCTTGGCCGGCGCCCTCTCTTCACGATCTCCTTCCTCCCAGCGGCCAGCTGGCGAGGGATGAAAGTAACTAGGGCTCGTGGGACGGCATCTTCTTATATATAAATCCCCGTTCAAACTGATAAGTTACAATAAGATTTTTTTTTTAAAAAAAAACAATCTTCTTATCCATCGTTTTGAAATTGATTCAAATCTTGAAATTTTTATTTTAATTTTTTTTATATTTCACATCACTTCACCACTTGTTTCCGCAGCGTTTTGACTCAAATTCAACACCAAATCTTCAACCGTACACATTCTCCTATATTTTGCATTATATATATATATATATATATATATACAAAAAAAAAATGTAACTATATATTACTAACCATGCACGTGTTTGATTCATATTCTTTGGTTTAGTTATTTTTTTTTTATTTATTATTATTTTTTTTTTTTGCAAAGAAGCCCTTGTTTTATCTTAAAATCTCATGCAAACACTATCTTGTGAGAGGGAAATTTATGCTTCATTTAAGTCCTCATATTTTCCAGATTTTTCTCTTAGTCCTTGGCAGAACCAATCATTTCAACTTAAAATTCAATTAAATCACATCAATCCGATCCTCAGAAATCTACAATTTAAGATTTAAACTAAACAAAACTTTAATTCCATCTAATCTCTTTCTCCGATTAAACCGAATTAGAGAATTATCTCCAATAAATAAGAATAATTCAAAAATAACTAAATTTTAAAATTATTCCTAAAACCCTTGGGTTTTACACCCACTCTTCATGTTGAGAAAGTAAATTTTACCTATCTATAAGTGAAGAATATAACCCCATTTATCAAAAAAATAAAGTAAAAAGAAATAAAACCTCATTTTACTAATATGAATGGTATGCAAATAGGACATCTATCACATCAGCATTATGTTTGAACTTTTAAACATGATTCACTATCCATAAATATCAATAAAATTTTAATAAGGAAACATAATCTACTCAGCGAATATATTACGTTAGGATGAGATTATGTTTTTGTTTGAAATTTTCATTTACTTTCAAACTACAATCAATTTAGATTTTACAACAAAAGATTTTTTGTGAAGATTATTTTTTTTTACCCTTTAGTTAAGCGAGGGGACATGACCAAGAATAAACACAGTTATACATAATTATGATTTTTATAAACAACTTCGTAATTACAATAAATTATTCAGGTAATGCGTTATGAAAGTTTATTAAGAATTTAAATTTATAATAATCATGATAAATTTACTTGATCATTTGACAATGAATTAACTTGTTATGATCCACAAAAATCTCAAAGTTAGAACTTTTTCTTCCTATAAAATTATGAGGGAAAACAATTACTAATATAGGAAATTGTTAATGAAAGTAAGACTTTTTATGGCAAAGAAAATTAATAAACTCCCTCTCTTTGTTAAACAAAGCAATTAGAAAAAAACTTGTTTTAAAACATGCATAACTCTTTTATTTAAAGCTTTGACCCTTTGCTTATCGATACAAATGTATAAAGTAAAAAATTTGTTTTACAGATCTTGTAAATAAAATAAAATGAAAATAATAATGTTAACAAATATTGTTCAAATCATGGAAAGAAAAAAAAAATTCCTCGATATTTAAATAACGATCCCAATTTGTGGTAAGGGCTGATAGTTGAAATCAATAATTATTGAAAAAAAAAAATTGGTGAATATGTCAAAATATTACAATCATTTGTGAAGCCGTTCTAAATTCTCTCGGCAACCATTTTTATATTCAAGTCCTCCATATTATCCAAGGTTAAAAGAGAATAAAAAAATAAAAAAATGAGAATAAAGGGATTAAAGTAGGTTGGGATAAGATAATTTATAGATTAAAATGGATCGAAGAGCAAAGCCAACATATGATAGTTTAGAACACAATACAACTATCAAGATCAGAAAGCATACAACCTAAAGCCAATGGTTGCCTTTTAGTGTTGATGGTTGCACGCCGTTGGATTAGAATTAAGCCTCCAGGTTTGAAAATGTTGCGACTCCATCGACATTTATATAAAAATATTTAATGCTAATATTTCATAGGAAGCGGTGGCAGCTCCTCATTATCCTAACCCAAGAAAGGAGTGATGATATAGTTTTTGTCGAAGTAGACTCCGAGCTTATATTTGAAATGAATATATATGGTATGTTCATAAGCACAGTAGAAATGCAATAAAAAGAATACAATTATATCAAATATATAATCATTAAATAAACTTTAGAATAAATAGGAGAAAATTTAATAATGTAAAATAAGTGCAGAATATTAATAATTTTGTAATTCAAATATGGTAAAATGACCAAAAAAACGTATTTTTTTTTTTCAATTTCAATTTATACCCACTTTAAAAGACAACCTTTAACGCCTCGGTCAATAAATTTAAAAAGGTATCAGAACAATAGTATTAGAGATATGGTATCGAAAGTCATAGTATTACTGTAATTGTAACTCTTTAATTTTTCTTTTTTGTCTAAATCAAACTTTCTCTTGTTAACAATTTTTAAAAGTATAATTTCCTTATTCCTTTGTTTTCCCAATATAAATAATTTTGTTCATGAAAGTCAACATCAAAAATATTAACATAATCACTTGTTTTATAACCATTCATCCACCATTGTTTATGCTTTAACAACCAACAAACATTTTTGCTTTTGGGGAAGCAAATCAGAACCCTCAAGCAAGACTGAAACTATTTTAAAGCTATTGAATTATAGATCAAGGAAAAGAAATTGAGGCAACTGTTGCACTTTGGAAGGCTATAGTTTCAATAAAAAGCATAGTAAGTCTCACACATTTGTTACATTCGCCGACAATAAGAAGCTCCACATCATTCTCCCCATCAGAGTGCTCCCCTTATCTTCCTCAACATCAATAGGAGCAATAGCAAAACAAGGAAAAGAAACAAGAGAAGCAATCGGAGCAACTCTTGGTGGTGGTGAAAGATGTCAAGTAGGCCATCATTAGCATCTCTTCTATTGTTTGAGTATCCTATAAAAGATCTATTAGATGTAATAGATCTCACTAAAGGCTAAAGCTTGGTAACTCACATCTCTCATTGAACTTGTAGAGCTCAATGGTGTTTGTTTCTAGATTCATCCCACTCTTCATGTTGAGAAAGTAAATTTTACCTATCTATAAGTGAAGAATATAACCCGATTTATCAAAAAATAAAGTAAAAAGAAATAAAACCTCATTTTACTAATATGAATGGTATGCAAATAGGACATCTATCACATCATCGTATGTTTGAACTTTTAAACATGATTCACTATCCATAAATATCAATAAAATTTTAATAAGGAAACATAATCTACTCAACAGAATATATTCGTTAGGATGAGATTATGTTTTTGTTTGAAATTTTCATTTACTTTCAAACTACAATCAATTTAGATTTTACAACAAAAGATTTTTGTGAAGATTATTTTTTACCCTTTAGTTAAGCAGGGGACATTACCAAGAATAAACACTGTTATACATAATTATGATTTTTTATAAACAACTTTCGTAATTACAATAAATTATTCCGTGTTAATGCGTTATGAAAGTTTATTAAGAATTTAAATTTATAATAATCATGATAAATTTAACTTAGCTTGATCATTTGACAATGAATTAACTTGTTATGATCCACAAAAAATCTCAAAGTTAGAACTTTTCTTCCTATAAAATTATGAGGGAAAACAATTACTAATATAGGAAATTGTTAATGGAAGTAAGACTTTTTTATGGCAAAGAAAAATTAATAAACTCCCTCTCTTTGTTAAACAAAGCAATTAGAAAAAACTTGTTTTAAAACATGCATAACTCTTTTTATTTAAAGCTTTGACCCTTTGCTTATCGATACAAATGTATAAAAGTAAAAATTTGTTTCTGAGATCTTGTAAATAAAATAAAATGAAAATAATAATGTTAACAAATATTGTTTCAAATCATGGAAAGAAAAAAAAATTCCTCGATATTTAAATACTTGATCCCAATTTGTGGTAAGAGTGATAGTTGAAATCAATAGTTATTGAAAAAAATTGGTGAATATGTCAAAATATTACAATCATTTGTGAAGCCGTTCTTCATTCTTCACGGCAACCATTTTTTATATTCAAGCCCTCCATATTATCCAAGGTCAAAGAGAATATAAAAATAAAAAATGAGAATAAAAAGGGATTAAAGTAGGTTGGGATAAGATAATTAATAGATTAAAATGGATGGAAGAGCAAAGCCAACATATGATAGTTTAGAACACAATACAACTATCAAGATCAGAAAGCATACAACCTAAAGCCAATGGTTGCCTTTTAGTGTTGATGGTTGCGCGCCGTTGGATTAGAATTAAGCCTCCAGGTTTGAAAATGTTGCGACTCCATCGACATTTATATAAAAATATTTAATGCTAATATTTCATAGGAAACTGGTGACGCTCTCGTATCCTAACCCAAGAAATGAGTGATGATATAGTTTTTTGTCCGAAGTAGACTCCCAACTTATATTTGAAATGAATACATATGGTATGGTCTTAAGCACAGTAGAAATGCAATAAAAAGAATACAATTATATCAAATATATAATCATTAAATAAACTTTAGAATAAATAGGAGAAAATTTAATAATGTAAAATAAGTGCAGAATATTAATAATTTTGTAATTCAAATATGGTAAAATGACCAAAAAAACGTATTTTTTTTTTTCAATTTCAATTTATACCCACTTTAAAAGACAACCTTTAGCATACTCGGTCAATAAATTTAAAAAGGTATGAACAATAGTATTAGAGATATGGTATGAAAGTCATAGTATTACTTTGTAATTGTAACTCTTTAATTTTTCTTTTTGTCTAAATCAAACTTTCTCTTGTTAACAATTTTTAAAAGTATAATTTCCTTATTCCTTTGTTTTCCCAATATAAATAATTTTTGTTCACTTGAAAGTCAACATCAAAAATATTAACATAATCACTTGTTTTTATAACCATTCATCACCATTGTTTATGCTTTAACAACCAACAAGCATTTTTGGGGAAGCAAATCGGAACCCTCAAGCAAGACTGAAACTATTTTAAAGCTATTGAATTATAGATCAAGGAAAAGAAATTGAGGCAAATATTTACACTTTGGAAGGCTATAGTTTCAATAAAAAGCATAGTAAGTCTCACACATTTGTTACATTCAGCGACAATAAGAAGCTCCACATCATTCTCCCCCATCGAGTGCTCCCTTATCTTCCTCAACATCAATAGGAGCAATAGCAAAACAAGGAAAAGAAACAAGAGAAGCAATGAGACAACTCTTGGTGGTAGTGAAAGATGTCAAGTAGGCCATCATTAGCATCTCTTCTATTGTTTGAGCATCCTATAAAAGATCTATTAGATGTAATAGATCTCACTAAAGGCTAAACGGTAACTCACATCTCTCATTGAACTTGTAGAGCTCAATGGTGTTTGTTTCTAGATTCATCCCTCTGTTCATTTTGAGAAAGTAAATTTTACCTATCTATAAGTGAAGAATATAACCACATTTATCATAAAATAAAGTAATAAGAAATAAAACCTCATTTTACAAATATGAATGGTATGCAAATAGGACATCTATCACATCAAGCGTATGTTTGAACTTTTAAACATGATTCACTATCCATAAATATCAATAAAATTTTAATAAAGAAACATAATCTACTCAGCGGAATATATTACGTTAGGATGAGATTATGTTTTGTTTGAAATTTTCATTTACTTTCAAACTACAATCAATTTAGATTTTACAACAAAAGATTTTTTGTGAAGATTATTTTTTTTACCCTTTAGTTAAGCAGGGGACATTACCAAGAATAAACACATTTATACATAATTATGATTTTTTATAAACAACTCGTAATTACAATAAATTATTCCCGTGTACGTTATGAAAGTTTATTAAGAATTTAAATTTATAATAATCATGATAAATTTAACGCAGTCATTTGACAATGAATTAACTTGTTATGATCCACAAAAAATCTCAAAGTTAGAACTTTTCTTCCTATAAAATTATGAGGGAAAACAATTACTAATATAGGAAATTGTTAATGGAAGTAAGACTTTTTTATGGCAAAGAAAAATTAATAAACTCCCTCTCTTTGTTAAACAAAGCAATTAGAAAAAAACTTGTTTTAAAACATGCATAACTCTTTTATTTAAAGCTTTGACCCTTTGCTTATCGATACAAATGTATAAAGTAAAAAATTTGTTTTACAGATCTTGTAAATAAAATAAAATGAAAATAATAATGTTAACAAATATTGTTCAAATCATGGAAAGAAAAAAAAAATTCCTCGATATTTAAATAACGATCCCAATTTGTGGTAAGGGCTGATAGTTGAAATCAATAGTTATTGAAAAAAAAAAAATTTGGTGAATATGTCAAAATATTACAATCATTTGTGAAGCCGTTCTAAATTCTCTCGGCAACCATTTTTATATTCAAGTCCTCCATATTATCCAAGGTTAAAAGAGAATAAAAAAATAAAAAAATGAGAATAAAGGGATTAAAGTAGGTTGGGATAAGATAATTTATAGATTAAAATGGATCGAAGAGCAAAGCCAACATATGATAGTTTAGAACACAATACAACTATCAAGATCAGAAAGCATACAACCTAAAGCCAATGGTTGCCTTTTAGTGTTGATGGTTGCACTTGGATTGGATTAGAATTAAGCCTCCAGGTTTGAAAATGTTGCGACTCCATCGACATTTATATAAAAATATTTAATGCTAATATTTCATAGGAAACTGGTGACGCTCTCGTATCCTAACCCAAGAAATGAGTGATGATATAGTTTTTTGTCCGAAGTAGACTCCCAACTTATATTTGAAATGAATACATATGGTATGTTCTTAAGCACAGTAGAAATGCAATAAAAAGAATACAATTATATCAAATATATAATCATTAAATAAACTTTAGAATAAATAGGAGAAAATTTAATAATGTAAAATAAGTGCAGAATATTAATAATTTTGTAATTCAAATATGGTAAAATGACCAAAAAGCGTATTTTTTTTCAATTTCAATTTATACCCACTTTAAAAGACAACCTTTAGCATACTCGGTCAATAAATTTAAAAGGTATCAGAACAATAGTATTAGAGATATGGTATCGAAAGTCATAGTATTACTGTAATTGTAACTCTTTAATTTTTCTTTTTTGTCTAAATCAAACTTTCTCTTGTTAACAATTTTTAAAAGTATAATTTCCTTATTCCTTTGTTTTCCCAATATAAATAATTTTGTTCATGAAAGTCAACATCAAAAATATTAACATAATCACTTGTTTTTATAACCATTCATCACCATTGTTTATGCTTTAACAACCAACAACTGTTTTTGGGGGAAGCAAATCAGAACCCTCAAGCAAGACTGAAACTATTTTAAAGCTATTGAATTATAGATCAAGGAAAAGAAATTGGGGGCAACCCATTTGTTACACTTTGGAAGGCTATAGTTTCAATAAAAGCATAGTAAGTCTCACACATTTTGTTACATTAAGCCGACAATAAGAAGCTCCACATCATTCTCCCCATCGTGAGTGCTCCCCTTATCTTCCTCAACATCAATAGGAGCAAGAGCAAAACAAGGAAAAGAAACAAGAGAAGCAATCGGAGCAACTCTTGGTGATTGGTGAAAGATGTCAAGTAGGCCATCATTAGCATCTCTTCTATTGTTTGAGCATCCTATAAAAGATCTATTAGATATAATAGATCTCACTAAAGGCTTCAGCTTGGTAACTCACATCTCTCATTGAACTTGTAGAGCTCAATGGTGTTTGTTTCTAGATTCATCCCACTCTTCATGTTGAGAAAGTAAATTTTACCTATCTATAAGTGAAGAATATAACCCCATTTATCAAAAAAAAATAAAGTAAAAAGAAATAAAACCTCATTTTACTAATATGAATGGTATGCTAATAGGACATCTATCACATCAACGTATGTTTGAACTTTTAAACATGATTCACTATCCATAAATATCAATAAAATTTTAATAAGGAAACATAATCTACTCAACAGAATATATTCGTTAGGATGAGATTATGTTTTGTTTGAAATTTTCATTTACTTTCAAACTACAATCAATTTAGATTTTACAACAAAAGATTTTTGTGAAGATTATTTTTTTTACCCTTTAGTTAAACAGGGACATTACCAAGAATAAACACATTATACATAATTATGATTTTTATAAACAACTTCGTAATTACAATAAATTATTCCATTAATGCGTTATGAAAGTTTATTAAGAATTTAAATTTATAATAATCATGATAAATTTAGTTGCTTGATCATTTGACAATGAATTAACTTGTTATGATCCACAAAAATCTCAAAGTTAGAACTTTTCTTCCTATAAAATTATGAGGGAAAACAATTACTAATATAGGAAATTGTTAATGGAAGTAAGACTTTTTTATGGCAAAGAAAAATTAATAAACTCCCTCTCTTTGTTAAACAAAGCAATTAGAAAAAAACTTGTTTTAAAACATGCATAACTCTTTTATTTAAAGCTTTGACCCTTTGCTTATCGATACAAATGTATAAAGTAAAAAATTTGTTTTACAGATCTTGTAAATAAAATAAAATGAAAATAATAATGTTAACAAATATTGTTCAAATCATGGAAAGAAAAAAAAAATTCCTCGATATTTAAATAACGATCCCAATTTGTGGTAAGGGCTGATAGTTGAAATCAATAGTTATTGAAAAAAAAAAATTGGTGAATATGTCAAAATATTACAATCATTTGTGAAGCCGTTCTTCATTCTCTGGGCAACCATTTTTATATTCAAGCCCTCCATATTATCCAAGGTCAAAAGAGAATATAAAAATAAAAAAATGAGAATAAAGGGATTAAAGTAGGTTGGGATAAGATAATTAATAGATTAAAATGGATGGAAGAGCAAAGCCAACATATGATAGTTTAGAACACAATACAACTATCAAGATCAGAAAGCATACAACCTAAAGCCAATGGTTGCCTTTTAGTGTTGATGGTTGCGCGCCGTTGGATTAGAATTAAGCCTCCAGGTTTGAAAATGTTGCGACTCCATCGACATTTATATAAAAATATTTAATGCTAATATTTCTTAGGAAACAGGTGACGCTCTCGTATCCTAACCCAAGAAAGGAGTGATGATATAGTTTTTTGTCCGAAGTAGACTCCCGACTTATATTTGAAATGAATATATATGGTATGTTCATAAGCACAGTAGAAATGCAATAAAAAGAATACAATTATATCAAATATATAATCATTAAATAAACTTTAGAATAAATAGGAGAAAATTTAATAATGTAAAATAAGTGCAGAATATTAATAATTTTGTAATTCAAATATGGTAAAATGACCAAAAAAACGTATTTTTTTCAATTTCAATTTATACCCACTTTAAAAGACAACCTTTAGCTTCGGTCAATAAATTTAAAAGGTATCGAACAATAGTATTAGAGATATGGTATGAAAGTCATAGTATTACGTAATTGTAACTCTTTAATTTTTTCTTTTTGTCTAAATCAAACTTTCTCTTGTTAACAATTTTTAAAGTATAATTTCCTTATTCCTTTGTTTTCCCAATATAAATAATTTTGTTCATGAAAGTCAACATCAAAAATATTAACATAATCACTTGTTTTATAACCATTCATCACCATTGTTTATGCTTTAACAACCAACAAGCATTTTTTGGGGAAGCAAATCGGAACCCTCAAGCAAGGCTGAAACTATTTTAAAGCTATTGAATTATAGATCAAGGAAAAGAAATTGAGGCAAATTTATTACACTTTGGAAGGCTATAGTTTCAATAAAAAGCATAGTAAGTCTCACACATTTGTTACATTGGCCGACAATAAGAAGCTCCACATCATTCTCCCCATCGAGGATTGCTCCCTTATCTTCCCTCTGACATCAATAGGAGCAATAGCAAAACAAGGAAAAGAAACAAGAGAAGCAATCGGAGCAACTCTTGGTGGTGGTGAAAGATGTCAAGTAGGCCATCATTAGCATCTCTTCTATTGTTTTGAGCATCCTATAAAAGATCTATTAGATGTAATAGATCTCACTAAAGGCTCAAACTTGGTAACTCACATCTCTCATTGAACTTGTAGAGCTCAATGGTGTTTGTTTCTAGATTCATCCCACTCTTCATGTTGAGAAAGTAAATTTTACCTATCTATAAGTGAAGAATATAACCCCATTTATCAAAAAAAACAAAGTAAAAAGAAATAAAACCTCATTTTACTAATATGAATGGTATGCAAATAGGACACCTATCACATCAACGTATGTTTGAACTTTTAAACATGATTCACTATCCATAAATATCAATAAAATTTTAATAAGGAAACATAATCTACTCAACAGAATATATTACGTTAGGATGAGATTATGTTTTGTTTGAAATTTTCATTTACTTTCAAACTACAATCAATTTAGATTTTACAACAAAAGATTTTTGTGAAGATTATTTTTTACCCTTTAGTTAAGCGAGAGGACATTACCAAGAATAAACACATGTTATACATAATTATGATTTTTATAAACAACTCGTAATTACAATAAATTATTCCGTGTAATGCGTTATGAAAGTTTATTAAGAATTTAAATTTATAATAATCATGATAAATTTACTAGCCATTTGACAATGAATTAACTTGTTATGATCCACAAAAAATCTCAAAGTTAGAACTTTTCTTCCTATAAAATTATGAGGGAAAACAATTACTAATATAGGAAATTGTTAATGGAAGTAAGACTTTTTTATGGCAAAGAAAAATTAATAAACTCCCTCTCTTTGTTAAACAAAGCAATTAGAAAAAAACTTGTTTTAAAACATGCATAACTCTTTTATTTAAAGCTTTGACCCTTTGCTTATCGATACAAATGTATAAAGTAAAAAATTTGTTTTACAGATCTCGTAAATAAAATAAAATGAAAATAATAATGTTAACAAATATTGTTCAAATCATGGAAAGAAAAAAAATATTCCTCGATATTTAAATAACGATCCCAATTTGTGGTAAGGGCAGATAGTTGAAATCAATAGTTATTGAAAAAAAAAAAATTGGTGAATATGTCAAAATATTACAATCATTTGTGAAGCCGTTCTTCATTCTCTGGGCAACCATTTTTATATTCGAGCCCTCCATATTATCCAAGGTCAAAAGAGAATATAAAAATAAAAAAGAGAGAATAAAGGGATTAAAGTAGGTTGGGATAAGATAATTAATAGATTAAAATGGATAGAAGAGCAAAGCCAACATATGATAGTTTAGAACACAATACAACTATCAAGATCAGAAAGCATACAACCTAAAGCCAATGGTTGCCTTTTAGTGTTGATGGTTACTTGGCGGATTTGGATTAGAATTAAGCCTCGAGGTTTGAAAATGTTGCGACTCCATGCGACATTTATATAAAAATATTTAATGCTAATATTTCTTAGGAAACAGGTGACGCTCTCGTATCCTAACCCAAGAAAGGAGTGATGATATAGTTTTTTGTCCGAAGTAGACTCCCGACTTATATTTGAAATGAATATATATGGTATGTTCTTAAGCACAGTAGAAATGCAATAAAAAGAATACAATTATATCAAATATATAATCATTAAATAAACTTTAGAATAAATAGGAGAAAATTTAATAATGTAAAATAAGTGCAGAATATTAATAATTTTGTAATTCAAATATGGTAAAATGACAAAAAAAACGTATTTTTTTTTTCAATTTCAATTTATCCCCACTTTAATAGACATCCTTTAAGGCCTCGGTCAATAAATTTAAAAAGGTATCAGAACAATAGTATTAGAGATATGGTATCGAAAGTCATAGTATTACTGTAATTGTAACTCTTTAATTTTTCTTTTTTGTCTAAATCAAACTTTCTCTTGTTAACAATTTTTAAAAGTATAATTTCCTTATTCCTTTGTTTTCCCAATATAAATAATTTTGTTCATGAAAGTCAACATCAAAAATATTAACATAATCACTTGTTTTTATAACCATTCATCACCATTGTTTATGCTTTAACAACCAACAAGCATTTTTGGGGAAGCAAATCGAGGAACCCTCAAGCAAGAAATTTGAAACTATTTTAAAGCTATTGAATTATAGATCAAGGAAAAGAAATTGAGGCAATTTGTTACACTTTGGAAGGCTATAGTTTCAATAAAAGCATAGTAAGTCTCACACATTTATTTACATTCGCCGACAATAAGAAGCTCCACATCATTCTCCCCATCGAGTGCTCCCCTTATCTTCCTCAACATCAATAGGAGCAATAGCAAAACAAGGAAAAGAAACAAGAGAAGCAATCGAGACAACTCTTGGTATTTGGTGAAAGATGTCAAGTAGGCCATCATTAGCATCTCTTCTATTGTTTGAGCATCCTATAAAAGATCTATTAGATGTAATAGATCTCACTAAAGGCTCGCTTGGTAACTCACATCTCTCATTGAACTTGTAGAGCTCAATGGTGTTTGTTTCTAGATTCATCCCACTCTTCATGTTGAGAAAGTAAGTTTTACCTATCTATAAGTTAAGAATATAACCCCATTTATCAAAAAATAAAGTAAAAGAAATAAAACCTCATTTTACTAATATGAATGGTATGCAAATAGGACATCTATCACATCAGCATTATGTTTGAATTTTTAAACATGATTCACTATCCATAAATATCAATAAAATTTTAATAAGGAAACATAATCTACTTTCAGCGGAATATATTACGTTAGGATGAGATTATGTTTTGTTTAAAATTACACCATTTACTTTCAAACTACAATCAATTTAGATTTTACAACAAAAGATTTTTGTGAAGATTATTTTTACCCTTTAGTTAAGCAGGGGACATTACCAAGAATAAACTGTTATACATAATTATGATTTTTTATATAAACAACTTCGTAATTACAATAAATTATTCAGGTGTATGCGTTATGAAAGTTTATTAAGAATTTAAATTTATAATAATCATGATAAATTTAACTTGTGATCATTTGACAATGAATTAACTTGTTATGATCCACAAAAATCTCAAAGTTAGAACTTTTCTTCCTATAAAATTATGAGGAAAACAATTACTAATATAGGAAATTGTTAATGGAAGTAAAGACTTTTTATGGCAAGAAAAATTAATAAACTCCCTCTCTTTGTTAAAACAAAGCAATTAGAAAAACTTGTTTTAAAACATGCATAACTCTTTTTATTTAAAGCTCGACCCTTTGCTTATCGATACAAATGTATAAAGTAAAAATTTGTTTCTGAGATCTAAGTAAATAAAATAAAATGAAAATAATAATGTTAACAAATATTGTTCAAATCATGGAAAGAAAAAATATTCCTCGATATTTAAATACTTGATCCCAATTTGTGGTAAGGGCGGATAGTTGAAATCAATAGTTATTGAAAAAAAAATTGGTGAATATGTCAAAAATATTACAATCATTTTGTGAAGCCGTTCTTCATTCTCTGGGCAACCATTTTTATATTCGAGCCCTCCATATTATCCAAGGTCAAAAGAGAATATAAAAATAAAAAAGAGAGAATAAAGGGATTAAAGTAGGTTGGGATAAGATAATTAATAGATTAAAATGGATAGAAGAGCAAAGCCAACATATGATAGTTTAGAACACAATACAACTATCAAGATCAGAAAGCATACAACCTAAAGCCAATGGTTGCCTTTTTAGTGTTGATGGTTCTTGGCGTTAGTTGGATTAGAATTAAGCCTCGAGGTTTGAAAATGTTGCGACTCCATGCGACATTTATATAAAAATATTTAATGCTAATATTTCTTAGGAAGCGGTGGCGGCTCTCGTATCCTAACCCAAGAAAGGAGTGATGATATAGTTTTTGTCGAAGTAGACTCCCGACTTATATTTGAAATGAATATATATGGTATGTTCATAAGCACAGTAGAAATGCAATAAAAAGAATACAATTATATCAAATATATAATCATTAAATAAACTTTAGAATAAATAGGAGAAAATTTAATAATGTAAAATAAGTGCAGAATATTAATAATTTTGTAATTCAAATATGGTAAAATGACAAAAAAAACGTATTTTTTTTTTCAATTTCAATTTATCCCCACTTTAATAGACATCCTTTAACGCCTCGGTCAATAAATTTAAAAAGGTATCAGAACAATAGTATTAGAGATATGGTATCGAAAGTCATAGTATTACTGTCATTGTAACTCTTTAATTTTTCTTTTTTGTCTAAATCAAACTTTCTCTTGTTAACAATTTTTAAAAGTATAATTTCCTTATTCCTTTGTTTTCCCAATATAAATAATTTTGTTCATGAAAGTCAACATCAAAAATATTAACATAATCACTTGTTTTTATAACCATTCATCACCATTGTTTATGCTTTAACAACCAACAAGCATTTTTGGGGAAGCAAATCGGAACCCTCAAGCAATTTGAAACTATTTTTAAAGCTATTGAATTATAGATCAAGGAAAAGAAATTGAGAGGCTATTTACACTTTGGAAGGCTATAGTTTCAATAAAAAGCATAGTAAGTCTCACACATTTGTTACATTCGCCTACAATAAGAAGCTCCACATCATTCTCCCCATCAGAGTTGTAAAATCCAAGAAAAAAATTTAAGAAATAAAAATGTTAAAATTGTCTTAAAAATCATTCATAAACTCCCTAGAGCTTAAATGGGGAGTTAAATGAAGAAAAAAATAACTTAAAACCCTAATTAGGGTTTATGTTGACCAGAAGGACTATCTGGTAATTTTGAAAAGTTTGGGGGACTAAAAGAAAATTATTCCCTCTCACAGTCTTGGAGCTATGTGTAATTTTTAAAAGTGCCAGGGACCTCTCATAAATTAATAAACTCCCTCTCTTTGTTAAACAAAGCAATTAGAAAAAAACTTGTTTTAAAACATGCATAACTCTTTTATTTAAAGCTTTGACCCTTTGCTTATCGATACAAATGTATAAAGTAAAAAATTTGTTTTACAAATCTTGTAAATAAAATAAAATGAAAATAATAATGTTAACAAATATTGTTCAAATCATGGAAAGAAAAAAAAAATTCCTCGATATTTAAATAACGATCCCAATTTGGGGTAAGGGTTGATAGTTGAAATCAATAGTTATTGAAAAAAAAAAATTGGTGAATATGTCAAAATATTACAATCATTTGTGAAGCCGTTCTTCATTCTCTCGGCAACCATTTTTATATTCAAGTCCTCCATATTATCCAAGGTCAAAAGAGAATATAAAAATAAAAAAATGAGAATAAAGGGATTAAAGTAGGTTGGGATAAGATAATTTATAGATTAAAATGGATAGAAGAGCAAAGCCAACATATGATAGTTTAGAACACAATACAACTATCAAGATCAGAAAGCATACAACCTAAAGCCAATGGTTGCCGTTTTAGTGTTGATGGTTTAGCTTGCCTTAGATTGGATTAGAATTAAGCCTCCAGGTTTGAAAATATTGTGACTCCATCGACATTTATATAAAAATATTTAATGCTAATATTTCTTAGGAAACAGGTGACGCTCTCGTATCCTAACCCAAGAAAGGAGTGATGATATAGTTTTTTGTCCGAAGTAGACTCCCGACTTATATTTGAAATGAATATATATGGTATGTTCATAAGCACAGTAGAAATGCAATAAAAAGTGTAACACCCGCCCCGAAATAAATAAGGATTTTTATTTATTTATTTATTTTTTCAGAATTTATTAAAATGGAAATTAAATATGGTAAGAGAAGTAATTCAGGAAAATTACTTAGTGTTAATTAATCGAGATTGATTAAGTGATAGATACCAGACAAGTTAGAGTCCCGGTAAAGTAGACCAGGTTTGGTCAAAAGCCGGGAAAAGTGGATCTGGTCTGGTATGGGGACAAATCCCGTGAGGTCACATTGCACCTGTGACACTAGAGTCGTCCGTCAGGCCGAATTACGGATCTAGTTCGGGGATGGTGAGAGTCCGGTGGTTGATTCGTCACTCACGTGACGCCATAGTGGAAGATAATATTTAATAATGCTAATTAGATTTTAGTTGGAGATATTTTGAAGAATAATATTGTTGTGTAAAGGAATAAAATAATATTTATTTAAAAGGTTCTTTACTTAAGGATACTAGAAGAGAGAGAGATTTAAATATCTCTCTCTCTCTTATGTTAGAGCTCAGACGCCTCTCTCCTTCTTTTGCGTGCATTTGCGCCCTCCATCACTTGGTCGCTTAGCCGGCAGCCCGTGAGCCAGTAGCCCGCCGCCTTGAGCGTCCGTCGCACAATTGCGCCCCGCCCTTGAAGTGCTCCACCACGCCCCGACTCTGCGCCTTCACGCGACCGCTCCGGTGACCAGCGGCTCCGCCCCCACCACGCGCTTTAGCTGCGCCCCAGCCTGCCCGGCGTCGCTCCGCCGGACTGCAGCTCCGGATCCAGTCCCTAGTTGAGCACGACCAGCCCTCAGGCGTCCGTCTTTCCCCTGTCCGGCGAGCCGAACCCCCTCCTTCATCGCGAACTGTGAGCTCCTTGATTTGAGAAATTTTGATCCTTGAACATAAAACTTAGTTTGGGTGGAGATCGAATTGATCGCTACCTTGATCTGTGAATTTGGGATCTTATGAAATCCCCCCTCAGGTGTCACTAGTTTACTAAATTAAATATTTCTGCTTGGTTGTCAGTTAAATTCATGTTTTAACTGAAGGACTACAGCCTTGTCATAGTGATGGAGTTCTTTGTCCATTTTTCTTAATGTTTGGTCCTTTGAGTGGTTCTAGTTGCATGAATTCGCCCTTTGTGTCCAATGAATGGATAATCCCACCAAGTTAGTGGTCGGCTTCCTCCATTGCCAACCGAGTGTTTCCAAGGTTGATTTCCTTTACACATAGCTGTTGTTGATCTTCTCTAGTTGTTGTAGGGAACTATTACATTGGCACATAACTTATCTTTGTTGCCCTTGGTCTTCCTTAATAATTGATCTCAAAATAATATCAAGGAAGAAAACAAGAAAGAAAGAGATTATAATCCTGAAAATTACTAGTTCCCTCTGTTTAAAATGAATAGGCTCTTTATTTGATCTTGACCATTTTGAGCACATTCCATATGTTAGATCTTTGGAGATTATAGTTGTGATATCTGATCTTTGATTGTGAAGATTAATGGGCAATTGGAGGGATTGACAAGGGTTGATAAATTGTTCTATGCAATTTAATTAGTAGCTTTGTTTCGTCCTGTCTACTTAGCAGAGTGGTAAGGCCCTCTCATGGAAAATAGTGGTTTTGCTTGACTAAATCCTTTCAATTCTGTTGATAAGAACTTGATGAGGTTGATTGAAACTCATGTATCCTCTAATTCCATGGATTAAAGGCTGAATTTTCGCTACCATTGGGCGGAGTAGTTGCAGCCGTTTTTTTTCTTTTTTTACTGCAGTTCAAGGAGGAATAGTGGTCGCCGTGAATAGCATGCAGTTTTAGGAAGAATTGTGGCGCCTTTTACTACGACCTTTGGGAGGAATTATGTTTGGTTTTGTTAAAAGCTTCTAGAGGAATGGCTACTATTACCTTTGCGGATGTGAGAAAGAATTGTCATTTCTTTGCGGATTTTGTGGGAAGATTTTGTGAGAATGTATTGCAATACTTGTTGTAGATTTTGTGAGAGTGGATTTATCTTGTGTAAATCTTGCGTGAAGGCACTATTGACTTACTACAAAAAAATCTGCCGGATCGGTCCTCCCTTATGACAATGTTTGGAGATTCTTTTCATGTCCATGATTCCTTCTCTCCATTTTAAGATTTCAGTTTATGAGCCATTTAGTTGCAAGAACACGGAAATAACATTAGCATGCTCATATACTTTTGTGGTTATCAATGTTATAGTACACACTTTTATGTTTCTAAGGTTGTATTGGTTTTGACCTTAGTTGTGTGTGAGTCATAACATAAATTGACACCGTGATATAACACTTCAAAAATGACCTTTGGGAAGGCTCAATGATGTATTTAGAAATGGAAAAGCACAGAGCGGTAGATGGATAATTGATGAAATTCGGATGTTACTGTAGCAGTGAATAGTACCCAAGAACCGTAAGTTCGGCAATTTTCTAAACAACTCAGAATTTGATTCTGATCATTCCGATAGTTCGGGGGTACACTTAAACTAATAAAAATGGTGCGGGGAGGTGTCTAAGAGCCCGGATCCATCGGTTATAAATTAAAAGACGACATTTCGGTAAATTCACAAGTAGTGTGATTTAATGCATGTAATGCATTCCTTTTGATATGAAATGTTATGTGACGAACATTTACCATGTTTAGGACGTGGTGAGGTGGTTGAGGACCTCAACGGAAGGCTCGGACCGGAGTAGGTCCTGGAGGTGAATAAGGTAGGATGTCGCTTGCGGGTCTTTGTGAGTAGTTCTAACTCATAGTATTCTATTGATTTCTATTGATGTTGTGCTAGATGGATGTTGGAGTCCATCTTTTCATACATGTTCTGTCTGTTTACATGTTATGCTTGCTGCATTTGTTTGAGCTTATATGTTCTGATATGATCTGCTTTGAGGGAGTACCCCTTGACATTTTCTTGTGTTGTTGTGGGATGGCCAGGAGGCGGTACTCCATAGCATATGGCCAGTGGGAGTGATACTCCATGGCATATGGCCAGTGGAGTACCCTCTGGCATCCCACTTGCACTGGATGGTGAAGGGGTGGTACTCCATGCTTGATCTATCGATATTCTATTCTTTGCATTAAATATTCTCTCCTTCTACCCTCCTTTGATTTTGTACTCTTATTTCCTCGAGAGGTTCCCAATACATATTCAAGACGGGTTTCCTCATATGTATCGGTTTTATATCTCGAGGAGATTGTTGCTTTCATGTTTTTCGTACGCGTATTTAAGTAGAGTTTACTCCTTAGATACGTATTGGCTTCCGATCTCGATGAGATCTCTGATCATTGTATATTCAAGATGTTGCTACCTTGGATATATATGTATACCTGTTGCTAGGTATTAGTACTATCAATCTCTTACTTTCAGGCATGATACATCGGACGGAGACCCTGGCCGAGGGTGTATAATATCTGGCCACCGGGCCCTGGCGGAGGGCGTATAATATCTGGCCACCTGGCTCAGTCAGAGAGCGGTATTTTCTGGCCATGTGCACATGTATGCTATAGCGTAGCCCGGCTTAGGCCGAAGACGATACCGATGGTTATGCGTAGAGATGTAAATGAGACATCTTAGTATCACATATGCTAGAGGTTGAGTACATCCGTGGATTTATCCACTTTCCGAGATTTGTTATTTGCTTGTGATGTTATTATTGCATATTTGTACTTCTTTTATTTACATTTCTTTCCTAGTGGCTTCCGCCACCTTTATTGATTTATTTGCGATCCCTCTGGGCCTTTCTTTGGCTCATGCACTTGATGGATGTTTTCTCGGTGTGACAAATGAGGAGTAGGGTCGAGGACTAGATGAGGACCTTGCGAGTAGCTAGAAGCGAATCGTGAGAGAGCTTCAGCGGATCAACCTATTGATGGGGATATGTTGAAATGAGGTTTGCGGGCCTCTATTCCTTCTCGAGTGAGAGTTGTCATTCGGGATGCGCTAGGGTTTTATAAAACCTTATATATATTCCTTCCGATTTATAATTTAAACTACGATTTAATTATACGCTTATGTTACTTAGCCTTGCGTGCTTCTAGGCGACCCTATAAGCATGCGGCGTTGTCAGCGTCTTGTAGGGCGGGATGCAGGTTGGCGTGACAAAAAGAATACAATTATATCAAATATATAATCATTAAATGTCACGCTCGACCTCTGATCCGGACTCCTGGACATCGCCATCAGATCGTCAGTATCCAAGTGGAGACGAGCCCCACCTCAATACAAGGCCTAAAAATGATAAGCGGATAACAATAATAATCAAATGTTCATTAATAATAAAAGAACAATATCGTGAGTTACAAATCTAAAATCTAAATCAATAAGGGTTTACATACCCTACACATGGGCAAGGCCCTATAAGGATCCTGATAACACCACCTCAAGAACAAGTATGGCGTGAGGTTCTCGAACCTCTACAAAATCACCCCCAACCCTCAGCTTCGACTTCCGAGTCCGAAGTCACCTACTCCTCGGGACACGAAAAGAAAGATGGGAAGCGCATGAGCTTTCGAAAGGAAAGCCCAGTAAGTACCCCTGCGGGTCACAAAGACATAAATAGGATATATGTCATCCAATGAGGTCACAATAGCAACAATATAACCCTAGGAGTCTACCAGAACACAAATCAAAGGTACGACCCCTGATACAGAAACCCTTGGGCTCTGTAATGAGTTTCAAGAGAACTCAAGGTTCACTCCCGGCCAGTATGTCCAGCTTTTGGATGTAAATACGACCTAGTTGGTCGTTTGACCCTCCGGTCACAGGTCGGTAGAACTACCTCTCTCGTGTTAACACTGGTCGATGTACCAAGCCCACGGCTGGTAAGACCTTCGAGAGATTTGTTTCTCCGGTAAAGAACATCTGGAAAGTTAGGGGTCCCGTCACTGAACATTCCTAAATTGGAGCTTCCCTAGCTCCATTTGAGTCCGCTGAGAACATGGCAAACAAGGACACCAACGTCCCATGAATTACCATACATGCTCAATAGGATTCCAAAATAAATAATGGCGCATGTATGTTATCAAAGTAGCATAAGATATCAATGCATAAACAAGTCCAAGAAAAACCCGAAAACCGGTGTAGATGCAGGCAAGTGTACTTACCTCAGGTTAGCCTGCTGAAACTAGATGTCCCTTCTAGTCACCTCTTGAAACGCCTCTTGGACTCCCAGAGTATCTAACAAATAGAGTTTCTATTAGAGTTAAAATTCTAATAAAACCCTAAGTCTCTAGCTTCACATGCACGACTCTCGCTCTTGTTGGGCCTAGGCCCACTAACGGGTCCTTAAGACCATCTCTCGGGTTACTAATCCTTATTCCACGTTCTTTAGTTGACCAAGTCCCTATCTTGGTCAAACCTAGTCAACCTTACTCTACTTGCCGAGTCTAGACCCTACTTGGTCACCTCTTGTCATTTTAGTTGAATTCGGCCCATTTGAAGCCCATTACACAATCTAGCTTGACTTTAGCCCTTTTTAACTAAGAAAGGCATTTTACGTCATTTGAGTGGCTATGATCCAAGGGTTTAAGGTCCTGCCCTACTACTTGAGTGACTAAGGGCTCAGTTCCTCCCTACCAACATCCCTTTATCTTACCTTTTATTTCTTTGTTATTGTCTAATAACAAAACTGGTTTGATTAAACCAATTGAGCCCAGCCCATTGGGCCTTTACAATATTGGACCCAATTCCTACTTTGATTGGTCCATAATTTGACTTAGGGATCTTGATTAATTATCTAATTAATCTTCTTAGTTTGGTTAGTCCCTTGACCTAACCATCATTTTTTTTATCACCCCTTTCAGTTGGTCCAATTATCGGATTGAACATAACCCATTTGATCCACTTGACCTAAACCAACTTGTTTCACTTAGTCTTATTCAATATGCTTATTCTATTAATCGAATATAATCGACATTTGAGCTAGGTCATGTTAGTCATTTTGATTAGACTAATTGGGTTCACCTTATCTTAACCCATTTTTGTCGACTAACAAACTAACCTACTCATTTAAGTTAATAATTTATATTAAGGCCTATTTGGTTAGACCAACCCAAGTTCAATTTCCAAACGATTAAATCCAATTGAAACCAATCTTTTTAACTTTCAACCAAGTCATTTTAGTTTAATTAACTTCATAGATTGGATTTACACTTCTCATGATCATGTATATAGATTCAATTCATGAAACCACCCATGGAGATCAAACTCCAACCCTTGGACCAATTCTTTACTCATTCATTCCCCATCTATCCTTATAACCACAATGCATGCATGCACACATGAATCCTCATATTTATCACTACTCACTAAGATGCGAGGAATTTAGAGAAACTCACCGAGTATAAATGTAGACGTATTAATCAAAACAAACCGACTGGCCCAAACTAGATCTCCACCGATTCAGATTGGGTGAGACAAGTCTTTACTATGCTCACCAAAAATCAGCTCGACCGGACTCAGAAATGATCATCCGATTGAAGCATATGATGGAACTAGTCGGTAGGAAATCAGCGATGATAGGCTCTGTTTCACACCCCGTAAAACCTACTCTACCGGACACCAAAACAATCTTAACCGTTCACATTGAAGAATAAGGAGTCAAGAACAATCTTACCAAATATCAAAGGCCGACGATCCAACGGTGTGAAAATGATGGAAATAGAAATTTAAGAAAATAGAGCATGCTCAACACTCCTCCGAATGTAAGATCCTAGTCTCTCAAGCTTTCTTCTCTCTTTTCTTCCTTCCTCCCATCTCTCTTCTTGATTCCGAATGGCGTACCATAAACTTTCTCAAACTTGCTATTGCTCTATGCCAAGCTTCAAGATTACATGCTTTATATAGGCCTCACAAGTGTAACCTCTACAACTCTTCACATTCTTAACCTCCCCATAAATCCCAAGATAACACCCAAATAATTCCAACCTTTCAAATTCATAACCCCATGGGACCCTTCCCATTCCTTAATTATTGGTCCTTAAAACAAATCTCATTAAAATATTTAGTATCCTTACTAAATAATTTTAATCATACTAAACTTAATCTTGTCTCGTACTATTAAGTTTAGTTAAATAACTTTTTAACTTTCATTCAACATCCTAACTATACAAGTTAATTTAATTAATCCATTTGGTTAATTAGCCCTTCAAACTTAATTAACCCTCTTAGTTAAAATCTTTGATTAGTTTAGAAATCAAGTCCACACATTAAATTGATCAAGATGACTAATATTTCACCAAACGATTGAGCTAACTCAAATTGACCCAAGTCACCTTAAACCAACATAATTAGACTAAGTAAACTAACTCCACACTTTTCCTTTAATCACGATGATTAAACCAACTTGATAGTTAGGTTAGACCCAAGCCCAAAGTGTTTAGTCTAACCCGAGTCCATTTACTAACTCCAATGTCCACGCAGATCTAATTAACTAGGTTAGCTTAATTAACCAATCAAGCATTCCCACTACATTAGTTAATTAAATCAATTTCATTTTGACATTTTATAAGGTTTCAAATGATCAATTATTCATCATCACCATAACCAATATTTCCTTTCTAACTTGATTATACTAAATAATCAACTTGATTTTGTCACACTACCAATGCTTCAAAAAAAATGTTTAAAACTATACTACCAATTAATCAAAATAATTGTCACAACCATAAAGTTTCATAGGATTATTTACTGATTAATCAACAAATATTGTCACACTTTATAAACTTAGTCATACTAATTAAACTTTTATTTTGTCACACTAGTATAGTTTAAAAAAAACGAATTAATCAAATAAAATAATTATTATTTTATTTTATTTCAATTCATCTTCCACCTCTCTCCCTCTCCTTCTCTTGCCTTGCATCATCCCTAAGTCACGGAGGCCGGCAGCAACTCCCTCCACACTGGAAAAACTCGGGCCGAGGTCGCACCCCTTTTCCTATGCTCCGTCAAACGCTGATCTCCTCCCCACCACCTCCGTTGACGACCCCAAACCTCGGTCTCGAGCTACACCACTCCAGCGATCCCGTTCTAACATCACGAATGCATGACGACAGTAACTAAGTGTCTCAGAAGGAAGTGAGGACTTACCGGAAGACCGAGGAAGATAACCGCAACACCAGGAGGGCCTCCGTCGGCGAAAGTTTCACGACTTTCCGTGAGCTCGAGCGCGGCCTCTTCGCTTCCGGTCCGGCTCCTCACGAAAAACATCAGCGGCGACCACGAAGTTCAGCGATGGACGCGAATTCGCATGGTCACTAGCGAGAGAATCCCTCTCACTCATCACCGCCACCTCACGGAAAGACAACTTCTCTTGTTCGTTCTCCTCTCTCGCCTCTCTAGGTCCCGGGGCCTTCATCTTATATAGGCGAGGGAGACGAAGGGCTACTAAACTTCCGGAGCGGTTGAACGACGTCAGACGGCCTCCTCGCTGTGCAACGGCCGGAGGTAGAGAGCCGACGCCAGCTACACAAACGGCCGACGGTGTGGTGAATGATGGGGATGCCTGAGATTTGATCTCACAAACAAGCGGTAAGGATTTCTTGATCTATTCTAACGGGCGAGGATTTAATTTTTTTTTTTGATGCCTTGTATCGAGCAAACCTCGGATGGAGATCCCGGATTTGATCAACAACCAAATCTGGCCCCGATCCCAAAACTTTTGCCTCGAATCCAAAGCGTGATCACGCAGGATGAACGGCTCACAGACACCCGCACCGTGAGATCATCCCATATTAACCATCCCCCTTGCCTCGTATCTGGTCTATGATCAGATAGATTGAACTCACACTTGCCACGTGGCTCCACTGAGGCCGTAATTGTAACACCCCCTTTTTTACTAAGGTCCAGGTGTTACACCGGTGGAGTCGGGAGTGCCTCAGGCCCATAAGGCTAATATACTCTACGACCCAATAAAATAATGGATATCGAAATAAATACAATATGACATGAACAAACCCGGTTACACACCGGTAGTCACATCCCATCAGAGTTACAGAAAATACAAATAAACCAACTTGATCTGTCCAAGGCATAAAATTTATACATGTTGATCAGGTACGTCAGAGCCCCTAGTCTTCAATCCCTGCCCGCGCCATGAACTACTCTTCAGGCCCCTGTCTAATCCCTGAAAGAATAATAACAACCGGGGGTCTGAGCTACACAAGCTCAGTGAGTGCTGACAACTCCGCCAGATATTATACATACCTGTCCCTCACAAACCTGGTACTAATTATTCGTACAAATTGAAAACTAACAGAAACCATGGAATCATCATGATCATCTTCAATCAAGATATATTAATGCCAATACAATCGGAAAACTCGTAAAGACACCAGATGCAATTCAAACATTAATACCAGTTCTAACAAACACCCCATCTTCAAGTACATCCATGTGTACGGGAGATGTACCTACCTCAATCACATCCTGTGCGAAGAGGCGGTGCTACCTACCCACATCTCCGTACATCCCTGTGTAAGGGAGATGCCTCCACCTCAGTTGCCTCCTGTGCCGACATCCCGTGTCGACCTCCTGTGCTAAGAGGTGAGCCTATGCCGTGTCATGGACGTCCGCAAACCCTAATTCAATGCACTGTAAGAGCCGGATAGTCTTACTCATTATCCGGGGCACCCTCACGAGTCGGGGAGGGGGGGTTGATGGAAAACCATTTCGCAAAACATTTTAGTTATTTATTTTTTTTTTGAAACACACGGATCAAAACAAATCCCCTCCCTCACCCGGAATCATCAACGCTCGACCCTGGGCGCCATCACGGAACCCCGCTGGTCCAACATCTATATCTATATAGGGTTCCGTCCACGGCATGATCATGCATACATTTTTATCATTATTATGGGTTTCACTTCATATCTAATCCTACCATTACCATTTTATAGTATTCCACAAGCATAAAAACTATCATGCATGCATAGCGGCAAAATCGTCGGCATCCACAAACCGCTATAAAAATCATGCGAATACGAGATTACAAAACGAGAATACGAAACACGATGAATACAAGAACCAAAACTAATATACGGAGAAGTTTCCTCACCTGAGTCTAGTAGCTCCTAAGCTTGGCTCGAGCCTTCGTCGGCTCCCCTCTTGCCTTTTTCTTTATCCTTCCCTAATATTTGAAACGGTCCTTTGTCATATTAAGGAAGTTATGATTTAATCATACTTGAGTGAACACCTAAGGTTCATCTTAGATAAGAAATGGCTATACATAGTTTACACTACAACATGTTTTCTGACAATCTTAATTGTTCGTTGAATGTAACTCCTCTATGCCGTTCGTCGGCAAGAATTGCAAGCGTTATTAAATACAATTAGGCGTGCTTTTCTACAAGGCATTCTACCACGGATTTAAGGTGCATGATTTACTTCCTAGCAAATATACATGCTTCCATGACAAAAGAGTACGAAGTTTTCATAAACTTGATTAGAGCACGTTTTTCTCTTAACATAAACACCGTCTTTCTAAAGGATTAAAATACGATATTGCTAAGTTAAAGGACTTAACCTTTCTTCGCCTTAATCACTGATTAAGAGTCTCTAACACAACTTCATGGTTTATAATTTACAAGAACTTAGCTACTCATCTTATCATGAATTCCCCCCATGTTATAACTTAATTTCTACTTCGTCTTAAGCCATTATCGGGCTCCTATCATGCTTTACTTGGGATGATTAATGGCTAAGCATAATCATGGAGATTTATCAACTCTACTTTTCTAAGTCTTTTTACAAAAATTTTGGCAAGGTCTCCTTGCATTTAGAGTGTTAAATTATTCTACAACCATTCCATAACTCCCACTTCTTCACCCAATTCTTATCTTTAGTTCTAATCTTATACCAATAAGTACCCATGACCTAGTCTTAGCATTCCCCAAGTATATAAAGCATGCCATAATACTTTTAAACTTGATGTGGCATTTCATCGAATACTTCATGGGCATGCTCATTCTCAAAACTACAACATGCGTATTTGTAAATCCCATCTTTTCATTTGAACAAACAAGCACCACAAGCATGATCCATGAACTATGTTTTAGCTTACCCTAAGTCTATTAAACATGAAATTAAGCTAAAGGGTTCATTATGCCATTTATTCAAACATGTAGTGGGCATGTTAAAAGCTTCAATTGCTATCTAAGGTTTGTACCACTAAATTCCCAGAATCTACAACTCATGAATGGATCTAACTATCTCACAAATTTGGGTGTTCATATAATCACACAAGCCATCCATTTAACGTCCAAAGTAATCATTTACATCCTTAGTCTTAATCATAAGCAAGAAACCCAATATAATCCCCCAAGTTGAGGCTTACAATCGCGAGGAATTGAAGAGATCGTTGGCATGCTTCCTCGGCCGGAGAAGAAGGAAAAGGGTTGCACTACGCCGGGAGAGGGAGGAGACCGGGCAGTGGCCGGAGCGGACATGGCCCAAGTAGTGGCAAACGTCTTGGGCTAGTGGTGGTGGTAGGGTGCTTGCTATAGCGCTGGCTGAAGTCGCTATCTCACCGGGGTCCGTCGTGAGGGAGGCGCTGAGTAGGGGCACCGGTCAGGAAGGTGGCGGAGTTCGTCGATTTGGTGGAGCTCGGGTTCTAGGGCTCGGTGGAGGATGAGATGAAGAACGGAGAAGAGTGTGAGATAGAGAATGAGATTTTACAATTCCCTTTCTATCTAGGGCTTCACCTTTTAATAACCAACATTACTATTAATTACATTATCTACTTGATTACTCCTCATCATAGTTTTTTATTAGCTAAGAAATATAGTAATAATCATTTTATTACTATGGGATTATTTTGTCACACTTAGCTAAATTTCATCTCCCAAGGTTCTCCATTATCCAATTATGTATTATAATTTATTTATTTATTTATTTATTATTATTATTATTATTATTTTCTTTTCCATGAGTGTCACATGGGTTACTATTCACATAAAAATCCATTTAATTACTTTCTCATTCTCCTATGGTTGGGTTGAGTCCATTGAGCCCAAAATGTTGGCCAATCCCATTCCTTTATAACTTTCTAAAGCTTAAAAAAAAGCCTAACTCATTAGTATGACATACCTAGGTTGAACCATCTACTCCTTTAAATAAACTCTAGTTATGTCACACTTGATTTTAATTCATTAGTATACACCAAGCCCAATTAGTCATTAAACATATTAATTATTACACCAAACCTTACTTTATTAAGGCCTTTAATTTATTATTTAAATCATCGAATCTCATGATTAATTCATTTATCTTATTTTTGTCTAATTAACCCTCTTAATCTCCATCATGATTGGAATTATTCATTCCGCTCTTTTTAAATGAGTTTTAAATTTTCTCTAAAATTTTCGGGGCGTTACAATTCTCCCACCCTTAAGAAATTTCGTCCCCGAAATTTCCATGTCTGATATTTTTAATTAGTGGAGGTACTACACCCTCATACCATCGTGTCTTTATTAAGTACACTTAAATTCTCCATAAAACTTAATATCATGAAAAATTCAAAGCATGTGGGTTATGAGCCCACTGCGCTTTCGCTGCGCACTCTGATCATATCTTCTACTTTGAAACCTTGATCGTACCTATATAATAATTTCGTTAATCTTGTTCCTAGGTTTCGTGGTTCCTTGGAAACTTCCCCGGCTTCCATCTAGTTAATTGCTATTGGAGGACTTCCCTCCACTTCATCCTCAATCACGAGAGGATTATCAAACACATGTTGTAGGTGTCTCCCCACAGTCCCTAAAAATTCGTGCCTAGTATTCTCCACAACTAGACTCCATCATGGGACTGTGTTCCACATCATCTAATTTCTATCAGACCCTTATCCTATGGCTCTGACCAACACTAGAACTCTAAGCTCGAATTCACTAAGATCGACTCGTTCTGATACCACTAAATGTAACACCCCCTTTTTTACTAAGGTCCAGGTGTTACACCAGCTGGGTCGGGAGTGCCCCGACCCATAAGCTGTATACTCTACGACCCAATAAAATAATGGATATCGAAATAAATACAATATGACATGAACAAACCCAGTTACACACCGGTAGTCACATCCCATCAGAGTTACAGAAAATACAAATAAACCAACTTGATCTGTCCAAGGCATAAAATTTATACATGTTGATTGATCAGTGCGTGAGCCCCTAGTCTTCAATCCACGCGGCGCCATGAACTACTCTTGGGCCCTGTCTAATCCCCGAAAGAATAATAACAATAGGTCCTGAGCTACACAAGCTTCGGTGAGTCGCGACAACTCCGCCGAGATATTATACATACACATCCCTCACAAACCCGGGTACTAATTATTACGTACAAATTGAAAACTAATGTAAAACCATGGAATCATCATGATCATCTTCAATCAAGATATATTAATGCCAATACAATCGGAAAACTTCGTAAAGACACCAGATGCAATTCAAACATTAATACCAGTTCTAACAAACACCCCATCTTCAAGTACATCCATGTGTACGGGAGATGTACCTACCTCAATCACATCCTGTGCGAAGAAGCGGTGCTACCTACCCACATCTCCGTACATCCACAGTAAGGAGATGCCTCCACCTCGATTGCCTCACAAGGCCGACATCCCGTGTCGACCTCCTGTGCTAAGAGGTGAGCCTATGCCGTGTCATGGACGTCCGCAAACCCTAATTCAACAGACCAGAAGAGCCAGCGATAGTCTTACTCGTATCCGACCGGGGCACCCTCACGAGTCGGGGAGGGGGGGTTGATGGAAAACCATTTCGCAAAACATTTTAGTTATTTATTTTTTTTTTGAAACACACGGATCAAAACAAATCCCTCACCCTTACGGAATCATCAACGCCGACCGGGCGCCATCAAGGAACCATTTGGTACAACATCTATATCTATATAGGGTTCCGTCCACGGCACGATCATGCATATTTTTTTCTCATTATTACGGGTTTCACTTCATATCTAATCCTACCATTACCATTTCATAGTATTCCACAAGCATAAAAACTATTATGCATGCATAGCGGTAAAAATTTTCGACATCCACAAACCGATATACAAATCACGCGAATACGAGAATACAAAACACGATGAATACAAGAACCGAAACTAATATACGGAGAAGTTTCCTCACCTGAGTCTAGTAGCTCCTAAGCTTGGCTCGAGCCTTCGCCGGCTCCCTTTTTGCCTTTTCTTTATCCTCCCCTAATATGTGAAACGGTCCTTTGTCTTATTAAGGAAGTTATGATTTAATCATACTTGAGTGAACACCTAAGGTTCATCTTAGATAAGAAATGGCTATACATAGTTTACACTACAAACATGTTTTCTGACAATCTTAATTGTTGGTTGAATGTAACTCCTCTATGCCGTTCGTCGGCAAGAATTGCAAGCGTTAATAAATACAATTAGGCATATTTTTCTACAAGGTATTCCACCGCGGGTTTAAGGTGCATGATTTACCTAGCAAATATACATGCTTCCATGACAAAAGAGTACGAAGTTTTCATAAACTTGATTAGAGCACGTTTTTCTCTTAACATAAACACCGTCTTTCTAAAGGATTAAAATACGATATTGCTAAGTTAAAGGACTTAACCTTTCTTCGCCTTAATCACTGATTAAGAGTCTCTAACACAACTTCATGGTTTATAATTTACAAGAACTTAGCTACTCATCTTACATGAATTCCCCCCATGTTATAACTTAATTTCTACTTCGTCTTAAGCCATTATCGGGCTCCTATCATGCTTTACTTGGGATGATTAATGGCTAAGCATAATCATGGAGATTTATCAACTCTACTTTTCTAAGTCTTTTTACAAAAATTTTGGCAAGGTCTCCTTGCATTTAGAGTGTTAAATTATTCTACAACCATTCCATAACTCCCACTTCTTCACCCAATTCTTATCTTTAGTTCTAATCTTATACCAATAAGTACCCATGACCTAGTCTTAGCATTCCCCAAGTATATAAAGCATGCCATAATACTTTTAAACTTGATGTGGCATTTCATCGAATACTTCATGGGCATGCTCATTCTCAAAACTACAACATGCGTATTTGTAAATCCCATCTTTTCATTTGAACAAACAAGCACCACAAGCATGATCCATGAACTATGTTTTAGCTTACCCTAAGTCTATTAAACATGAAATTAAGCTAAAGGGTTCATTATGCCATTTATTCAAACATGTAGTGGGCATGTTAAAAGCTTCAATTGCTATCTAAGGTTTGTACCACTAAATTCCCAGAATCTACAACTCATGAATGGATCTAACTATCTCACCAATTTGGGTGTTCATATAATCACACAAGCCATCCATTTAACGTCCAAAGTAATCATTTACATCCTTAGTCTTAATCATAAGCAAGAAACCCAATATAATCCCCCAAGTTGAGGCTTACAATCGCGAGGAATTGAAGAGATCGTTGGCGTTCGTTCCTCGCCGGAGAAGAAGGAAAAGGGTTGCACTACGCCGGAGAGGGAGGAGACTGGACAGCGGCAGGGGGGGGAGCGCGGACATGGCCCGCGCAGGTGGCAAACGTGCCGGCTAGTGGTGGTCGCGGCCGGGTGCTTGCTAGCGCGCGAGTCGCTATCTCACCGGGGTCCGTCGTGAGGGAGGCGCGGAGTAGGGGCACCGGTCAGAAGGTGGCCGGAGTTCGTCGATTTGGTGGAGCTCGGGTTCTAGGGCTCGGTGGAGGATGAGATGAAGAACGGAGAAGAGTGTGAGATAGAGAATGAGATTTTACAATTCCCTTTCTCTATCTAGGGCTTCACCTTTTAATAACCAACATTACTATTAATTACATTATCTACTTGATTACTCCTCATCATAGTTTTTTATTAGCTAAGAAATATAGTAATAATCATTTTATTACTATGGGATTATTTTGTCACACTTAGCTAAATTTCATCTCCCAAGGTTCTCCATTATCCAATTATGTATTATAATTTATTTATTTATTTATTTATTATTATTATTATTATTATTTTCTTTTCCATGAGTGTCACATGGGTTACTATTCACATAAAAATCCATTTAATTACTTTCTCATTCTCCTATGGTTGGGTTGAGTCCATTGAGCCCAAAATGTTGGCCAATCCCATTCCTTTATAACTTTCTAAAGCTTAAAAAAGCTCTAACTCATTAGTATGACATACCTAGGTTGAACCATCTACTCCTTTAAATAAACTCTAGTTATGTCACACTTGATTTTAATTCATTAGTATACACCAAGCCCAATTAGTCATTAAACATATTAATTATTACACCAAACCTTACTTTATTAAGGCCTTTAATTTATTATTTAAATCATCGAATCTCATGATTAATTCATTTATCTTATTTTTGTCTAATTAACCCTCTTAATCTCCATCATGATTGGAATTATTCATTCCGCTCTTTTTAAATGAGTTTTAAATTTTCTCTAAAATTTTCGGGGCGTTACAGTAATAATGCCTCAAGATCTGCTACGATCTGAGATCCTTTAATCTCAGCCGCTCATCCATTACTATTAAGGTTTTCCCTCAGAAAATTTTCTTGGGGTCCTCTTTCTCTTTTTAGGTTACAATTTAGTCCACCTTTGTGAGAGAGAATAATTTCCTCGGTCCTCATAACTCTTAATAATTCCCGAAGGTCCTTTTGACACCCATTAACCCTAAGTAGGGTTTTAGCCCTTTAGACTTCCATTTTCCCTCTTAACTCAGTTACTAATTGATCAACATGAATTCATCCATAGAATTCATTCATTCCTTTTAATATCTCCAATCAACTTATAATTACGAAAATACCCTTGGTAGCCCTAATTATACCCAACTAGGGCTTTTAACTTGTTTCTTGGTTTAATTACCAAGCTAAATAAAGGAATTAATATAAATCCAAGTATTCAAAGTTTGGGGAATCTTTTAACAAATTTAGAACTTTTTGTTTCTCCAAATACAATTTCATTTTGATTATACCTTGGGGTTTTTCCTCATTTTTTCCAATTAAATAAAAAACAAAACCCAAAAGAAAATTTAATCCCTAAAAATTCTTGGGTTTTACAATCCTCCCTCCTTAAAAAGAATTTCGTCCTCGAAATTTAAAACCAATTCTCAAATCTTTTATTCAATACCAAACCACTTTGAGCCACACTTACTCATGTTTTCATAATTTTCTTCCCATGCAAGTTGGGGTGTATCCTCAAATATCACTATCGATCTTTCAATCCCAATCCTCGAGCGTGTACTCCATCTCTCGGACCTAACGTTCACTAATACCGGTTCCCCAATCCTTACAAATGGTGGTCCCAATCCTCCAAAACTTTAGGAGTCCTCTCGCCTGCCTCTCTGGCAATACACGGGTCACACGCACCCACAACCTTGCACCTCAACTCCATCAATGTAATGGGGAACACCTCCCCTTTAGTCTGGCCCGCTTCTTGCGGCCTACAACCTCCGCGCATCGTGTGTTCGTTCAAAGTCTGGTCTACCCGACCCAACACCTTTCGGTTCAATCTAATTGTCTATGCCAGCCCAGAATCAACTAGGTTGTCGGTTATACGCATTTCTCTCGATACCACTTGAATTGCATCACGCCCGACCCGGATCCGGGACCTCGGACACGTCAACGGATCGGCCGTATCAAGTGGAGACGAGCCCAGCTCGAATACAAGGCCTAGAAATGATAAGCAGATAACAATAATAATCAAATGTTCATTAATAATAAAGAACAATATCAGAGTTACAACGAAAATCTAAATCAATAAGGGTTTACATACCCTACATATGGGCAAGGCCCTATAAGGATCCTACAATAACACCACCTCAAGAACAAGTATGACATGAGGTTCTCGAACCTCTACAAAATCAGCCCAACCCTCGCCAACTTCCGAGTCCGAGTCGCCTCCTCGGGACCTGAAAAAGAAAGATGGGAAGCAAGCGCATGAGCTTTCGAAAGGAAAGCCCAGTAAGTACCCCTGCGGGTCACAAAGACATAAATAGGATATATGTCATCCAATGAGGTCACAATAGCAACAATATAACCCTAGGAGTCTACCAGAACACAAATCAAAGGTACGACCCCTGATACAGAAACCCTTGGGCTCTGTAATGAGTTTCAAGAGAACTCAAGGTTCACTCCCGGCCAGTATGTCCAGCTTTTGGATGTAAATACGACCTAGTTGGTCGTTTGACCCTCCGGTCACAGGTCGGTAGAACTACCTCTCCTACGTGTTAACACGGTCAGTGTACCAAGCCCACTGACAGGTAAGACCTTCAGAGATTTGTTTCTCTGGTAAGGCTGTCTGGAAAGTCAGGGGGTCCTGTCCCTGAACATTCCTAAATTGGAGCTTCCCTAGCTCCACTGAGTCCGGGCAGTAGAACATGGCAAACAAGGACACCAACGTCCCATGAATTACCATACATGCTCAATAGGATTCCAAAATAAATAATGACGCATGTATGTTATCAAAGTAGCATAAGATATCAATGCATAAACAAGTCCAAGAAAAACCCGAAGCGGGTAGAGTGCAGAGGCAAGTGTACTTACCTCCGGTTCGTTGAAACTAGATGTCCTTCTAGTCACCTCTTGAAACGCCTCTTGGACTCCCCGAGAGTATCTAACAAATAGAGTTTCTATTAGAGTTAAAATTCTAATAAAACCCTAAGTCTCTAGCTTCACATGCACGACTCTCGTTCTTGTTGGGCCTAGGCCCACTGACGGTCCTTAAGACCATCTCTCGGGTTACTAATCCTTATTCCATCGTTCTTTAGTTGACCAAGTCCCTATCTTGGTCAAACCTAGTCAACCTTACTCTACTTGCCGAGTCTAGACCCTACTTGGTCACCTCTTGTCATTTTAGTTGAATTCGGCCCATTTGAAGCCCATTACACAATCTAGCTTGACTTTAGCCCTTTTTAACTAAGAAAGGGCATTTTACGTCATTTGAGTGGCTATGATCCAAGGGTTTAAGGTCCTGCCTCTACTACTTGAGTGACTAAGGGCTCAGTTCCTCCCTACCAACATCCCTTTATCTTACCTTTTATTTCTTTGTTATTGTCTAATAACAAAACTGGTTTGATTAAACCAATTGAGCCCAGCCCATTGGGCCTTTACAATATTGGACCCAATTCCTACTTTGATTGGTCCATAATTTGACTTAGGGATCTTGATTAATTAATCTAATTAATCTTCTTAGTTTGGTTAGTCCCTTGACCTAACCATCATTTTTCACCCCTTTCAGTTGGTTCAATTATCGGATTGAACCTAACCCATTTGATCCACTTGACCAAAACCAACTTGTTTCACCTAGTCTTATTCAATATGCTTATTCGATTAATCAAATATAATCGACATTTGAGCTAGGTCATGTTAGTCATTTTGATTAGACTAATTGGGTTCACCTTATCTTAACCCATTTTTGTCGACTAACAAACTAACCTACTCATTTAAGTTAATAATTTACATTAAGGCCTATTTGGTTAGACCAACCCAAGTTCAATTTCCAAACGATTAAATCCAATTGAAACCAATCTTTTAACTTTCAACCAAGTCATTTTAGTTTAATTAACTTCATAGATTGGATTTACACTTCTCATGATCATGTATATAAATTCAATTCATGAAACCACCCATGGAGATCAAACTCCAACCCTTGGACCAATTCTTTACTCATTCATTCCCCCATCTATCCTTATAACCAATGCATGCATGCACATATGAATCCTCATATTTATCACTACTCATAGCTAAGATGCACGAGGAATTTAGAGAAACTCACCGAGTATAAATGTGATGCATTACACTGAAAACAAACTGACCGTCCAAACTAGATCTCCACCATTCAGATTTGGTCGAGACAAGTCTTCACTATGCTCACCAAAAATCAGCTCGATCAGACTAGAAATGATCATCCGATTGAAGCATATGATGGAACTGGTCGGTGCAGGAAATCAGCAGTGATAGGCTCTGTTTTACACCCCAGAAACCTACTCTACCGGACACCAAAAACAATCTTAACCGTTCACATTGAAGAATAAGGAGTCAAGAACAATCTCACCAAATATCAGCACGATCCAACGGTGAAAATGATGGAAATGGAAATGAAAATAGAGCATGCTCAACACTCCTTTGAACAGAAGATCCTAGTCTCTCAAGCTTTCTTCTCTTTTCTTCCTTCCTCCCATCTCTCTCCTTGATTCCCAATGGCCCATAAACTTTCTCGAACTTGCTATTGCTTCTATGCCAAGCTTCAAGATTACATGCTTTATATAGGCCTCACAAGTGTAACCTCTACAACTCTTCACATTCTTAACCTCCCCATAAATCCCAAGATAACACCCAAATAATTCCAACCTTTCAAATTCATAACCCCATGGGACCCTTCCCATTCCTTAATTATTGGTCCTTAAAACAAATCTCATTAAAATATTTAGTATCCTTACTAAATAATTTTAATCATACTAAACTTAATCTTGTCTCGTACTATTAAGTTTAGTTAAATAACTTTTTAACTTTCATTCAACATCCTAACTATACAAGTTAATTTAATTAATCCATTTGGTTAATTAGCCCTTCAAACTTAATTAACCCTCTTAGTTAAAATCTTTGATTAGTTTACAAATCAAGTCCACACATTAAATTGATCAAGATGACTAGTATTTCGCCAAGCGATTGAGCTAACTCAAATTGACCCAAGTCACCTTAAACCAACATAATTAGACTAAGTAAACTAACTCCACACTTTTCCTTTAATCACGATGATTAAACCAACTTGATAGTTAGGTTAGACCCAAGCCCAAAGTGTTTAGTCTAACCCAGTCCATTTACTAACTCCAATGTCCACACAGATCTAATTAACTAGGTTAGCTTAATTAACCAATCAAGCATTCCCACTACATTAGTTAATTAAATCAATTTCATTTTGACATTTTATAAGGTTTCAAATGATCAATTATTCATCATCACCATAACCAATATTTCCTTTCTAACTTGATTATACTAAATAATCAACTTGATTTTGTCACACTACCAATGCTTCAAAAAAAATGTTTAAAACTATACTACCAATTAATCAAAATAATTGTCACAACCATAAAGTTCCATAGGATTATTTCTTGATTAATCAACAAATATTGTCACACTTTATAAACTTAGTCATACTAATTAAACTTTTATTTTTGTCACACTAGTATGGTTTAAAAAAGCGAATTAATCAAATAAAATAATTATTATTTAATTTTATTTCAATTCATCTTCCACCTCTCTCCCTCTCCTTCTCTTGCCCGCGACCGCGCCCTATTGGGGTCACGGAGGCCGGCAGCAACTCCCTCCACACTGGAAAAACTCGGGCCGAGGTCGCGCCCCTTTTCCTATGCTCCGTCAAGCGCTGATCTCCTCCCCACCACCTCCGTTGACGACCCCAAACCTCGGTCTCGAGCTACACCACTCCAGCGATCCCGTTCTAACATCACGAATGCATGACGACAGTAACTAAGTGTCTCAGAAGGAAGTGAGGACTTACCGGAAGACCGAGGAAGATAACCGGCACCACCGGAGGGCCTCCCGGCGTCGAGCGAAAGTTTCCTGACTTTCCGGCGAGCTCGAGCCGCAGCCTCTTTCGCTTCCGGTCCGGCTCCTCACGAAAACATCAACGGCGACCACGAAGTTCAAGGATGGACGCTAATTGGCGGTCATGCGCTAGCGAGAGAATCCCTCTCTCACTCCGGTTGCCACCAGGAAAGACAACTTCTCTTGTTCGTTCTCCTCTCGCCTCTCCTAGGTCACAGGGGCCTTTATCTTATATAGGCGAGGGAGACGGAAGGGCTCAAACTTCTGAGCGGTTGAACGACGTCGACGGCCTCCCTCGCGTGAACTTGGTAGGGAGGTAGAGGGTCGGACGCCAGCGCATATGGCGGGCCGAATTTGGTGGGTGAATGATGGGGATGCCTCGAGATTTGATCTCACAAACAAACGGTAAGGATTTCTTGATCTATTCTAACGGCGAGGATTTAATTTTTTTTGATGCCTTGTATCGAGCAAACCTCAGATGGAGATCACGGATTTGATCAACAACTAAATCTGGCCCCGATCCCAAAACTTTTGCCTCGAACTAAACGTGATCACGAGATGAGCGGCTCCGCACACCCGCACCGTGAGATCATCCCATGTTAACCATCCCCTTGCCTCGTATACGGTCTATGATCGGATAGATTGAACTTCACACTTGCCACGTGGCTCCACCGGAGGCCGTAATAATGCCTCAAGATGCGCTTCTGATCGAGATCCTTTAATCTCGGCCCGCTCATCCATTACTATTAAGGTTTTCCCTCGAGAAAATTTTCTTGGGCTCCTCTTTCTCTTTTTAGGATACAATTTAGTCCACCTTTGTGAGAGAGAATAATTCGTCACGGTCCTCATAACTCTTAATAATTCCCGGAAGGTCCTTTTTGACACCCATTAACCCTACGTAGGGTTTTAGCCCTTTTAGACTTCCATTTTCCCTCTTAACTCAGTTACTAATTGATCAACATGAATTCATCCATAGAATTCATTCATTCCTTTTAATATCTCCAATCAACTTATAATTACGAAAATACCCTTGGTAGCCCTAATTATACCCAACTAGGGCTTTTAACTTGTTTCTTGGTTTAATTACCAAGCTAAATAAAGGAATTAATATAAATCCAAGTATTCAAAGTTTGGGGAATCTTTTAACAAATTTAGAACTTTTGTTTCTCCAAATACAATTTCATTTTGATTATACCTTGGGGGTTTTTCCTCATTTTTTTCCAATTAAATAAAAAAAAACAAAACCCAAAAGAAAATTTAATCCCTAAAAATTCTTGGGTTTTACATTAAATAAACTTTAGAATAAATAGGAGAAAATTTAATAATGTAAAATAAGTGCAGAATATTAATAATTTTGTAATTCAAATATGGTAAAATGACAAAAAAGCATTATTTTTTTCAATTTCAATTTATACCCACTTTAAAAGACAACCTTTAACGCCTCGGTCAATAAATTTAAAAAGGTATCAGAACAATAGTATTAGAGATATGGTATCGAAAGTCATAGTATTACTGTCATTGTAACTCTCTAATTTTTCTTTTTTGTCTAAATCAAACTTTCTCTTGTTAACAATTTTTAAAAGTATAATTTTCTTATTCCTTTGTTTTCCCAATATAAATAATTTTGTTCATGAAAGTCAACATCAAAAATATTAACATAATCACTTGTTTTTATAACCATTCATCACCATTGTTTATGCTTTAACAACCAACAACTGTTTTTGGGGGAAGCAAATCAGAACCCTCAAGCAAGACTGAAACTATTTTAAAGCTATTGAATTATAGATCAAGGAAAAGAAATTGAGGCAACTGTTACACTTTGGAAGGCTATAGTTTCAATAAAAAGCATAGTAAGTCTCACACATTTGTTACATTCGCCGACAATAAGAAGCTCCACATCATTCTCCCCATCAGAGTGCTCCCCTTATCTTCCTCAACATCAATAGGAGCAATAGCAAAACAAGGAAAAGAAACAAGAGAAGCAATCGGAGCAACTCTTGGTGACTGGTGAAAGATGTCAAGTAGGCCATCATTAGCATCTCTTCTATTGTTTGAGCATCCTATAAAAGATCTATTAGATGTAATAGATCTCACTAAAGGCTCGCTTGGTAACTCACATCTCTCATTGAACTTGTAGAGCTCAATGGTGTTTGTTTCTAGATTCATCCCACTCTTCATGTTGAGAAAGTAAATTTTACCTATCTATAAGTGAAGAATATAACCCCATTTATCAAAAAAATAAAGTAAAAAGAAATAAAACCTCATTTTACTAATATGAATGGTATGCAAATAGGACATCTATCACATCAACGTATGTTTGAACTTTTAAACATGATTCACTATCCATAAATATCAATAAAATTTTAATAAGGAAACATAATCTACTCAACAGAATATATTCGTTAGGATGAGATTATGTTTTGTTTGAAATTTTCATTTACTTTCAAACTACAATCAATTTAGATTTTACAACAAAAGATTTTTGTGAAGATTATTTTTTTTACCCTTTAGTTAAACAGGGACATTACCAAGAATAAACCTGTTATACATAATTATGATTTTTTATAAATAACTCGTAATTACAATAAATTATTCCCGTGTACGTTATGAAAGTTTATTAAGAATTTAAATTTATAATAATCATGATAAATTTAACTCAGTCATTTGACATTGAATTAACTTGTTATGATCCACAAAAAATCTCAAAGTTAGAACTTTTCTTCCTATAAAATTATGAGGGAAAACAATTACTAATATAGGAAACTGTTAATGGAAGTAAGACTTTTTTATGGCAAAGAAAAATTAATAAACTCCCTCTCTTTGTTAAACAAAGCAATTAGAAAAAAAGTTGTTTTAAAACATGCATAACTCTTTTATTTAAAGCTTTGACCCTTTGCTTATCGATACAAATGTATAAAGTAAAAAATTTGTTTTACAGATCTTGTAAATAAAATAAAATGAAAATAATAATGTTAGCAAATATTGTTCAAATCATGGAAAGAAAAAAAAAAATTCCTCGATATTTAAATAACGATCCCAATTTGGGGTAAGGGCTGATAGTTGAAATCAATAGTTATTGAAAAAAAAAAAATTGGTGAATATGTCAAAATATTACAATCATTTGTGAAGCCGTTCTTCATTCTCTCGGCAACCATTTTTATATTCAAGTCCTCCATATTATCCAAGGTCAAAAGAGAATATAAAAATAGAAAAATGAGAATAAAGGGATTAAAGTAGGTTGGGATAAGATAATTTATAGATTAAAATGGATAGAAGAGCAAAGCCAACATATGATAGTTTAGAACACAATACAACTATCAAGATCAGAAAGCATACAACCTAAAGCCAATGGTTGCCTTTTAGTGTTGATGGTTGCGCGCCGTTGGATTAGAGTAAAGCCTCCAGGTTTGAAAATGTTGTGACTCCATCGACATTTATATAAAAATATTTAATGCTAATATTTCTTAGGAAACAGGTGACGCTCTCGTATCCTAACCCAAGAAAGGAGTGACGATATAGTTTTTTGTCCGAAGTAGACTCCCAACTTATATTTGAAATGAATATATATGGTATGTTCTTAAGCACAGTAGAAATGCAATAAAAAGAATACAATTATATCAAATATATAATCATTAAATAAACTTTAGAATAAATAGGAGAAAATTTAATAATGTAAAATAAGTGCAGAATATTAATAATGTAAAACCCGCCCCGAAATAAATAAAGATTTATTTACCAGAAATTTTAAATGGCAATTCAAATGATGAGCAGTGAAGTTTTGAAAAGAAAATCACATGTCTGGATGATCCAGATTTAATTAAACGTTAATTAATCGAAATAATCATTTGTTAATTTTCCGAGATTAATGGTATGTTAATTAATTCGGATTAATTATCAAGAAGAGAAAATGAATAAATATTCATTTCCCGGGAAAAGTGAATCTGGTCGGGGACTGAGACAACTCCGTGATGCCACAGTACTCCCGTGACGAAGGATTTGACCGAAAGCCGGTATTATCGGATCTGGTCTGACGAAAGATATATCCCGAGATATTATGGGGCACTCGTACCACTGAGGCCCATCGACCCGAGATTCGTGGATCTGGGTAGGGCAGGAGGACGAGAGAATTATCGCAGTGGGCCCCGGCAAGAAATAGATCATTTACCCGTGAATGCATAGTGCTCATGTGGAGGAATAGTAGACATGTGAGGGTTTTATCTTTCTAGGAAATAAATAAAAAAAAATTAAAAAAAAAAAAAAAATCATTACTTATGTCATGACAAAGGAGAGAGAGAAAGACATTTCTCTCTCTCTCTCCCCAAATTCTCAGATCTGAGAATTGGCTCAGATCTCTCTCTCGGCACGGCCTGGCCGCTACTGCCTGAACCGGCTGACCAACACCGGAGGCGTCGCTCGCGAATTTCTTGGCCTTCGGTGCGCACCGTAGCGCCACCAGGCATCCTCGACTGGCCCCCTGCGGCTTCGGTCCCCAGCTCACGGCCCAGCTTACCCTGCCCACAGCCGACCCTAGCAGCCAGCAGCGGCCTAGCAGCGCGACCCACATGCGCGACCCCTGCGCGGCAGCTTCGACCTTACAGCCCGCCACTGCAGCGCGGCCCTGCGCTTCGGCCCCAGCGCCTCGGCCACGGAGCCTACGCCGCGCCGATCCCTTCCGGCCACCACGCGGACCACTGCCCCTCTCTTGATCACGGGCCCGACTTTTCCTCGCGATTCGGCCGGCCACTGCGACCCACGCCACCACCCTCTCCGCTGACGGTGAACATCTACACCTTAGATTAGGGCTAATTAACGAGTGTTAACGGAATTGAAAGAAAGGGATGAACTCATTGTATGTAAAGTTTATAAAGTCCAAGTGTATTGACTGAAATGTGTGAATGTTTGTACCCATATCGGAGCCCCATAATCGGAAGTGTTGTCCGATTTTCACATAAAATCGGGCCTGGCTGCACCGTGGTGCCGCCGCGGGATAGCGGTTGTACCACGATCGGCAAGATTAGCCGCGTCGTTGGAAAGGGGAAGAGAACTTTCCAACGGAGGTCGAATGGGGAATTCCGACTTGCGTATTACAAGTTGTTAGCAGTTCTAGGTAACCGCGGCTCTAGAGTGAAAATCACGGAAGTCTGTTGAGGCCTTGTGTGCCTTTAAACCATTTAATTATGCGCATGACTGATGATCAAGTATAATTAACTAGGTTGTGTTATATTTACTAGATCTTGGTCCGGACGCGTGAGACGCGACGGGGACTAGGAGATTTTTCTCCAGATCAGGTAGGTTCTCGCACCCGTTTTCTGTGAGTATCTCTATCTCTTACTTCGCATTGATCCTTGCGTTCTTATTCCCTTGAGAGGTTCCCAAAGATATAGTGGAGATGGACATTCCTCCTATGTGGTGGCTTTATACCCTCAAGGGATTACTCGCAATCTTTTAGATTACTTGCACATAGTTAAGTTGAGTGCATCTCCTTAATTATGTTTGGATTCCAATCCCGAGGGATCATTTCTTTTATTATGTTTATTCGAGATATTGCTGCCTTGAATATACATACATACCTGTTGTTAGGTATTTTGTACTATTATCTTTATTTGGTCGGCATGATACATCGGACGGAGACCGCGAGAGGGTGTATAATATCCGCCATCAGCCCCTAAGTAGAGGGCGATAATATCCGCCACGCAGCACTTGATGCTCTATCGGACGGAGACCCCGGCAGAGGGTGTATAATATCCGCCACTTGGCAACCGAGAGCGGCATTTTGACCATGTGCACATGTATGCTATAGCTTAGCCCGGCCGCCGAAGACGATACAGATGGTGTCGTAGATGTCGTAGACATCTCAAAGATCACATATGCCGGAGATTGAGTACATCCGTGGATTTATCCACTTTCACGAGATTTGTTATTCGCCATGTGATGTTATTATCGCATATTTGTACTTCTTTTATTTCTCGTTTCTTTCCTAGTGGCTTTCGCCACCTTTATTGATTTACTTGCGACCCTACTGGGCCTATTCTTTAGGCTCATGCACTTGATTCGTGTATTACTCAGGTTCGGACGAGGAGGAGTAGGATCGAGCTTAGGAGGGGATATACCGAGCTGCCGACTCGGTTACTTCTATTTGTCTTGAGGTCTGCGTACCTCTTTTATTCTGTGTGAGACTTGTAATTTAGATTTCTTTGTTGTATGGATTTCTAGGGGTGACTGGACTAGATCCTAGTCTTGGGTTGCGTAAACCCGACATTATACTGTATGGAGTTGTACTAACTCCCTTCATCTCTTAATTATGATTCCGCTGTGATTATTAACTCTGAATACTTATCGTATAAGAGTTCTTAAGGCCTTGCGCCTGAATGGGGACTAGCCCCTGTTTGGCGCGGTTGTCTACGCTGGTAGGTGGTTGAGCGTGACAATTAATATGGTATCAGAGCGGTACAATTCAAGTCACCCTAGTTGTCTCAGCAACTTAGGAGTCGAGTCTTTATCTTGTTGAGAGAATGGGTTGGGTAGTGTACTGACTACTGGAACCTTTCTATCTTGCAGAAGTCATGCCTCCGAGACGAGGGCGACCAAGCAAGCGGGCAGTAAGCCCACCCCCGGAGCCCATGCATTGGCAGGAGGAGGCCCCAGTCGGTTTAGATACGGAGGCCCCGCAGCGGCCCCAGACAGTGCTCGAGACCTGCAGACCCCATGTGGGGTCATCCCGGCTATCACACCGAGGCTACCCCAGCCTACCACTTGATTTACCCGGCTACCCCGGCTACCCGGCCACCCCAGTGAGGATACCCCTAGCCTCTGCAAGAGGGGATACCTGACCAAAGAAATGGTGGTACTCGCCCGCCTACCGGAAAGGTATCCCCGGTCCCAAGGCCAGAGGACACCCCCAGTCCTGTACTGTGGGCCTATCCAGATCCACCGCCACGATGGCTGCCCAGTGCGGGGAGATGACGAGGATGATGCGCGACTGGCGGCCAAGGAAAGCGGCAGCAGAAGCGAGTAGCAGCGGCAGTGGCGAAGATGGTACTCCACCTACACCTCCCCGCAGCCTCCCGGAGGCGTGCCGGTGCCGGGCGCCGGTGGTAGTAGTTCTCAGCGAGTTTGGAGGTAATGGACCCCCACCCTTTGAGGGAGGTACCAATTCGACGGGCGTAGCAAGCGTGGATAGACGAGATTGAGGCTACCTTCCAGGCTATGCAGAGCCCGGAAGAAGACATGGTGAGACTGGCTGCCTACATGCTGAAGGGTCGCGCCAGAAGTTGGTACAAGACTGAAGAAAAGAACAGAGGTGAAAAAGGCTTTGAGTCCTGGAAAGAGTTCAGAACCGCCTTCTTCGACAAGTACTTTTCAGCGAGCAGACAGGCTTTGATGACTCAGCAGTTTTTGACCTTGCAGCAGGGGACTAGGACTGTCGACGAGTATGAGGCCGAGTTTGAGCGGCTATCCAGGTTTGCCTCTACCCTTGTGGCTGACACACTGTTCAAGGCCCGCCAGTTTGTTAGTGGCTTGAGGCCTAACCTCCGGCGTTCAGTGACGCCATCCTTGAGATGTCCTTTTCACGAGTTGGTAGAGATAGCTAAGGACGCTGAGCTAGCCTGGCAGGAAACACAAGAGCCACGCAAACGAGGCGAAGCACAAAGGAAGAGCTCAGAAGAGTGAATCTTCCGGGGCGATTGAGCGCTCGTGAGTGAGCGCAGTCCCAGCCTTTACACTGAGATCTTCCTCGTCGTCCGGGTCCAGAGGCAGGGGATCGTCAGGGAGGAGCCCACGTCCTCATTGCACACGTTGTGGGGGCCCACACACTAGGAGCGATGTTGGCACCAGTGCATATGTGCTTAGATGTGGTAGCACCGGCATTACAGAGCGATTGCCCCTCGAAAGCGTGCCGGGTCGCCAGGAGGAGATGGGTCCCAGTGCATCAAACAGACCCCCCTGCAGACACACGGAGGTTCACGGCGGCTGAGGCCCACAGGAGGCACCGAGGGCGAGAGAGGAGGATCCAGAGGCGGAAGGGAAAGGAAAGCGGCGAGTTCCCCTTCTTCCTCTAGTCGACCAGTTGCTCGAGTGGGTTTACAACCTGACTCGGGGAGGATGCCCAGCCTCTCATAAGGTGGTTGCGAGTACTATTACCGTGCTTCTTACTATGCTTGTACAATCGCTTGATCCCGGGCGACACATTCTTTTCGTGTCTACTTCATTTGCCCGCAGAAATAACTTGTATGTAATTACACTACCCCACGACTTGTGCGTCGATACTCCGTGGGGAGCTTAATAAGATCGTGGATAGATTGGCTTCAAAGTGCTCGTGAGTTATTGAAGGTTACGAACTTACTGCCGATCTACACCTGATGGAGTTGCGCGACTACGATGTCATCCTCGGCATGGACTGGCTCTCCTCAGCATATGCAGTGCTAGACTGTAGAAGGAAGAGGGTGCATTTCCGATTTCCAGGCTACGAAGAATTCATCTTCGAGGGCAGCAAAAGCTATTCTATGGCTCGGGAGATATCTGCACTTCGGGCCAGGAAACTGATCAACAGGGGATGTATAGGGTTCCTGGCGTCTATCTCAGAAGCAAAAGACGCTCAGTATACGGTGGAACAAATCCCTGTTGTTCGTGATTTTCCGGATGTGTTTCCAGACGATTTGCCAGGACTACCCCCAGAGAGGGAAGTGGAATTTGGCATTGACCGCTCCGTGAACCGGGCCCATATCCAGAGCCCCATACAGGATGGCACCGCCGAAATGAAAGAGTCAAGCAACAACTTGAAGAACTTACGGATAAAGGTTTCATCCGACCTAGCATGTCACCTTGGGGAGCCCCAAAGATATTTGTCAAGAAGAAAGACGGATCGATGAGGTCATGCATTGACTACTGTGGGAGCTCAACAAGGTGACGATCAAGAACAAGTATCCTCTACCGAGGATAGATGATCTGATGGACCAACTTCAGGGAGCACAGGTGTTCTCCAAGATAGACTTGAGATCTGGGTACCATCAGGTGCGGATCCGGGGCGAGGATATACCGAAGAGTGCCTTTCGTACGAGGTATGGGCACTATGAGTTCCTAGTAATGCCGTTTGGGCTTACCAACGCCCCAGCGGTGTTCATGGATTTGATGAATCGGGTATTCAGACGATACTTGGATCGGTTTGTAGTCGTCTTCATCGACGACATCCTGATCTACTCCAAGAGTAAGAAGTTGCATGCGAAGCGCAGAAATTTGAATGCTGGAGGCCACGAGAGATCGGGAGTTATATGCTAAATTTTCCAAGTGTGATTTCCGGTGGCGGTGTGGCCTTCTTGGGGCACGCGTCATGGAGTGGAGGCGGAATGCTTGTGGACCCTAAGAAGATTGAAGCGGTAGTGGATTGGAGTAGACCGAGCACCGTAAGAGAGATCAGGAGCTTCCTGGGGTTAGCCGGCTACTACAGGAGGTTTGTAGAGGGGTTTTCACGTCTGGCATTACCCATGACCCTACCGACGGGAAGGGTACTCTTTCATCTGGACGGAGGACTGCGAGCAGAGTTTCATGGAACTGAAGAGCCGATTGGTGTCTGCACCTGTCCTGGCCCTACCAGAGTGGGTGTGGATACGTAATCTATAGTGATGCTTGCAAGACAGGCCTGGGATGCGTACTCATGCAGAATGGGCGGGTCATTGCCTACGCTTCAAGGCAACTGAAGTCGCATGAGGAGAACTACCCCACACATGACTTGGAATTGGCAGCTGTAGTCTTTGCCTTGAAGATTTGGCGCCACTTTCTCTACGGTGTGCCATGTGAAGTGTATCTGCACCACAAAGTCTGAAATACATATTCACGCAGTAAAGAGTCAACATGCAGGCAAAGACGCGGTTGGAGCTAATCAAGGACTACGACCTCAACATCCACTACCACGGGGCAAGGCTAATGTGGTGGCGATGCATTAAGTAGAAAGGTCAACTATGGGATACCGCAAATCTCACCGATCAAGTAAACCTTCTAGAAGAAATGAGGAGGTTTTGGAGTCGGAAGTGATCGAGCGAACTTCGGAGGTGAGCTTGGCTAGCTCGTGTATCCGGCCCAATTTATTGGAAAGGATCAAGACGCCCAGTCGATTACAAGATCTGAATTATTAAAAGCACCGGGAGAAGATCCGGTAGGCATCCATTAATCAATTAGGGTACATGAGGATGGTACCCTGAGACGAGGAGATCGTGTCTGTGTGCCCGACGTCCCTGAGCTCAAGAGAGACATTTTAGAGGAGGCCTATTACTCTAGTTATACCATCCACCTTGGAGGCACGAAGATGTACAGGGGGCTAAAGACCACCTTCTGGTGGGTCGATATGAAGCGGGAGATAGCCGAGTTTGTGGCCCACTGCCTTACCTGCCAACGGGTGAAGGCAGAGCACCGTAAGCCACCGGACTATTGCAACCCCCGCCTATACCGGTGTGGAAGTGGGATCATATAGCGATGGATTTTGTGAGAGGCTTACCTCGCTCCAAAAGGGGAATGAAGCCATTTGGGTGATGCGTTGACCGGCCCGACCAAGTCGGCACACTTCTTGGCATTGAGACGTAAGATGAGCTCGGCACGACTAGCCCAGTTATACATGGACAAGATCGTTTGTCTACATGGTATACCGGTAACGATCATATCCGATCGAGACCCCTCGATTTGCCTCGGAATTTTGGGAGAGCCTACATGCAAGATCAAAACCGATTGACCTTTAGCATCGCTTCTTTCATCCCGAGGCGGATGGTCAATCGGAGAGGACAATTCAGATATTAGAAGATATGCTGTGAGTGTGTACTCTTGACTTCACTGGTTCTTGGGATGAGCACTTGGCTAAGGCAGAGTTCGCCTACAACAACAGCTACCAGGCAAGCATTCAGATGGCGCCCTATGAGGCTCTGTATGGGCGACCGTGCCGATCTCCTATATTTTGGAACGATGTGGGAGATCGCAAGTTTGAAGGGCCTGAGGAAGTACAGAAAGCTGAAGAACAAGTGAAGCTCATCAGAGAAAGGCTGAGGGTAGCTCAGAGCCGACAGAAGAGCTATGCTGATAAGAAACGCAGAGCAGTGGAATTTCAGGTGGGCGACAAGGTACTTCTGAAGGTATCACCTATGAAGGGTGTATGGAGATTTGGAAAGCGTGGGAAGCTTAGCCCGCGGTACATTGGACCCTTCGAGATATTAGAACGGGTTGGAACAGTGGCGTATCGTTTGGCCTTGCCTCCGTGACTTGGCTCAGTCCATAACGCCTTCCACGTCTCCATGTTGAGAAAATGCTTGATCACCCGAATAAGATCATCGAATATGAACCGTGGAGCTTCAACATGACTTATCTTATGAGGAGTGGCGGTAGAAGTACTTGACTACAAGGAACAAAAGCGAGGAATCGAACTATTCCTTTAGTCAAGGTAAGATGGAACAACCACATCGGGTGGTGAAGCTACACGGGAACGCCGCTTTACATGAAGAAGCGCTACCTGATCTGTTTGAGTAAATGAGCTTGTGAGTTTAGGGACTAAACTCCTATAAGGGGGGGAGATTGTAAAACCCGCCCCGAAATAAATAAAGATTTATTTACCAGAAATTTTAAATGGCAATTCAAATGATGAGCAGTGAAGTTTTGAAAAGAAAATCACATGTCTGGATGATCCAGATTTAATTAAACGTTAATTAATCGAAATAATCATTTGTTAATTTTCCGATATTAATGGTATGTTAATTAATTCGGATTAATTATCAAGAAGAGAAAATGAAAAAATATTCATTTCCTAGAAAAGTGAACTGCCTGTGGACTCCAGACAACTCCGTGATGCCACGCATTCCCGCGGACGTAAGCGATTTGACCGAAAGCTTCTGATTCCCTGGATCCGTCTCGAATAAAAGATATATCCCGAGATATTATGGGGCACTGTATTACCGAGGGCCCATCGACCAGTGATTCGTGGATCTCGGGTAGGCGCAGGAGGACGAGAGAATTATCGCTGATGGGCCCCAAGTAAGAAATAGATCATTTACCCGCGGAATGCATAGTGCTCATGTGGAGGAATAGTAGACATGTGAGGGTTTTATCTTTCTAGGAAATAAATAAAAATTAAAAAAAAAATCATTACTTATGTATGATAAAGGAGAGAGAGAAAGACATTTCTCTCTCTCTCTCTAAATTCTCGGATCGAGAATTGGCTCAGATCTCTCTCTCTCGACGGCGGTGGCTACACCCTAATCAAGCCGAACCCCCGGGCCAACACGGAGGCGTCTTGAGACTCCAGCTGGCAGACGCTCAGCACCAAGGCTGTAGCGCCTCGGCCAGCAGCCTTGGCAGCCTCCCTCGGCCCAAGCTCACCGTGGCCAAGCGGCTGCAGCAGCCTAAGGTCTGCACCCTGCAATGCGCGACCCTGCCAGCGACCTAGGTACTTCAGACCTTTCCGCAGCGCGCAAGCGGCCCTGCCTTCCCAAGGCCAGCCACGGAGCTACGCCAGCGCCCTTCCCTTCCCACCACCGCGGACCACTGCCTCTCTTGATCATCAGCGGGCGGCTTTTTTGATTCCGGCCACTGCCACCACACACGCCACCACCCTCTCCCGCGACGGTGAACATCTACACCTTAGATTAGGGCTAATTAACGAGTGTTAATGGAATTGAAAGAAAGGGATGAACTCATTGTATGTAAAGTTTATAAAGTCCAAGTGTATTGGACTGAAATGTGTGAATGTTTGTACCCATATCGGAGCCCCATAATCAGGGGAAGTGCTGTCCGATTTTCACATAAAATCGGGCCCGGGCTGCACCTTCAGGGTGCCGCACGGGATAGCAGTTGTACCCTGATCGGCACGATTAGCACGTCGTTGGAAAGGGGGGGAAGAGAACTTTCCAACGGAGGCTGGATCGGGGAATTCCGACTTGCGTATTACAAGTTGTTAGCAGTTCTAGGTAACTGCGCTCTAGAGTGAAAATACGGAAGTCTGTTGAGGCCTTGTGTGCCTTTAAACCATTTAATTATGCATGACTGTGATGATCAAGTATAATTAACTAGGTTGTGTTATATTTACTAGATCTTGGTCCGGACGCGTGAGACGCGACGGAGACTAGGAGATTTTTCTCATCGGTAGGTTCGCACCCGTTTTACGTGAGTATCTCTATCTCTTACTTCGCATTGATCCTTGCGTTCTTATTCCCTTGAGAGGTTCCCAAAGATATAGTGGAGATGGACATTCCTCCTATGTGTTGGCTTTATACCTCAAGGGATTACCGCAATCTTTTTAGATTACTTGCACATAGTTAAGTTGAGTGCATCTCCTTAATTATGTTTGGATTCGATCCCAGGGATCATTTCTTTTATTATGTTTATTAGAGATATTGCCGCTTTGAATATACATACATTACACGTTGTTAGGTATTTTGTACTATTATCTCTATTTGTCGGCATGATACATCGGACGGAGACCACTGGCAGAGGGTGTATAATATCGGCCATCGTGCCCCTAGAGGGCGTTATAATATCCTCGGGCCACGAAGCACTTGATGCTCTATCGGACCGGAGACCGGCGAGGGTGTATAATATCCGCCACTTGGCACCAGAGAGCGGCATTTTCGACCAATTGCGTACATGTATGCTATAGCTTAGCCCGGCCGCCAAGCGATCTATACCGATGGTGTCGTAGATGTCGTAGACATCTCGATTATCACATATGCCGAGATTGAGTACATCCAGTGGATTTATCCACTTTCACGAGATTTGTTATTCGCTTGTGATGTTGTTATCGCATATTTGTACTTCTTTTATTTACGTTTCTTTCCTAGTGGCTTTCGCCACCTTTATTGATTGACTTACTGCACCCTCTGGGCCTATTCTTTAGGCTCATGCACTTGATTCGTGTATTACTTTCGGGTTGGACGAGGGAGGAGTAGGATCGAGCTTAGGAGGGGATATACCGAGTCATTTGCCGACTTCGGTTACTTCTATTTGTCTTGAGGTCTCATTACCTCTTTTATTCTCGTGTGAGACTTGTAATTTAGATTTCTTTGTTGTATGGATTTCTAGGGGTGACTCGGACTAGATCCTAGTCTTGGGTTGCGTAAACCGACATTGTACCGTATGGAGTTGTACTAACTCCCTTCATCTCTTAATTATGATTCATTTGTGATTATTAACTCTGAATACTTATCGGTATAAGAGTTCTTAAGGCCTTATGCCACTGAATGGGGACTAGCCCCCTGCTTGAAGTGTGACGGGGTTCTAATCCTAGATGCTGGCCAGGTGGTTGGTGACGTGACAAATAATTTTGTAATTCAAATATGGTAAAATGACAAAAAAAACGTATTTTTTTTTCAATTTCAATTTATACCCACTTTAAAAGACAACCTTTATCACCTCGGTCAATAAATTTAAAAAGGTATCAGAACAATAGTATTAGAGATATGGTATCGAAAGTCATTGTATTACTGTCATTGTAACTCTTTAATTTTTCTTTTTTGTCTAAATCAAACTTTCTCTTGTTAACAATTTTTAAAAGTATAATTTCCTTATTCCTTTGTTTTCCCAATATAAATAATTTTGTTCATGAAAGTCAACATCAAAAATATTAACATAATCACTTGTTTTTATAACCATTCATCACCATTGTTTATCCTTTAACAACCAACAACTGTTTTTGGGGGAAGCAAATTAGAACCCTCAAGCAAGACTGAAACTATTTTAAAGCTATTGAATTATAGATCAAGGAAAAGAAATTGAGGGAACTGTTACACTTTGGAAGGCTATAGTTTCAATAAAAAGCATAGTAAGTCTCACACATTTGTTACATTCGCCTACAATAAGAAGCTCCACATCATTCTCCCCATCAGAGTGCTCCCCTTATCTTCCTCAACATCAATAGGAGCAATAGCAAAACAAGGAAAAGAAACAAGAGAAGCAATCGGAGCAACTCTTGGTGACTGGTGAAAGATGTCAAGTAGGCCATCATTAGCATCTCTTCTATTGTTTGAGCATCCTATAAAAGATCTATTAGATGTAATAGATCTCACTAAAGGCTCGCTTGGTAACTCACATCTCTCATTGAACTTGTAGAGCTCAATGGTGTTTGTTTCTAGATTCATCCCACTCTTCATGTTGAGAAAGTAAATTTTACCTATCTATAAGTGAAGAATATAACCCCATTTATCAAAAAAACAAAGTAAAAAAAGAAATAAAACCTCATTTTACTAATATGAATGGTATGCAAATAGGACATCTATCACATCAACGTATGTTTGAACTTTTAAACATGATTCACTATCCATAAATATCAATAAAATTTTAATAAGGAAACATAATCTACTCAACAGAATATATTCGTTAGGATGATATTATATTTTGTTTGAAATTTTCATTTACTTTCAAACTACAATCAATTTATATTTTACAACAAAAGATTTTTGTGAAGATTATTTTTTTTACCCTTTAGTTAAACAGGGGCATTACCAAGAATAAACCTGTTATACATAATTATGATTTTTTATAAACAACTCGTAATTACAATAAATTATTCCCGTGTACGTTATGAAAGTTTATTAAGAATTTAAATTTATAATAATCATGATAAATTTAACGCAGTCATTTGACATTGAATTAACTTGTTATGATCCACAAAAAATCTCAAAGTTAGAACTTTTCTTCCTATAAAATTATGAGGGAAAACAATTACTAATATAGGAAATTGTTAATGGAAGTAAGACTTTTTTATGGCAAAGAAAAATTAATAAACTCCCTCTCTTTGTTAAACAAAGCAATTAGAAAAAAACTTGTTTTAGAACATGCATAACTCATTTATATCGATACAAATGTATAAAGTAAAAAATATGTTTTACAGATCTTGTAAATAAAATAAAATGAAAATAATAATGTTGACAAATATTGTTCAAATTATGGAAAGAAAAAAACATTTCCTCGATATTTAAACAACGCTCCCAATTTGGGGTAAGGGCTGATAGTTGAAATCAATAGTTATTGGAAAAAAAAAAAAATTGGTGAATATGTCAAAATATTACAATCATTTGTGAAGCCGTTCTTCATTCTCTCGGCAACCATTTTTATATTCAAGTCCTCCATATTATCCAAGGTCAAAAGAGAATATAAAAATAAAAAAATGAGAATAAAGGGATTAAAGTAGGTTGGGATAAGATAATTTATAGATTAAAATGGATAGAAGAGCAAAGCCAACATATGATAGTTTAGAACACAATACAACTATCAAGATCAGAAAGCATACAACCTAAAGCCAATGGTTGCCTTTTAGTGTTGATGGTTGCGCGCCGTTGGATTAGAATTAAGCCTCCAGGTTTGAAAATGTTGTGACTCCATCGACATTTATATAAAAATATTTAATGCTAATATTTCTTAGGAAACAGGTGACGCTCTCGTATCCTAACCCAAGAAAGGAGTGATGATATAGTTTTTTGTCCGAAGTAGACTCCCGACTTATATTTGAAATGAATATATATGGTATGTTCTTAAGCACAGTATAAATTAAAAAAAAAAGAATACAATTATATCAAATATATAATCATTAAATAAACTTTAGAATAAATAGGAGAAAATTTAATAATGTAAAATAAGTGCAGAACATTAATAATTTTGTAATTCAAATATGGTAAAATGACAAAAAAAACGTATTTTTTTTTCAATTTAGATTTATACCCACTTTAAAAGACAACCTTTAACGCCTCGGTCAATAAATTTAAAAAGGTATCAGAACAATAGTATTAGAGATATGGTATCGAAACTCATAGTATTACTGTCATTGTAACTTTTAATTTTTCTTTTTTGTCTAAATCAAACTTTCTCTTGTTAACAATTTTTAAAAGTATAATTTCCTTATTCCTTTGTTTTCCCAATATAAATAATTTTGTTCATGAAAGTCAACATCAAAAATATTAACATAATCACTTGTTTTTATAACCATTCATCACCATTGTTTATGCTTTAACAACCAACAACTGTTTTTGGGGAAAGCAAATCAGAACCCTCAAGCAAGACTGAACCTATTTTAAAGCTATTGAATTATAGATCAAGGAAAAGAAATTGAGGGAGCTGTTACACTTTGGAAGGCTATAGTTTCAATAAAAAGCATAGTAAGTCTCACACATTTGTTACATTCGCCTACAATAAGAAGCTCCACATCATTCTCCCCATCAGAGTGCTCCCCTTATCTTCCTCTACATCAATAGGAGCAATAGCAAAACAAGGAAAAGAAACAAGAGAAGCAATCGGAGCAACTCTTGGTGACTGGTGAAAGATGTCAAGTAGGCCATCATTAGCATCTCTTCTATTGTTTGAGCATCCTATAAAAGATCTATTAGATGTAATAGATCTCACTAAAGGCTCGCTTGGTAACTCACATCTCTCATTGAACTTGTAGAGCTCAATGGGGTTTGTTTCTAGATTCATCCCACTCTTCATGTTGAGAAAGTAAATTTTACCTATCTATAAGTGAAGAATATAACCCCATTTATCAAAAAAAACAAAGTAAAAAGAAATAAAACCTCATTTTACTAATATGAATGGTATGCAAATAGGACACCTATCACATCAACGTATGTTTGAACTTTTAAACATGATTCACTATCCATAAATATCAATAAAATTTTAATAAGGAAACATAATCTACTCAACAGAATATATTCGTTAGGATGATATTATATTTTGTTTGAAATTTTCATTTACTTTCAAACTACAATCAATTTATATTTTACAACAAAAGATTTTTGTAAAGATTATTTTTTTACCCTTTAGTTAAACAGGGGGCATTACCAAGAATAAACACATTTATACATAATTATGATTTTTATAAACAACTCGTAATTACAATAAATTATTCCCGGTTAATGCGTTATGAAAGTTTATTAAGAATTTAAATTTATAATAATCATGATAAATTTAACGCTAGTCATTTGACATTGAATTAACTTGTTATGATCCACAAAAATCTCAAAGTTAGAACTTTTCTTCCTATAAAATTATGAGGGAAAACAATTACTAATATAGGAAATTGTTAATGGAAGTAAGACTTTTTATGGCAAAGAAAAAATTAATAAACTCCCTCTCTTTGTTAAACAAAGCAATTAGAAAAACTTGTTTTAGAACATGCATAACTCATTTATTAAAAGCTTTGACCCTTTGCTTATCGTCTACGAATGTATAAAGAAAAAAATATGTTTTAGGATCTTGTAAATAAAATAAAATGAAAATAATAATGTTAACAAATTTTGTTCAAATCATGGAAAGAAAAAACATTTCCTCGATATTTAAACAAGCGCTCCCAATTTGGGGTAAAGTGATAGTTGAAATCAATAGTTATTGGAAAAAATTTGGTGAATATGTCAAAATATTACAATCATTTTGAAGCCGTTCTTCATTCTCTCGGCAACCATTTTTATATTCAAGTCCTTCATATTATCCAAGGTCAAAAGAGAATATAAAAATAAAAAAATTAGAATAAAGGGATTAAAGTAGGTTGGGATAAGATAATTTATAGATTAAAATGGATAGAAGAGCAAAGCCAACATATGATAGTTTAGAACACAATACAACTATCAAGATCAGAAAGCATACAACCTAAAGCCAATGGTTGCCTTTTAGTGTTGATGGTTGCGCGCCGTTGGATTAGAATTAAGCCTCCAGGTTTAAAAATGTTGTGACTCAATCGACATTTATATAAAAATATTTAATGCTAATATTTCTTAGGAAACATGTGACGCTCTAGTATCCTAACCCAAGAAAGGAGTGATGATATAGTTTTTTGTCCGAAGTAGACTCCCGACTTATATTTGAAGTGAATATATATGGTATGTTCTTAAGCACAGTAGAAATGCAATAAAAAGAATACAATTATATCAAATATATAATCATTAAATAAACTTTAGAATAAATAGGAGAAAATTTTATAATGTAAAATAAGTGCAGAATATTAATAATTTTGTAATTCAAATATGGTAAAATGACAAAAAAAACGTATTTTTTTTTTCAATTTAGATTTATACCAACTTTAAAAGACAACCTTTAACGCCTCGGTCAATAAATTTAAAAAGGTATCAGAACAACAGTATTAGAGATATGGTATCGAAAGTCATAGTATTACTGTCATTGTAACTTTTAATTTTTCTTTTTTGTCTAAATCAAACTTTCTCTTGTTAACAATTTTTAAAAGTATAATTTCCTTATTCCTTTGTTTTCCCAATATAAATAATTTTGTTCATGAAAGTCAACATCAAAAATATTAACATAATCACTTGTTTTTATAACCATTCATCACCATTGTTTATGCTTTAACAACCAACAACTGTTTTTTGGGGAAAGCAAATCAGAACCCTCAAGCAAGACTGAAACTATTTTAAAGCTATTGAATTATAGATCAAGGAAAAGAAATTGAGGGAACTGTTACACTTTGGAAGGCTATAGTTTCAATAAAAAGCATAGTAAGTCTCACACATTTGTTACATTCGCCTACAATAAGAAGCTCCACATCATTCTCCCCATCAGAGTGCTCCCCTTATCTTCCTCTACATCAATAGGAGCAATAGCAAAACAAGGAAAAGAAACAGGAGAAGCAATCGGAGCAACTCTTGGTGGTAGTGAAAGATGTCAAGTAGGCCATCATTAGCATCTCTTCTATTGTTTGAGCATCCTATAAAAGATCTATTAGATGTAATAGATCTCACTAAAGGCTCGCTTGGTAACTCACATCTCTCATTGAACTTGTAGAGCTCAATGGTGTTTGTTTCTAGATTCATCCCACTTTTCATGTTGAGAAAGTAAATTTTACCTATCTATAAGTGAAGAATATAACCCCATTTATCAAAAAAACAAAGTAAAAAGAAATAAAACCTCATTTTACTAATATGAATGGTATGCAAATAGGACATCTATCACATCAACGTATGTTTGAACTTTTAAACATGATTCACTATCCATAAATATCAATAAAATTTTAATAAGGAAACATAATCTACTCAACAGAATATATTCGTTAGGATGATATTATATTTTGTTTGAAATTTTCATTTACTTTCAAACTACAATCAACTTATATTTTACAACAAAAGATTTTTGTGAAGATTATTTTTTTTACCCTTTGGTTAAACAGGGGCATTTCCAAGAATAAACCTGTTATACATAATTATGATTTTTTATAAACAACTCGTAATTACAATAAATTATTCCCGTGTACGTTATGAAAGTTTATTAAGAATTTAAATTTATAATAATCATGATAAATTTAACGCAGTCATTTGACATTGAATTAACTTGTTATGATCCACAAAAAATCTCAAAGTTAGAACTTTTCTTCCTATAAAATTATGAGGGAAAACAATTACTAATATAGGAAATTGTTAATGGAAGTAAGACTTTTTTATGGCAAAGAAAAATTAATAAACTCCCTCTCTTTGTTAAACAAAGCAATTAGAAAAAAACTTGTTTTAAAACATGCATAACTCATTTATTAAAAGCTTTGACCCTTTGCTTATCGATGCAAATGTTTAAAGTAAAAAATATGTTTTACAGATCTTGTAAATAAAATAAAATGAAAATAATAATGTTAACAAATATTGTTCAAATCATGGAAAGAAAAAAACATTTCCTCGATATTTAAACAACGCTCCCAATTTGGGGTAAGGGCTGATAGTTGAAATCAATAGTTATTGGAAAAAAAAAATTTGGTGAATATGTCAAAATATTACAATCATTTGTGAAGCCGTTCTTCATTCTCTCGGCAACCATTTTTATATTCAAGTCCTTCATATTATCCAAGGTCAAAAGAGAATATAAAAATAAAAAAAATTAGAATAAAGGGATTAAAGTAGGTTGGGATAAGATAATTTATAGATTAAAATGGATAGAAGAGCAAAGCCAACATATGATAGTTTAGAACACAATACAACTATCAAGATCAGAAAGCATACAACCTAAAGCCAATGGTTGCCTTTTAGTGTTGATGGTTGCGCGCCGTTGGATTAGAATTAAGCCTCCAGGTTTGAAAATGTTGTGACTCAATCGACATTTATATAAAAATATTTAATGCTAATATTTCTTAGGAAACATGTGACGCTCTCGTATCCTAACCCAAGAAAGGAGTGATGATATAGTTTTTGTCCAAGTAGACTCCGACTTATATTTGAAATGAATATATATGGTATGTTCTTAAGCATGAGAAATGCAATAAAAAGAATACAATTATATCAAATATATAATCATTAAATAAACTTTAGAATAAATAGGAGAAAATTTAATAATGTAAAATAAGTACAGAATATTAATAATTTTGTAATTCAAATATGGTAAAATGACAAAAAAAATGTATTTTTTTTTCAATTTAGATTTATACCCACTTTAAAAGACAACCTTTAACGCCTCGGTCAATAAATTTAAAAAGGTATCAGAACAATAGTATTAGAGATATGGTATCGAAAGTCATAGTATTACTGTCATTGTAACCTTTAATTTTTCTTTTTTGTCTAAATCAAAATTTCTCTTGTTAACAATTTTTAAAAGTATAATTTCCTTATTTCTTTGTTTTCCCAATATAAATAATTTTGTTCATGAAAGTCAATGTAACGCCCCGAAAATTCAGAGTTATCTTTTGGTTAATTCTCTAATAAATAATGAGATGGATTAGAAAGTTTATAATTATTTGAGGGTTTAAAACTTCTATTAGAGAGAATCGGAAATTTAGGGGGAGCTAGAAATCCAACTTCATGATTATTGGGTCGGGCCACTCCGGTTCGAAATAGTTGGAAGTGGATAATAGAGGAAGCCGGATTAATAAGTACATAAATTATCAGGTGTAAATTAACTAAGACTAATTAAGGGAAACACACTAACGGCGTTAGAGTTCATAAAGTAGATGGTGAGTCAAAAGCCGAGCATCGCTGGATCCGTGCGACAAGAGGCGTAATCTGCAGTGAGGGTACAAAGAGACAATCGTGATGATCGAGATCATTGACCCGAATTTGTGGAGTGCAGTCAAGAACAGCAGTGCATGGGTGAATAATTGAGTTGGGAAGTGTGAAGCTACACTAAAACATGTGATGCTACAGGGACTTCATTAATTATATTATTTTATATGGAAGGTAGTTAAATAATGGAAGGAAATAGGGTGGATCAAAGTGGTCATTGGAGCCATGTGACAATGATAATATACAATATTGGAGCCATGTGACAATTTAATGTTTGAATAGTAAAATTTATTGATGATAACATTGGAAGGAGATAAGGTTGATTAAAGAGGTCATTGGAGCCATGTGACAATGGTAATATATAATATTGGACCCATATGACATTATTGGGGTGATGAAGTAATTAAATCAAAAGATTGGATGTAATGACTATCATGGTGGACAAATAATGAAAGCTATCATCATGTAGTCATGTATGATAATATATAGGAAGGACTTAGGGTTAAGTTGGGAAATAAGAAGGATGGAGAGAATCCATTGAGCCATCTCCCTCTTCTCTCTCTCTCTCTCTCTCTCTCTCTCTCTCGTTTTTCTCTCCTCTCTCCCTAACCCGCGCCTGCAGCCTACCTGCGCCCACCGCCGGTCAGACCTCGACGAAATCGGCCGACCACCACCGCCGGCCGGTCCACATGGCCGCCACCCGGTGGCTCCCTCAGCGACCTCCCTCACAATTGGCCTCACCCAGCGTCTCACCTTGGTGGCCTTGGCGCCGGCTGACCCCAACCGACCACTACACGCCGCCACTCGCCGCCACTCCGTTTAACCGCCGGCCTGAAGCAACAAATCAGCCCCGACTACCCCTTTGAGCAATATCGTTGCCCTAGCCTCTTCGTCAGTCCGACAAGGTTTCTTCTTCCTCTTATGAACTTGGAAATTTGGGGGAAATCTCATCATGATTTCAGGAATTTGGACTGAAATTAAATGGAAGAGGACTAATGACTTGGAATGTCTCTTGATGTTTAAATGTGAATTGGGTTGGGAGTAGAGAGGTATTAAGGGAAGATTTAAAAGATTAGAAGCTTGAATGGAGTTACAAAAGTATGATTTAGTTGAAATATGTTTGTATGTGCTTGCTTGTATAATTTTGGGGCCCTCTAACTAGGGAGGTGCTTGAATTTTCATGGAAATCCTAATGTATTAATGCTTATGAATGATCGTGTTAACTCACTTAGATATGTTTAACCTCCATGATAAATATATGCGTATGTGTAATTAATGACGATTAACTAAACATGCCTAAGGGTAATATATAGGGGCTTAAGGGCATGTATACTCATTAAGTATGAAAACACGTCCTTAAGAGTTCAATGTCTCTTATAAACTACCTTGAAATAATTAGAAGTTTAAGTTAAGAATACGGAATCATATCTTTCAAACTCGTATTCTTAAAACTATAAATATGGAGTTGGTGTTTATTTAGTACTCTCATTGATTTTAGGGAAGGGAAAGGTCCAAGCGGAAAGGCCTGCCCGAAGGACCCAGCGATTCCTAAGAACTTGCAAGGACACATGTGAGTGGACTTTCTGCACATCATGCTTTGTTCAAGAATTTCAACGCATTTTGATTTTCTCGTGATTTATACGAGTTTTGAATTGAATTGTGGTTGCCGATGGTTTCCATTTCTCTTTTAGTCTTTTGGCCTTCAAGTTTGCACTGATTAAGAAGGTGAACTAGTATATTCCCTATAAAGGTGTCACGCCCCGAACCCGGATCCCGGGCCTCGGCGCACGCGACAAACGCCGCGTGCTTATAGGGTCGCCCCTAGAAGCACGCAAGGCTAAGTAACATAAGCAGATAATTAAATCAGAGTTTAAATTATAAATCAGCGGAAGAAATATATATAAGGTTTTTATAAAACCCTAGCGAGTCCCGAATGACAACTCTCACCGCTCGAGAAAGGGATAGAGGCACGCAAACCTCACTCAACATATGCCCATGTTTTGCTAGGTTGTCCTCAAGGGAAGCTCTCTCCACGAATTCCGCTCCTAGCTACCGCAAGGTCCTCATCTAGTCCCGACCCTACTCCTCATTATCACCGAGAAAACATCCATCAAGTGCATGAGCCAAAGAAAGGCCCGATGGGATCGCAAATAAATCAATAAAGGTGGCGAAAGCCACTAGGAAAGAACGAAAATAAAAGAAGTACAAATATGCAATAATAACATCACAAGCAAATAACAAATCTCGGAAAGTGGATAAATCCACGGATGTACTCAACCTCGGCATATGTGATACTAAGATGTCTCATTTACATCTACGACACCATCAGTATCGTCTTCGGCCTAAGCCGGGCTACGCTATAGCATACATGTGCACATGGCTAGAAAATACCGCTCTCTGACTGAGCCAGGTGGCCAGATATTATACACCCTCTGCCGGGGTCTCCGTCCGATGGAGCATCAAGTGCTCGTGGCCAGATATTATACACCCTTTGCCGGGGTCTCCGTCCGATGGAGCACCAAGTGCTCGTGGCCAGATATTATACGCCCTCCGCCAGGGCCTGGTGGCCAGATATTGTAACACCCTGATCCCAAATAGGGACACGTGTCACACCAGCCAGCTCAGGTGAGTTCCCTGAGCCCAAGGCTGTCAAACTATAACAGAACCTGCGGAATGAACTGGAGACGGTGGTAATAAAACATAAAATAGTCTGGAGCTCATCCAAAAAGGAGAGTCATAACTGATACATCACTCTACAGACTACACGTCTGTATCTAGTCTCCAAAATAAAATACATCATCTACAGAGTGCACAACATAGAAGCTAATATGGGATGCCAGAGCCAGCTAAGAGTTCTCACACCTCATCGTGTCTAGCCTGTACTCGAACTTACATTCGCTACTGCGCATAAGGTGAGTAAGAAGAAGGACCGAAGCTGAGCTCAGTGATCACGTGACCCCTACCGTCAGTCAAATAAGACCCGTGTTTACGAAAATATAATCTTGTATATGGAAAGTAATCTCTACTCATATACATGGAGAAAATATCGTAAAAGCATGGACGTCATGCATTAATCTCCTAATCGGGATGATTATCTCGATGCAATGTCCGAGAAAAAAACCTCAAAAGTTATTAGTCGAAAACATGCCCGCTCTATGTCTCATGAGATGTCTAGATATGTGAGCGTCTATCGATAAGAATGCAACTCTGTAGGATCAACTTGCTAAGATCTCAGATAAATAGCCGGCGAGGTATCCCCCGATCTGGGCTGTATGTGAAGCCGCGAGGTTTCCCCCGATCTGGGTCTTCACTCGTGGTACCGAGCACTCCAAAGAGTTGGGAAAGGGTTTTAAGATAAATTCATTTTTAAAACAAGGTTTTGATGCCAGAAATTCATTTTGAAAACAAGAAAACCTTTCCCCTACTCGGTATCACGTTGGTCTTAGCTCAATCTGAGCGCAGATCTGCATAGCAAGGATCACCTATCTGAGGAAGCAAAAGTCGATGCTCACGTCCTATATCTATCTCATGTTTATCTCATTGGTCTACAGCTAGTCATATGCAGAAAACATTAATCTACAATAGCTGTAAATAATCGAAAGCATTCTCAAAACCGGGAATAATTCATAGCCGAGGAACATAAGCTGAAAACCCGATAAATCTCGATAAAACACAAGAATATACAGTAGGTCCACTCACCTGTAGTCCTAAGTTCGTCAAGTCTGACTCGGACCTCACGAAGATCCTGTCTTGCCCTTTTCCTTTCCTTTTTTCTAGGAAAACGCAATTAAATCTAAAATAAGTGCTAGTCCACAATCTCTTCTACTCAATCATGGGCCCAAGTCCATAAAGATTAGGGCCCAACAAATCAAAGCATTTCATCTCCAAGCATGACTATAGCCAAGCATTCCTAAAAGTAGTTATTACTATCAAACCACTACAGTTCATGTGACTCAATTCAAATATCATGGAAAGATCACTAGCATGGAACCTCTTCATCAAATCATCTCACTATTATGCTAATAAAACATCAACTTTTTACTTAGCATAGAAACCTTATACTCGAATGACACACTTACACACCCATTCCATCAAACACCAACTCTGTATAACTAAATTTAAAACCATTCCCTCCTCTTTAAACTACTAAATCGGGTCCATTTATTATGTTAACAAGTTGAGGATTAATTCACATCAACAGCAGCCCTGCAAAGTTAACTAACACTGACCAATTGCAAGGATTGCAGAATTCTGACCATTTGCGCAGTTGGACAGAACTGGTCACAACTCCTAACCCGTAAATCGGATTCCTCTCATCTAGGGCTTGTTGGAAAGTAGACTTCAAGCCCTTTCCATTGATATATAACACGCTCCAAACGGAGTTGTCTACAGGGCGCAGCTGTCCCACGAAGGGGACAGCCATCTGCAGGACTGCACATGGTTATCTAAGAGCAACTACTTCACATCGACAAAATCCTCTCTTTGAACCCATGAATACGAAGTTTATAAAGTGTATAACATCTAGAACATCATCAACAGCAACAACAACTGCTATTTAACTATTCATAATTTCATAAGAATCTCATCTCGAGAAGATGCTCACCCAAAACTCTATTAACCATTTTCTCAAATACTTGAAAGGCATCAATGGACTCTATTAAACATTTGCTTAAAATCTCTTTATTGACATTTCATCAAACATGTTAGAGGCATGAGCATGGTAATCTAACAACAGCTTCTCTTTAAAACCATGAACACAAAGATTTATACAAAATGTACACTAACTACATCGTTAACATGAAGCTCAATAACATCAAGGACACCAACTCTGCTCTCCATCAATCGACAGGAACAACAAGATCCACTACAACAGCCCAGAGCTACAGCACCTCCTCTTATTCCAAATGATCCAAACTCAATATACAAGTCCACCCTGCTAGTCTTCAGTTAAAAGCATACTCAACAACATGCTAATGAAGACAAGTCAACATGACATTCTATCGAACACTTGCTAAGCATGGATGAACATCAGAAATTACCCTCCTCTTTGGATCTTGCAAACTGAAACAAGACACTTTGTTCATCTACATAAACCTAACAAGATATACACAATCAAACCACACCATCAACCCACGGCTAATGGACAATTCATCGAACACCTGTTGGGCATAATCAATACACAGAGCACCTCTCCTCTTTGATTTCGTATTTTCTAATTGCTTACAAAGCTACAAATTCTGGTACAGCAATTGATACAACATCTAAGCACAACAACAGCGCACTCCTACATTACAATCAACAACAAGCTCAGTACAATACTAAGCTCACAGTTACCAATTCAAAGTTTCAATACAAAACAGTCAGCAACTCTACACTACACAAGGCCTCATCATCCAACTAATGTGTACCTTGCGAGGCCTCCCGCGCTCCGTGTGGACTGATCAGCAGCTGGCCGGGCTGAACACCGAGAGGTCTACGCCGTTCTGAGAGACTGATCGGAATCCACTGAGCAAAGGATCACGAGCGAGGGGACCACAGTGGTGGCCGAACGAGAGACGCTGGAGCTCTAATCTCGCCAGAACAGAGGTTGCAGAGAACCGGACCAAGTGCTCAGCCGGAAATATCACCAAGTGCTGGCCGGAACCAATGCTCAGACCTGTTGGAACAGGGAACCGAGGAACATGCCGAAGCTGCTCGGTGTTGGCTCCGTCGAGTTCTGAAGTTGCCCGAGACTGGAGCACCGAGCTCACCGGAGTTCAGAGATGTGGTGGCCGAAAGAGTGGAGAAGGAGCGAGGACCTCCGCCAGAGGCTACTCCCAATCCCCCCACTGAAGGAGCTCTCGCATTCTTCCAAAATCCCCTCTCCTTTGGAACAGGGGACCTCGGTGACATAGCAACGACACTTGGCGACTCGTGGCAGCCTCTCTTTCCCCCTCGCATGGATCGCGCCACCACCACCTTCATTTCTCCACCTCCTGCTTGCTTAAACGAAGGAGCTCCACGGGCTGCCCATCCCTCTCTTCTCCCACTCTAATTCCTTTCAAACCTCCACCGCTCTTGAGCCTAGCCCAATAAGTGGCAGCCCCCTTCTTCTAATAGGTGTTTAAGCCCACTAAAGCCCTAAAGTTTTATCATTATCACATTAACTCAGGGCTACTAGCTTCCCATGATTTACTGTTTATTATAAAAGACCTTTAAATTCCATTCTTATTTTCTCAATGACCTCCGGCATTTATTTAATATTTTAAAATTTCGGAGAAGAAACCGGGATGTTACAGATATTATACACCCTCGGCCAGGGTCTTCGTCCGATGTATCATGCCTGAAAGTAAGAGATTGATAGTACTAATACCTAACAACAGGTATACATATATATCCAAGGTAGCAACATCTTGAATATACAATGATCAGAGATCTCATCGAGATCGGAAGCCAATACGTATCTAAGGAGTAAACTCTACTTAAATACACATTTGAAAAAAAACATGATAGCAATAATCCCCTCGAGATATACAACCAATATATATGAGGAAGACCATCTCGAATATATATTGGGAACCTCTCGAGGAAATAAGAGTACAAAAATCAAAGGAGGGTAGAAGGAGAGAATATTTAATGCAAAGAATAGAATATCGACAGACTGCTATGGAGTACCACCCCCCCTCGACCATCCCAGGTGCAAGTGGGATGCCAGAGGGTACTCCACTGGCCATATGCCATGGAGTATCACTCTCATGGCCATATGCCATGGAGTACCACCTTCCGCCATCCCACAACAACACAAGAAAAATGTCAAGGGGTACTCCCTCAAAGTGCATCATATCGTAACATACAAGCTCAAACAAATGCAGAAGCATAGCATGTCAACAGAAAGCATGTATGAAAAGATGGACTCCAACATCCATCTAGCACAACATCAACAGAAATCAATAGAATACTATGAGTTAGAACTACTCACAAAGACCCGTCGACACCCTACCTTTTCGCTCTTGGGCTGCTGGGGCCCGATCTTCCCAAAGATGGTCCTAGACCGCCTCACCACGTCCTAAACATGGTAAATTTTCATCACATAACATTTCATAATATCTGAATGCATTACATGCATTTAATTACCCAAATCGTGAGTTTACCGAAATGTCGGCTTTTAAATTTATAACCGATGGATCTGAGCTCCTAGACACCTGTCCGCACCATTTTTATTAGTTTAAATATGTCCCCGAACTATCGGGATGATCGGAATTGAATTCTGAGTCTTTTTGAAAACATTGGAGTTCATAGTTCACTCTTTGTCGGTAGCTACAGTAACTATCAAAAACTTGAAATCAAAAACCTCAATTTGAAGCCTGAAATCTTTATCATTTCATCCCAAACTTCTAGTGTATTATATTCACAATATTAACTTTCATTTCCATCGGAATTTGACTCATTATCGTCTCTTATATGTTTCTTAAAAATGAAACAAAACCCATGTTCTGCAGGTGCTACAGTAATTCCTGCACTTTAACTTAAGCTTCTAATCAAGCTCTATTCCTCATTATTCTCTAACATATGCGTTGCTAATACACTCATTCATTGAAGTATAAATCTGCAGTTCTATTGCAAATCAGCCCAACAAGTATTAAGTCAAGCATCAAATCCTTATATGATTACTTCAACTATCCATTTGAATAAACACTTCATCTTGTACATGTAACTACGCTCCTTAAATGGGCAGCTTCCTTACTAATTATGCACAAACTGTTTGTTCAACCATTCAACCAACTCCATCACCGACTAAATCCCTCAACAAGTGTTCACCTTTGTTTCACAAGTGCAGTTGGGCAGAGATAGGGCAGATTCTAACCAGTTTTAAAAGATTAAAACTATAACAATCAAAAAGGTATTCTCTTGAACTACACGCATTACATACCAGCCCTCTCTTCTTCCCATTAGCTCATTAAGGCCTCCAAATTGCATGACTAGTTCTTAGAGGCAATTCATCGAACAGTTGGCGTACATAGTCACCAACAACCACACATAATCGAATCATTCTAATTCCCTCCATCATACAAATCATGCATTCTCATGAGTAATTCAAGGGATCTTAACGTCTATCTCTGTATTTCATGAGCCCAAGTTTTAGAGGTTTGGAGCGACTCTCTCTCAAGGTTAAATCATACAAGAATACTAAAATTGGCTTCTACCTCATGAAATAGAATCAAGAATACCAAGTAATGATCTAAATCTCATATATATAAATCAGGAGAGCTCACCTGTAAATGTAAGCCTTTATTTGTTGTTCAAGTTTGAAGCTTTCGTGTTAGCACATGGATGAAACATAACTACTTCGCCATAAGCGGTGCTCTCTACTTTCCTCAATAGCATGAAGTACAAAGATCAAGACCACCACCACCAAATTTCCCAATCTCCATCCAAGCATAGAAGAAGGTTCTAACATGCTCTTCTTAAAGAATTTAATAACTAATCATGGTGTGATTAAGCTACTAAATAAATCCGATGAAATTTCGGCGGAGTCTCCTTTGTTTATAGGGCTTTAGGTTTTATACAAACATTCCCATTTGAACGCTTAGTTATTCTTATGGTATACATGACTTCATAACATCACCATTTCATCCAATTATACATCAACCTAAAACCTCACCTAGGCATTTCTACAACCACAAGATGGGCAACCTTGATTTTCAAATCATCAACACCTTCCCATGGTTTCTAATTTTCTGGACTCATTACAAACATGTATTAATTTTCAATACTAGCCTCATTAATCCTCATTCTTACACAATAGCAAGGTATCCATACTCTTTGAGATTTCATTATACAAGCATGAACATCGTCATCCAAACTAGAACTGAAATCTCTAATTTAATCCTCCTAGTTTCCATATTTGGAATCTCCCAACCCATTATGTGTTACTTAGATTCCAAACTCCTAATGAACCAACTTGCTAAGCCAAACTAGCATCGCAAACCACTTGGGCATTTAAACACACATGTGATGGGCAAGCTTTACCATGTCCAAGATGATCAATAGTTGTATTTCAAAAATTCTCTTAGTTTACAAATCAACATACAACCTTTTTATCTCTAGAATCTAATCACCCACACATGCATCTATACTTTCTCCAAAATCTTGGATGCACACATGCCAACATCTCTCTTTTCCCCACCTAATTCTTCTTTAATTTCATAGCATTAACTTAATAATATTCCATTAAATTCATGATGTGAATCTAGGGGTTTTCCCCAACTTTAATCTTCAAGTTCTAGGGCTTTACCTGCAAAGAGGGACCGTTCATCGGCGACCCAGATCTGGCCGGAGCTGAGGTACTACTCACCGGAGGAGGGCAGCCGTCGGGAGATGGCCGAGGGTCAGCATGCCAAGCGGCGCTGGCCGGGAATGGCGTGGCTCAAGGCAACCGGGCGGGCGGCCGGGCGCTGGTGGCTCGTCGGCGTGGAGGCCGGGTGCGGTTGGGAGTGAAATCGAGAGAGAGGTTGAGAGTGAAATCGAGAGAGAGAAATGATTCCATTTCATTCTCTCTCTCTATCTCTTCCTTTACTTGTAAGAGTAAATAATAATATTTATTTTTTATTTTTTTTATTTTTTTTATTTTTATTTTTCTTTTTCTTTATTTAATATTATAATTCTTTATAATATTTAAATTCAATTATTTAACTTATCTTATCATCTACACTATTGTTACATGGCTACTATTCATTCACGGGTGAATGAATTCATTGTAGTCGGGACCCACTGTCACGATTCTTTCGTCCACATGCCCGACCCAGATCTGCGAAATCCCGGGTCAATGATTCCAGTACCACGGGTGTATTGTAGTATCACGGGTCGGTCTTTCGTCCGACCAGATCCACCTTTCTCGGGACTCTAACTTTTGAATATTTGTCTGATCTTCACAATAATTAATCTGATTTAATTAATACTTAATTAAATCTGGATTAATTAGACCTTTACAATTTTCCCAAATTTCATCGTTTACCATCATAATTCCTATTTAATAAATTTTGGAAATAAATAAATAAAAATCCTTATTTATTTCGGGGCGGGTGTTACAAAAGGAATACCTTAAACTGGTAGAATGAAGAGTTAGTAAGATAAGTTGCACCCTAGCTAGACATGCCGGAAGATTCAGCGAGGATAGAATTAGGAGCATTGTTAGTGGGTTAGGGATGGAGAGGTTTTCAAATGGTTTTCTAAAAATTCATACTTTCAACTGTTTTAGCATGAACTTTCATCCCGACTCCGAGAAGCCCATATCAGTGCGAGGTGCATTTTGCATGACGATTCAGACACGGTGAGACATATCCCTGATCGTCGAGGATAGGTGCTCTACGCCCTAGGATAGTTGTTTCTTTCGGGGAAATCAAACCTAGGGTTGCAGACTTGTGTTTCAGGAGGTGTTGCATATCTATTTAGTGCATGTATCATGCAAAGTAAGATTGTGATCAGCATATGTGTTTACGCGGGTTTTTCTGATTCCGAGTACATTGGCATGTTAACTCAAATCAAGATAACATACAGATTCCCATGTTTTGAATTGCTTACATGCTAGTATCTTGTTTTAGTTTGACATTTGGATGTATGGGACAGGTTTGCGAATACACAGCGCAAGAGGTGTTCTAATTCAATTGAGCTCGCATAGCCTGACCTCTCGATTGTTGTTTTACATTCACGAGGACCTAGGCGAGGGCCTGATAAAGAGGTCAAGTTACGGAAAGGGTCGAGGTCTAGATGGCTCTGGCTTGACTACCTGTTTTACATTTATGTAATATTTGTGAGAATTTGTTTTGTAATTTGGATTATGGTTGTATTTGGGGCCTTGATGCCCCGACTTGTTATGTATCATTTTATGACATGACCTTGGTCATATCTGGACTCTCAATAGAGAGCAGGCTATGCTATGATTATGACTATGTCTGAGAGCATTTTCCTTATATTATGAATCTAGATTCCACAGCTTATGGGTTAAAGGCACGCCTACCCAAATTTGGGTGTGACACCTTCCATCTAGGAAGGGGGTGTTCTGATCAACATCAAAAATATTAACATAATCACTTGTTTTTATAACCATTCATCACCATTGTTTATGCTTTAACAACCAACAACTGTTTTTGGGGGAAGCAAATCAGAACCCTCAAGCAAGACTCAAACTATTTTAAAGCTATTGAATTATAGATCAAGGAAAAGAAATTGAGGCAAATCAGAATAACACTTTGGAAGGCTATAGTTTCAATAAAAAGCATAGTAAGTCTCACACATTTGTTACATTCGGGCTACAATAAGAAGCTCCACATCATTCTCCCCATCGAGTGCTCCCTTACCTTCCTCAACATCAATAGGAGCAATAGCAAAACAAGGAAAAGAAACAAGAGAAGCAATCGAGCAACTCTTGGTGATCGTGAAAGATGTCAAGTAGGCCATCATTAGCATCTCTTCTATTGTTTGAAAGCATCCTATAAAAGATCTATTAGGATGTAATAGGATCTTACTAAAGGCTCGCTTGGTAACTCACATCTCTCATTGAACTTGTAGAGCTCAATGGTGTTTGTTTCTAGATTCATCCCACTCTTCATGTTGAGAAAGTAAATTTTACCTATCTATAAGTGAAGAATATAACCCCATTTATCAAAAAATAAAGTAAAAAGAAATAAAACCTCATTTTACTAATAATATGAATGGTATGCTAATAGGACATCTATCACATCAACGTATGTTTGAACTTTTAAAACAAGATTCACTATCCATAAATATCAATAAAATTTTAATAAGAAACATAATCTACTCAATGTAGTATATTCAAGTTAGGATGAGATTATGTTTTGTTTGAAATTTTCATTTACTTTCAAACTACAATCAATTTAGATTTTACAACAAAAAGATTTTTGTGAAGATTATTTTTTACCCTTTTAGTTAAACAGGGGACATTACCAAGAATAAACTTGTTATACATAATTATGATTTTTTATAAACAACTCGTAATTACAATAAATTATTCCCGTAATGCTATGAAAGTTTATTAAGAATTTAAATTTATAATAATCATGATAAATTTAACGCAGTCATTTGACATTGAATTAACTTGTTATGATCCAAAAAAATCTAAAAGTTAGAACTTTTCTTCCTATAAAATTTTGAGGGAAAACAATTACTAATATAGGAAATTGTTAATTGAAGTAAGACTTTTTTATGGCAAAGAAAAATTGATAAACTCCCTCTCTTTATTAAACAAAGCAATTAGAAAAAAACTTGTTTTAAAACATGCATAACTCATTTATTAAAAGCTTTGACCCTTTGCTTATCGATACAAATGTATAAAGTAAAAAATATGTTTTACAGATCTTGTAAATAAAATAAAATGAAAATAATAATGTTAACAAATATTGTTCAAATCATGGAAAGAAAAAAACATTTCCTCGATATTTAAACAATGCTCCCAATTTGGGGTAAGGGCTGATAGTTGAAATCAATAGTTATTGGAAAAAAAAAATTTGGTGAATATGTCAAAATATTACAATCATTTGTGAAGCCGTTCTTCATTCTCTCGGCAACCATTTTTATATTCAAGTCCTCCATATTATCCAAGGTCAAAAGAGAATATAAAAATAAAAAAAAGAGAAAAAAGGGATTAAAGTAGGTTGGGATAAGATAATTTATTGATTAAAATGGATAGAAGAGCAAAGCCAACATATGATAGTTTAGAACACAATACAACTATCAAGATCAAAAAGCATACAACCTAACGCCAATGGTTGCCTTTTAGTGTTGATGGTTGCGCCGTTGGATTAGAATTAAGCCTCCGTGTTTGAAAAATGTTGTGACTCCATCGACATTTATATAAAAATATTTAATGCTAATATTTCTTAGGAAGCGGTGACGCTCTCGTGATCCTAAACTCCAAGAAAGGAGTGATGAGATAGTTTCTTGTCCTAAGTAGACTCGACTTATATTTGAAATGAATATATATGGTATGTTCTTAAGCACAATAGAAATGCAATAAAAAGAATACAATTATATCAAATATATAATCATTAAATAAACTTTAGAATAAATAGGAGAAAATTTAATAATGTAAAATAAGTGCAGAATATTAATAATTTTGTAATTCAAATATGGTAAAATGAAAAAAAAACGTATTTTTTTTTTCAATTTCAATTTATACCCACTTTAAAAGACAACTTTTAACGCCTTGGTCAATAAATTTGAAAAAGGTATCGTAACAATAACAAGATAGAGATATGGTATCGAAAGTCATAGTATTACTGTCATTGTAACTCTTTAATTTTTCTTTTTTGTCTAAATCAAACTTTCTCTTGTTAACAATTTTTAAAAGTAAAATTTCCTTATTCCTTTGTTTTCCCAATATAAATAATTTTGTTCATGAAAGTCAACATCAAAAATATTAACATAATCACTTGTTTTTATAACCATTCATCACCATTGTTTATGCTTTAACAACCAACAACTGCTTTTGGGGGAAGCAAATCAGAACCCTCAGGCAAGACTGAAACTATTTTAAAGCTTTTGAATTATAGATCAAGGAAAAGAAATTGAGGGAACTCAAGTTACACTTTGGAAGGCTATAGTTTCAATAAAAGCATAGTAAGTCTCACACATTTGTTACATTCGCCGACAATAAGAAGCTCCACATCATTCTCCCCATCATAGTGCTCCCCTTATCTTCCTCAACATCAATAGGAGCAATAGCAAAACAAGGAAAAGAAACAAGAGAAGCAATCGAGACAACTCTTGGTGATCGTGAAAGATGTCAAGTGGTAGGCCATCATTAGCATCTCTTCTATTGTTTGAGCATCCTATAAAAGATCTATTAGATGTAATAGATCTCACTAAAGGCTCGCTTGGTAACTCACATCTCTCATTGAACTTGTAGAGCTCAATGGTGTTTGTTTCTAGATTCATCCCACTCTTCATGTTGAGAAAGTAAATTTTACCTATCTATAAGTGAAGAATATAACCCCATTTATCAAAAAAATAAAGTAAAAAGAAATAAAACCTCATTTTACTAATATGAATGGTATGCTAATAGGACATCTATCACATCAACGTATGTTTGAACTTTTAAACATGATTTACTATCCATAAATTTCAATAAAATTTTAATAAGGAAACATAATCTACTCAACAGAATATATTCGTTTGGATGAGATTATGTTTGGTTTGAAATTTTCATTTACTTTCAAACTACAATCAATTTAGATTTTACAACAAAAGATTTTTGTGAAGATTATTTTTTTACCCTTTAGTTAAACGGGGACATTACCAAGAATAAACCTGTTATACATAATTATGATTTTTTTATAAACAACTCGTAATTACAATAAATTATTCCCGTGTACGTTATGAAAGTTTATTAAGAATTTAAATTTATAATAATCATAATAAATTTAACGCAGTCATTTGACATTGAATTAACATGTTATGATCCACAAAAAATCTCAAAGTTAGAACTTTTCTTCCTATAAAATTATGAGGGAAAACAATTACTAATATAGGAAATTGTTAATTGAAGTAAGACTTTTTTATGGCAAAGAAAAATTGATAAACTCCCTCTCTTTATTAAACAAAGCAATTAGAAAAAAACTTGTTTTAAAACATGCATAACTCATTTATTAAAAGCTTTGACCCTTTGCTTATCGATACAAATGTATAAAGTAAAAAATATGTTTTACAGATCTTGTAAATAAAATAAAATGAAAATAATAATGTTAACAAATATTGTTCAAATCATGGAAAGAAAAAAAATATTTCCTCGATATTTAAACAACGCTCCCAATTTGGGGTAAGGGCTGATAGTTGAAATCAATAGTTGTTGAAAAAAAAAAATTTGGTGAATATGTCAAAATATTACAATCATTTGTGAAGCCGTTCTTCATTCTCTCGGCAACCATTTTTATATTCAAGTGCTCCATATTATCCAAGGTCAAAAGAGAATATAAAAATAAAAAAATGAGAATAAAGGGATTAAAGTAGGTTGAGATAAGATAATTTATAGATTAAAATGGATAGAAGAGCAAAGCCAACATATGATAGTTTAGAACACAATACAACTATCAAGATCAGAAAGCATACAACCTAAAGCCAATGGTTGCCTTTTAGTGTTGATGGTTGCGCGCCGTTGGATTAGAATTAAGCCTCCAGGTTTGAAAATGTTGTGACTCAATCGACATTTATATAAAAATATTTAATGCTAATATTTCTTAGGAAACAGGTGACGCTCTCGTATCCTAACCCAAGAAAGGAGTGATGATATAGTTTATTGTCCGAAGTAGACTCCCGACTTATATTTGAAATGAATATATATGGTATGTTCTTAAGCACAGTAGATATGCAATAAAAAAATACAATTATATCAAATATATAATCATTAAATAAACTTTAGAATAAATAGGAGAAAATTTAATAATGTAAAATAAGTGCAGAATATTAATAATTTTGTAATTCAAATATGGTAAAATGAAAAAAAAACGTATTTTTTTCAATTTCAATTATACCCACTTTAAAAGACAACTTTTAACGCCTTTGGTCAATAAATTTGAAAAGGTATCGTAACAAATGAAAGATTAGAGATATGGTATCGAAAGTCATAGTATTATTGTCATTGTAACTCTTTAATTTTTCTTTTTTGTCTAAATCAAACTTTCTCTTGTTAACAATTTTTAAAAGTAAAATTTCCTTATTCCTTTGTTTTCCCAATATAAATAATTTTGTTCATGAAAGTCAACATCAAAAATATTAACATAATCACTTGTTTTTATAACCATTCATCACCATTGTTTATGCTTTAACAACCAACAACTGCTTTTGGGGGAAGCAAATCGAACCCTCGTGCAAGACTGAAACTATTTTAAAAGCTTTTGAATTATAGATCAAGGAAAAGAAATTGAGGGAACTGTTACACTTTGGAAGGCTATAGTTTCAATAAAAAGCATAGTAAGTCTCACACATTTGTTACATTCACGTGACAATAAGAAGCTCCACATCATTCTCCCCATCGAGTGCTCCCCTTATCTTCCCTCAACATCAATAGGAGCAATAGCAAAACAAGGAAAAGAAACAAGAGAAGCAATCGGAGCAACTCTTGGTGACCGTGAAAGATGTCAAGTAGGCCATCATTAGCATCTCTTCTATTGTTTGAGCATCCTATAAAAGATCTATTAGATGTAATAGATCTCACTAAAGGCTCGCTTGGTAACTTCACATCTCTCATTGAACTTGTAGGAGCTCAATGGTGTTTGTTTCTAGATTCATCCCACTCTTCATGTTGAGAAAGTAAATTTTACCTATCTATAAGTGAAGAATATAACCCTATTTATCAAAAAAAAAAAAGTAAAAAGAAAAAAAACCTCATTTTACTAATATGAATGGTATGCTAATAGGACATCTATCACATCAACGTATGTTTGAACTTTTAAACATGATTTACTATCCATAAATTTCAATAAAATTTTAATAAGGAAACATAATCTACTCAACAGAATATATTCGTTTGGATGAGATTATGTTTGGTTTGAAATTTTCATTTACTTTCAAACTACAATCAATTTAGATTTTACAACAAAAGATTTTTGTGAAGATTATTTTTTTACCCTTTAGTTAAACGGGACATTACCAAGAATAAACTCAAGTTATACATAATTATGATTTTTTGTAAACAACTTCGTAATTACAATAAATTATTCCGTAATACGTTATGAAAGTTTATTAAGAATTTAAATTTATAATAATCATAATAAATTTAACGCAGTCATTTGACATTGAATTAACATGTTATGATCCACAAAAAATCTCAAAGTTAGAACTTTTCTTCCTATAAAATTATGAGGGAAAACAATTACTAATATAGGAAATTGTTAATTGAAGTAAGACTTTTTTATGGCAAAGAAAAATTGATAAACTCCCTCTCTTTATTAAACAAAGCAATTAGAAAAAAACTTGTTTTAAAACATGCATAACTCATTTATTAAAAGCTTTGACCCTTTGCTTATCGATACAAATGTATAAAGTAAAAAATATGTTTTACAGATCTTGTAAATAAAATAAAATGAAAATAATAATGTTAACAAATATTGTTCAAATCATGGAAAGAAAAAAAATATTTCCTCGATATTTAAACAACGCTCCCAATTTGGGGTAAGGGCTGATAGTTGAAATCAATAGTTATTGAAAAAAAAAATTTTGGTGAATATGTCAAAATATTACAATCATTTGTGAAGCCGTTCTTCATTCTCTCGGCAACCATTTTTATATTCAAGTGCTCCATATTATCCAAGGTCAAAAGAGAATATAAAAATAAAAAAATGAGAATAAAGGGATTAAAGTAGGTTGGGATAAGATAATTTATAGATTAAAATGGATAGAAGAGCAAAGCCAACATATGATAGTTTAGAACACAATACAACTGTCAAGATCAGAAAGCATACAACCTAAAGCCAATGGTTGCCTTTTAGTGTTGATGGTTGCCTTGGATTGGATTAGAATTAAGCCTCCAGGTTTGAAAATGTTGTGACTCAATCGACATTTATATAAAAATATTTAATGCTAATATTTCTTAGGAAACAGGTGACGCTCTCGTATCCTAAACCAAGAAAGGAGTGATGATATAGTTTATTGTCCGAAGTAGACTCCCGACTTATATTTGAAATGAATATATATGGTATGTTCTTAAGCACAGTAGATATGCAATAAAAAAAAATACAATTATATCAAATATATAATCATTAAATAAACTTTAGAATAAATAGGAGAAAATTTAATAATGTAAAATAAGTGCAGAATATTAATAATTTTGTAATTCAAATATGGTAAAATAAAAAAAAAACGTATTTTTTTTTTTCAATTTCAATTTATACCCACTTTAAAAGACAACCTTTAACGCCTTGGTCAATAAATTTGAAAAGGTATCAGAACAAGCAGTTATAGCTCTCGACAGGATCAGGGACCTCGAAAGCGTCAACTTGAGGCCTACGTATTAAAGAAGAGATAAACTCAACTCTAATACAAGGCCTAATAATGTGATAAGCAGATAACAATCCATAAATAAACACAAACTCAAGTTCATAAGAACATAGAGTCATTAGGGTCCATAGGCCCTATAAAGGTCTGGTCCCTATACGGGTCCTACAAATAACAAAGTTTATAGAAAATAAAGATAACTGAGACTCCTATAAACCTTGGTCTCCCGAAGTCCCTCTCTTCAAGCTTCCTCCCCCTCTAAACCTCGGAATCTGTAAAAGGAGGAAAAGAGAAAAATACGTGAGCTTTCGAAGGGAAAGCTCAGTAAGTACCCCTGCAGGTCACAGTGTCATCAAGATAAAAATGACAGTCAACAGGATCATGAAATCAACAACAAAATCCTAGGAGTCTACCACAAACAAGTCAAAGGTACGACTCACCTTTCACGTAAACCCTCGGGCTCAGAGTGAGTTCTAAGAGAACTTCGAGAGTTTACCCCAGTCCAAGATGTCCAAATTTTTGGGTTATAATTACGACCTAGATGGTCGCTTGACTCTCAGGTCAAAAGATCGGTAGAACTACCTCTTCTTACGTGTTAACACGGTCGAGTGATACCATGCCCATCGCGGTGGAGACCTCCAGGAGATTTGTTTCTCTCGGTAGGCTGTCGAGGGAAAGTCGGGGGTCCTAACCACGAACATTCCCTAAATTGGAGCTTCCCTAGCTCCACCGAGTCCGGCAAGAGAACATAGCAAACAGGGACACCAACGTCCCGGAAACAAACATACATGCTCAACAGGATTCAAAAACAGGTATGAATAGCATGTATGGCATCAGCAGTGCATGTATTAAGAATACATAGCAAATCCAAGAAATCCCGTTACCGGGTGAAAACTAGGCAAGTGAACTTACCTCTAAAGAGACTAATTGTCTTCCTGGTCTCCTTAGAAATGCCTTTCGTCTCCCCTGAGAGTATCTGGCATATAGTGGTTCGTTAGAGTTATTGTCCAATAATTTCCGTCTCTCTATATGACCATGCATGCCTATTGTCCCTGTTGGGTTTAGGCCCACTAACGGGTCCTAGGGACCATCTCTCGGGTTACCAATCCTTATCCCTGGTTCAGTAGCCCTTAGTTGACTTGTAGATTCATTTGGGCCTTACCGGGTCAACTCTAGATAAGTTGGTCCCATTTCAAGCCCATTGCACCGCTTATGTTGGCCTTAGTCCCCTAAAGGGCTTTTTGGTCATTTAGCTTCTTTACTAAATATTTTACATCACTCACCGATTTATCCTCGATTTAAGAAATTAGTTAATTTCTAATTATCCCATTTCATATTTCATAATAATAATTATTCAATTATCATGTCACATAGACATAGTTCCATATAGTTACTGAAAACTATATAACTATTTGATTAATAGTGTTAGTACTATTATTAAAAATATTACTAAGGTTTTAATCTTTTATTAAAACCTTATATTTCCAAACTTAATAGTAACCACCATACCTAGACACCTTTAATCGGTTAATTGAACATGTGTCACAACCTTGGTATTTACCTTTAATCAATTTCATTGATTAATTAACCTTTCAACTATAGTTTTCAAATTATTAATCATGTTAATAATTTGTTACACTCTAAGGTTTTTTTTTAAAAATCATTTGAGACTATATCCATAGTTAATAGTTATGGATGTGTCACACTATTTATAACTAATTTATCACTTAATAAATTAATTATTTGTCACAACTAAATATTTATTTGTCATAACAACTTAGCTAGCATCTTAGTCCAAGGGAGAATAGTATATTTTGATTAATTAATATTTTGTCACACTTCCCCCCATAGTTTCCAATTCTATTATCTCATATAACTAAGTACTATTTGTCACCACAAATAGTTAATATTCTAACTCAAGGGAGAAATATTAATTAATCAACATAACATGTCACACCAAGTTAAATAATTAAATCATACTATTTCAGCTAACTATTATGTTACCGAATATTAACTTTATAATATATTTTATTACTATTTTTTTTTTTTTTACTTCTTCTTCTTCTTCGTCTCTTTCATACATGTCAAGTGGCTCCAAGGTCTCCCGCACACCTTTCCGACGTTCACCGGGCTCCTGCCTGTACTCGGTCCCTTTGCCGGGAGCCTCACGACCACGACCGGCCCCATTAATTCCCTACCAGTCTCGCCTCTACCGCTGGAGATCCCCTTCATGCTCGGCCGTAGGGTCGACTCTCTCTCCGACGAGCTCACTCACTCACTAAGCATGCAATGACACTACCTACAGTTACGGAGAGAGAAAAACTCTTACCGTGCAGTCGGGGACGAAGGTTAACCCTGACGACGAGCTCTACGACCCCGGCGGAGAAACTCTGATTTTCCGGTGATCCTCGGCCGCGCCTCCCTCCCACTGCCCCTCCTCCTTTTCCCCAGGCACATGTAATCTTCTGCGCGGCCGAGAGACTCGACCATTTGATCCCTGCGAGAAGCTCTGCTTCTGCGGAGGAGCTCTCTCTCTCTCTCTTCCTCTCCGGTCACCTCTCCCTCCCGGTGGGCTTCACTATTCAGTGCTTGATTACACCGGGACGGGCTCCTTTATAGGTCGAGAGGAAGGCTTTCAGTCGCCACGTGACGTCTCGGAATCGGCCCATGACGCTCGGTTTTCAGCGTCGTAATGCTACGGCCCGGCTGATCCGTACGTAAGGGCTGGCGCTTCTCACCACCAGGTTTCATCCCTCGGGATCATGCTTTCCTTCATGATCGGCGGCTGACTTGAATCGGCAATCCACCCTTCATTTTAGTCTCGAAGTTCGTTCATCTTGGATCGGCGACCACGATTTATTTAGTGTTAACGGTGGGATTTAGTTCCATGCCCGAGTTTGAGCAAGAGATCTTGATGAGCGATGAGATCGTCTTCCTTTCGTGTGGCCTGATTTACACCTTCCCTCCTCGAAGTTCGGACCACCGTGGGCGATGATTCAACTTGAGAACGCATTAATGCGGCTCCACCGTTGTTCTCCATCACTCCTCGCGATCCGCTCTCACAGAGATCAGATGATCTCAGCCACCCAACCAACACTTATTAGCATAACTTCCTTGAAGTCCCCAAAAATATTTATTTTACAGATCAGTCCATTTTCTGTGAGAAGGGCATTTTCTCTCTAAGTCCCTGTCTTATTTTATTTACCATAAAGTCCTCGCAGCTGTGAGAGAAGAAACTTCTTTAAGGTCCTCAACCTTCTTTAAATTATTATTCAGTCCTTACAGACCCCATAATAATAATTTTTAATTTCCAAACAATTTAAATAAATCGTTTAATCCCACTTTAACACCAATCGCGGTAAAAGAATTTAAATATTTATTTCCCAATAAAATTCACGGATTTTACAACAGTATTAGAGATATGGTATCGAAAGTCATAGTATTACTGTCATTGTAACTCTTTAATTTTTCTTTTTTGTCTAAATCAAACTTTCTCTTGTTAACAATTTTTAAAAGTACAATTTCCTTATTCCTTTGTTTTCCCAATATAAATAATTTTGTTCATGAAAGTCAACATCAAAAATATTAACATAATCACTTGTTTTTATAACCATTCATCACCATTGTTTATGCTTTAACAACCAACAACTGCTTTTGGGGGAAGCAAATCAGAACCCTCAGGGCAAGATTTGAAACTATTTTAAAGCTATTGAATTATAGATCAAGGAAAAGAAATTGAGGGAATTTACACTTTGGAAGGCTATAGTTTCAATAAAAGCATAGTAAGTCTCACACATTTGTTACATTCACGATAATAAGAAGCTCCACATCATTCTCCCCATCGAGTGCTCCCTTATCTTCCCTCAACATCAATAGGAGCAATAGCAAAACAAGGAAAAGAAACAAGAGAAGCAATCGGAGCAACTCTTGGTGATCGTGAAAGATGTCAAGTAGGCCATCATTAGCATCTCTTCTATTGTTTGAGCATCCTATAAAAGATCTATTAGATGTAATAGATCTCACTAAAGGCTCGCTTGGTAACTCACATCTCTCATTGAACTTGTAGAGCTCAATGGTGTTTGTTTCTAGATTCATCCCACTCTTCATGTTGAGAAAGTAAATTTTACCTATCTATAAGTGAAGAATATAACCCAATTTATCAAAAAATAAAGTAAAAAGAAATAAAACCTCATTTTACTAATATGAATGGTATGCTAATAGGACATCTATCACATCAACGTATGTTTGAACTTTTAAACATGATTTACTATCCATAAATATCAATAAAATTTTAATAAGGAAACATAATCTACTCAACAGAATATACTCGTTTGGATGAGATTATGTTTGGTTTGAAATTTTCATTTACTTTCAAACTACAATCAATTTAGATTTTACAACAAAAGATTTTTGTGAAGATTATTTTTATACCCTTTAGTTAAACAGGGACATTACCAAGAATAAACATGTTATACATAATTTTTATTTTTTATAAACAAGCCGTAATTACAAAAAATTATTCCCGTGTACGCTATGAAAGTTTATATCAATGACCGGATCTGGGACCTCCGGACACGTCAATCAGGTCAGTAAGTATCCAAGTGGAGAGCAGAGCCCCACTTTCGAATCTAAAGGCCTAAAATGATAAGCTGATAACAATAATAATCAAATGTTCATTAATAATAAAGAACAATATCAGAGTTACAACGAAAATCTAAATCAATAAGGGTTTACATACCCTACACATGGGCAAGGCCCTATAAGGATCCTACAATAACACCACCTCAAGAACAAGTATGACATGAGGTTCTCGAACCTCTACAAAATCAGCCCAACCCTAAGCCATCCTTCCGAGTCCGAGTCACCTACTCCTCGGGACACGAAAAGAAAGATGGGAAGTAGCGCATGAGCTTTGAAAGGAAAGCTCCAGTAAGTACCTACTGGGTCACAAAGAGACATAAATAGGAAATATGTCATCCAATGAGGTCACAATAGCAACAATATAACCCTAGAGTCTACGAACACAAATCAAAGGTACGACCCACGATACGTAAAACCCTTGGGCCTGTGAATGAGTTTCAAGAGAACTCAAGGTTCACTCCGGCCGGTATGTCCAAATTTTGGATGTAAATACGACCCTGGTTGGTCGTTTGACCCTCCTGGTCCACTGGTCGGTAGAACTACCTCTCCTACGATATATCACCTGGCCAATTGATTATTACCAACCCTTTTGACGTGTAAGACCTTCGTAGATTTGTTTCTCACGGTAAGGTACGTCCGGAAAGTCGTGGGTCCCATCCTCTAACATTCCTAAATTGGAGCTTCCCTAAGCTCCGAATCGAAGTCGAGCGGTAGAACATGGCAAACAAGGACACTAACGTCCATGAATTACCATACATGCTCAATAGGATTCCAAAATAAATAATGGCGCATGTATGTTATCAAAGAAGCATAAGATATCAATGCATAAACAAGTCCAAGAAAACCCGAAACCGGGTAGAGTGCGAGGCAAGTGTACTTACCTCGGTTAGTTGAAACTAGATGTACTTCTAGTCACCTCTTGAAACGCCTCTTGGACTCCCGAGTATCTAACAAATAGAGGTTCTATTAGAGTTAAAATTCTAATAAAACCCTAAGTCTCTAGCTTCATACGCGACTCTGGATTCGCTCTTGTTGGGCCTAGGCCCACTAACGGGTCCTTAAGACCATCTCTCGGGTTACTAATCCTTATTCCACGTTCTTTAGTTGACCAAGTCCCTATCTTGGTCAAACCTAGTCAACCTTACTCTACTTGCCGAGTCTAGACCCTACTTGGTCACCTCTTTCAGTTGGTTCAATTATCGGATTGAACCTAACCCATTTGATCCACTTGACCAAAACCAACTTGTTTCACCTAGTCTTATTCAATATGCTTATTCGATTAATCAAATATAATCGACATTTGAGCTAGGTCATGTTAGTCATTTTGATTAGACTAATTGGGTTCACCTTATCTTAACCAATTTTTGTCGACTAACAAACTAACCTACTCATTTAAGTTAATAATTTACATTAAGGCCTATTTGGTTAGACCAACCCAAGTTCAATTTCCAAACGATTAAATTCAATTGAAACCAATATTTTAACTTTCAACCAAGTCGTTTTAGTTAAATTAACTTCATAGATTGGATTTACACTTCTCATGATCATGTATATAAATTCAATTCATGAAACCACCCATGGAGATCAAACTCCAACCCTTGGACCAATTCTTTACTCATTCATTCCCCCATCTATCCTTATAACCAATGCATGCATGCACATATGAATCCTCATATTTATCACTACTCACTAAATTTAAGATGCAGGAATTTAGAGAAACTCACCGAGTATAAATGTAGACAGACACTGAAAACAAACTGACCGTCCAAACTAGATCTCCACCGTTCAGATTGGGTCGAGACAAGTCTTCACTATGCTCACCAAAAATCAGCTCGATCAGACTAGAAATGATCATCCGATTGAAGCATATGATGGAACTGGTCGGTGCAGGAAATCAGCAGTGATAGGCTCTGTTTCACACCCCAGAAACCTACTCTACCGGACACCAAAAACAATCTTAACCGTTCACATTGAAGAATAAGGAGTCAAGAACAATCTCACCAAAAATCAGCACGATCCAACGGTGAAAATGATGGAAATGGAAATGAAAATAGAGCATGCTCAACACTCCTTTGAACAGAAGATCCTAGTCTCTCAAGCTTTCTTCTCTTTTCTTCCTTCCTCCCATCTCTCTTCTTAATTCCCAATGGCCCATAAACTTTCTCAAACTTGCTATTGCTCTATGCCAAACTTCAAGATTACATGCTTTATATAGGCCTCACAAGTGTAACCTCTACAACTCTTCACATTCTTAACCTCCCCCATAAATCCCAAGATAACACCCAAATAATTCCAACCTTTCAAATTCATAACCCCATGGGACCCTTCCCATTCCTTAATTATTGGTCCTTAAAACAAATCTCATTAAAATATTTAGTATCCTTACTAAATAATTTTTAATCATACTAAACTTAATCTTGTCTCATACTATTAAGTTTAGTTAAATAACACAACTTTCATTCAACATCCTAACTATACAAGTTAATTTAATTATTCCATTTGGTTAATTAGCCCTTCAAACTTAATTAACCCTCTTAGTTAAAATCTTTGATTAGTTTACAAATCAAGTCCACACATTAAATTGATCAAGATGACTAATATTTCACCAAACGATTGAGCTAACTCAAATTGACCCAAGTCACCTTAAACCAACATAATTAGACTAAGTAAACTAACTCCACACTTTTCCTTTAATCACGATGATTAAACCAACTTGATAGTTAGGTTAGACCCAAGCCCAAAGTGTTTAGTCTAACCCGCAGTGTCCATTTACTAACTCCAATGTCCACACGGATCTAATTAACTAGGTTAGCTTAATTAACCAATCAAGCATTCCCACTACATTAGTTAATTAAATCAATTTCATTTTTGACATTTTATAAGGTTTCAAATGATCAATTATTCATCATCACCATAACCAATATTTCCTTTCTAACTTGATTATACTAAATAATCAACTTGATTTTGTCACACTACCAATGCTTCAAAAAATGTTTAAAACTATACTACCAATTAATCAAAATAATTGTCACGACCTATAAAGTTCCATAGGATTATTTACTGATTAATCAACAAATATTGTCACCCTTTATAAACTTAGTCATACTAATTAAACTTTTATTTTGTCACACTAGTATAGTTTAAAAAAGCGAATTAATCAAATAAAATAATTATTATTTTATTTTATTTCAATTCATCTTCCACCTCTCTCCTCTCCTTCTCTTGCCTGGCATCAAGCTTGTGGGGTCGCGAGGCGCTGACAACTCCCTCCACACTGGAAAAACTCGGGCCGAGGTCGCGCCCCTTTTCCTATGCTCCATCAAGCGCTGATCTCCTCCCCACCACCTCCATTGATGACCCCAAACCTGCGGTCCTCGAGCTACACCACTCCAGCCGATCGTTCTAACATCACCGCAGATGCATGGCGGCGGTAACTAAGTGTCTCGAGGAAGGAAGTGAGGACTTACCGGAAGACCGAGGAAGATAGCGGCACCACCGAGAGGGCCTCCGTGCGTCGGCGAAAGTTTCCTCGACTTCCGCATGAGCTCGAGCCGCAGCCTCTTTCGCTTCTCCGGCTCCTCCTACGAAAAATATCAACGACGACCACGAAGTTCAACGATGGGCCTTGGTGTGATGCTAGCGAGAGAATCCCTCTCTCACTCAATTTGTCGCCACCTCGCCGGAAAGACAACTTCTCTTGTTCATTCTCCTCTGCCTCTCCTAGGTCACAGGGCCTTTATCTTATATAGGCTGAGGGAGGCGAAGGGCTCGCAAACTTCTGAGCGGTTGAACGACGTCCGACGGCTCCTCGCCTGCAGCAGCAGAGGTAGGGTCGGACGCTACGCATAACACCCATGCACCGACCTACCGTGGCGAATGATGGGATGCCTCGAGATTTGATCTCACAAACAAACGGTAAGGATTTCTTGATCTATTCTAACGGCGAGGATTTAATTTTTTGATGCCTTGTATCGAGCAAACCTCAGATGGAGATCCTGGATTTGATCAACAACCAACGGTGTGATCCCAAAACTTTTGCCTCGAACTAAACGTGATCACGAGATGAACGGCTCACAGACACCCTTGCATGTGAGATCATCCCATATTAACCATCCCCTTGCCTGCGTATCCGGTCTATGATCGGATAGATTGAACTCACACTTGCCACGCGGCTCCACCGAGGCCGTAATAATGCCTCAAGATGCACTTTCTGATCTGAGATCATTTAATCTCAGCCGCTCATCCATTACTAATAAGGTTTTCCCTCGGAAAATTTTCTTGGGGTCCTCTTTCTCTTTTTAGGTTACAATTTAGTCCACCTTTGTGAGAGAGAATAATTTCCGTCTGGTCCTCATAACTCTTAATAATTACCAGAAGGTCCTTTTGACACCCATTAACCCTAAGTAGGGTTTTAGCCCTTTTAGACTTCCATTTTCCCCTCTTAACTCAGTTACTAATTGATCAACATGAATTCATCCATAGAATTCATTCATTCTTTTTTAATATCTCCAATCAACTTATAATTACGAAAATACACTTGGTAGCCCTAATTATACCCAACTAGGGCTTTTAACTTGTTTCTTGGTTTAATTACCAAGCTAAATAAAGGAATTAATATAAATCCAAGTATTCAAAGTTTGGGGAATCTTTTAACAAATTTAGAACTTTTGTTTCTCCGAATACAATTTCATTTTGATTATACCTTGGGGGTTTTTCCTCATTTTTTTCCAATTAAATAAAAAAAAATAAAAAAAAACAAAACCCAAAAGAAAATTTAATCCCTAAAAATTCTTGGGTTTTACAGTTTATTAAGAATTTAAATTTATAATAATCATGATAAATTAAACGCAGTCATTTGACATTGAATTAACTTGTTATGATCAACAAAAAATCTCAAAGTTAGAACTTTTCTTCCTATAAAATTATGAGGGAAAACAATTACTAATATAGGAAATTGTTAATTGAAGTAAGACTTTTTTATGGCAAAGAAAAATTAATAAACTCCCTCTCTTTATTAAACAAAGCAATTAGAAAAAAACTTGTTTTAAAACATGCATAACTCATTTATTAAAAGCTTTGACCCTTTACTTATCGATACAAATGTATAAAGTAAAAAATATGTTTTACAGATCTTGTGAATAAAATAAAATGAAAATAATAATGTTAACAAATATTGTTCAAATCATGGAAAGAAAAAAAACATTTCCTCGATATTTAAACAACGCTCCCAATTTGGGGTAAGTGCTGATAGTTGAAATCAATAGTTATTGAAAAAAAAAAATTTGGTGAATATGTCAAAATATTACAATCATTTGTGAAGCCGTTCTTCATTCTCTCGGCAACCATTTTTATATTCAAGTCCTCCATATTATCCAAGGTCAAAAGAGAATATAAAAATAAAAAAATGAGAATAAAGGGATTAAAGTAGGTTGGGATAAGATATTTTATAGATTAAAATGGATAGAAGAGCAAAACCAACATATGATAGTTTAGAACACAATACAACTATCAAGATCAGAAAGCATACAACCTAAAGCCAATGGTTGCCTTTTAGTGTTGATGGTTTGTACTTGGATTGGATTAGAATTAAGCCTCCAGGTTTGGAAATGTTGTGACTCCATCGACATCTTTATAAAAATATTTAATGCTAATATTTCTTAGGAAGCAGGTGACGCTCTCGTATTCTAACCCAAGAAAGGAGTGATGATATAGTTTTTTGTCCGAAGTAGACTCCCGACTTATATTTGAAATGAATATATATGGTACGTTCTTAAGCACAGTAGAAATTCAATAAAAAGAATACAATTATATCAAATATATAATCATTAAATAAACTTTAGAATAAATAGGAGAAAGTTTAATAATGTAAAATAAGTGCAGAATATTAATAATTTTGTAATTCAAATATGGTAAAAAGACAAAAAAAACGTATTTTTTTTTCAATTTCAATTTATACCCACTTTAAAAGACAACCTTTAACGCCTTGGTCAATAAATTTGAAAAGGTATCAGAACAACTTGATATTAGAGATATGGTATCGAAAGTCATAGTATTACTGTCATTGTAACTCTTTAATTTTTCTTTTTTGTCTAAATCAAACTTTCTCTTGTTACCAATTTTTAAAAGTAAAATTTCCTTATTCCTTTGTTTTCCCAATATAAATAATTTTGTTCATGAAAGTCAACATCAAAAATATTAACATAATCACTTTTTTTTATAACCATTCATCACCATTGTTTATGCTTTAACAACCAACAACTGTTTTTGGGGGAAGCAAATCAGAACCCTCAAGCAAGACTGAAACTATTTTAAAGCTATTGATATATAGATCAAGGAAAAGAAATTGAGGGAACTGTTACACTTTGGAAGGCTATAGTTTCAATAAAAAGCATAGTAAGTCTCACATATTTGTTACATTTGCCTACAATAAGAAGCTCCACATCATTCTCCCCATCAGAGTGCTCCCCTTATCTTCCTCAACATCAATAGGAGCAATAGCAAAACAAGGAAAAGAAACAAGAGAAGCAATCGGAGCAACTCTTGGTGGTGAGTGAAAGATGTCAAGTAGGCCATCATTAGCATCTCTTCTATTGTTTGAGCATCCTATAAAAGATCTATTAGATGTAATAGATCTCACTAAAGGCTCGCTTGGTAACTCACATCTCTCATTGAACTTGTAGAGCTCAATGGTGTTTGTTTCTAGATTCATCCCACTCTTCATGTTGAGAAAGTAAATTTTACCTATCTATAGGTGAAGAATATAACCCCATTTATCAAAAAAATAAAGTAAAAGGAAATAAAACCTCATTTTACTAATATGAATGGTATGCTAATAGGACATCTATCACATCAACGTATGTTTGAACTTTTAAACATGATTCACTATCCATAAATATCAATAAAATTTTAATAAGAAAACATAATCTACTCAACAGAATATATTCGTTAGGATGAGATTATGTTTTGTTTGAAATTTTCATTTACTTTCAAACTACAATCAATTTAGATTTTACAACAAAAGATTTTTGTGAAGATTATTTTTTTACCCTTTAGTTAAGCGAGGACATTACCAAGAATAAACTTGTTATACATAATTATGATTTTTTATAAACAACTCGTAATTACAATAAATTATTCCCGTGTACGTTATGAAAGTTTATTAAGAATTTAAATTTATAATAATCATGATAAATTTAACGCAGTCATTTGACATTGAATTAACTTGTTATGATCAACAAAAAATCTCAAAGTTAGAACTTTTCTTCCTATAAAATTATGAGGGAAAACAATTACTAATATAGGAAATTGTTAATTGAAGTAAGACTTTTTTATGGCAAAGAAAAATTAATAAACTCCCTCTCTTTATTAAACAAAGCAATTAGAAAAAAACTTGTTTTAAAACATGCATAACTCATTTATTAAAAGCTTTGACCCTTTGCTTATCGATACAAATGTATAAAGTAAAAAATATGTTTCTGAGATCTTGTGAATAAAATAAAATGAAAAAATAATGTTAACAAATATTGTTCAAATCATGGAAAGAAAAAAACATTTCCTCGATATTTAAACAAGCGCTCCCAATTTGGGGTAAGTGCTTTGATAGTTGAAATCAATAGTTATTGAAAAAAAAAATTTGGTGAATATGTCAAAATATTACAATCATTTGTGAAGCCGTTCTTCATTCTCTCGGCAACCATTTTTATATTCAAGTCCTCCATATTATCCAAGGTCAAAAGAGAATATAAAAATAAAAAAATGAGAATAAAGGGATTAAAGTAGGTTGGGATAAGATATTTTATAGATTAAAATGGATAGAAGAGCAAAGCCAACATATGATAGTTTAGAACACAACACAACTATAGAGATCAGAAAGCATACAACCTAAAGCCAATGGTTGCCTTTTAGTGTTGATGGTTGCGCGCCGTTGGATTAGAATTAAGCCTCCAAGTTTGGAAATGTTGTGACTCCATCGACATCTATATAAAAATATTTAATGCTAATATTTCTTAGGAAACAGGTGACGCTCTCGTATCCTAACCCAAGAAAGGAGTGATGATATAGTTTTTTGTCCGAAGTAGACTCCCGACTTATATTTGAAATGAATATATATGGTACGTTCTTAAGCACAGTAGAAATTCAATAAAATGAATACAATTATATCAAATATATAATCATTAAATAAACTTTAGAATAAATAGGAGAAAATTTAATAATGTAAAATAAGTGCAGAATATTAATAATTTTGTAATTCAAATATGGTAAAAAGACAAAAAAACGTATTTTTTTTTTTTCAATTTCAATTTATACCCACTTTAAAAGACAACCTTTAACGCCTTGGTCAATAAATTTGAAAAGGTATCAGAACAACAAAGACGTAGATATGGTATGAAAGTCATAGTATATCTTGTCATTGTAACTCTTTAATTTTTCTTTTTTGTCTAAATCAAACTTTCTCTTGTTAACAATTTTTAAAAGTAAAATTTCCTTATTCCTTTGTTTTCCCAATATAAATAATTTTGTACATGAAAGTCAACATCAAAAATATTAACATAATCACTTATTTTTATAACAATTCATCACCATTGCTTATGCTTTAACAACCAACAACTGTTTTTGGGGGAAGCAAATCAGAACCCTCAAGCAAGACTGAAACTATTTGTCCCGCCCCGACCCGTATCCCGGGACCTCGGACACGTCAACAGATCGGCCGTATCCAAGTGGAGACGAGCCCCACTCGAATACAAGGCCTAAAAATGATAAGCAGATAACAATAATAATCAAATGTTCATTAATAATAAAGAACAATACTCAGGAAGTTACAGCGAAAATCTAAATCAATAAGGGTTTACATACCCTACACATGGGCAAGGCCCTATAAGGGTCCTACAATAACACCACCTCAAGAACAAGTATGACATGAGGTTCTCGAACCTCTACAAAATCAGCCAACCCCTCGCTCAACTTCCGAGTCCGAGTCACCTACTCCTCGGGACCTGAAAAAGAAAGATGGGAAGCAAGCGCATGAGCTTTCGAAAGGAAAGCCCAGTAAGTACCCCTGCGGGTCACAAAGACATAAATAGGAAATATGTCATCCAATGAGGTCACAATAGCAACAATATAACCCTAGGAGTCTACCAGAACACAAATCAAAGGTACGACCCACGTCACGTAAAACCCTTGGGCTCTGTAATGAGTTTCAAGAGAACTCAAGGTTCACTCCCGGCCAGTATGTCCAGCTTTTGGATGTAAATACGACCTAGTTGGTCGTTTGACCCTCCGGTCACAGGTCGGTAGAACTACCTCTCCTACGTGTTAACACGGTCAGTGTACCAAGCCCACTGACAGGTAAGACCTTCAGAGATTTGTTTCTCTGGTAAGGCTGTCTGGTAAGTCAGGGGGTCCCGCCCCGAACATTCCTAAATTGGAGCTTCCTAGCTCCAGCTGAGTCCGAGCGGTAGAGCATGGCAAACAAGGACACCAACGCCCCATGAATTACCATACATGCTCAATAGGATTCCAAAATAAATAATGGCGCATGTATGTTATCAAAGAAGCATAAGATAACAATGCATAAACAAGTCCAAGAAAACCCGAAACCGGGTAGATGCGAGGCAAGTGTACTTACCTCCGGTTCGTTGAAACTAGATGTCCTTCTAGTCACCTCTTGAAACACCTCTTGGACTCCCCGAGAGTATCTAACAAATAGAGTTTCTATTAGAGTTAAAATTCTAATAAAACCCTAAGTCTCTAGCTTCACATGCACGACTCTCGTTCTTGTTGGGCCTAGGCCCACTAACGGGTCCTTAAGACCATCTCTCGGGTTACTAAACCTTATTCCACGTTCTTTAGTTGACCAAGTCCCTATCTTGGTCAAACCTAGTCAACCTTACTCTATTTGCCGAGTCTAGACCCTACTTGGTCACCTAGTCTTATTCAATATGCTTATTCGATTAATCAAATATAATCGACATTTGAGCTAGGTCATGTTAGTCATTTTTATTAGACTAATTGGGTTCACCTTATCTTAACCCATTTTTGTCGACTAACAAACTAACCTACTCATTTAAGTTAATAATTTACATTAAGGCCTATTTGGTTAGACCAACCCAAGTTCAATTTCCAAACGATTAAATCCAATTGAAACCAATCTTTTAACTTTCAACCAAGTCATTTTAGTTTAATTAACTTCATAGATTGGATTTACACTTCTCATGATCATGTATATAAATTCAATTCATGAAACCACCCATGGAGATCAAACTCCAACCCTTGGACCAATTCTTTTACTCATTCATTCCCCATCTATCCTTATAACCAATGCATGCATGCACATATGAATCCTCATATTTATCACTACTCACAGCTAAGATGCAGGAATTTAGAGAAACTCACCGAGTATAAAATGTAGACAGACACTGAAAATAAACTGACCGTCCAAACTAGATCTCCACCGTTCAGATTGGGTCGAGACAAGTCTTCTACTATGCTCACCAAAAATCAGCTCGATCAGACTAGAAATGATCTTCCGATTGGAAGCATATGATGGAACTGGTCGGTGCAGGAAATCAGCAGTGATAGGCTCTGTTTCACACCCCAGAAACCTACTCTACCGGACACCAAAAACAATCTTAACCGTTCACATTGAAGAATAAGGAGTCAAGAACAATCTCACCAAAAATCAGCACGATCCAACGGGTGAAAATGATGGAAATGGAAATGAAAATAGAGCATGATCAACACTCCTTTGACCAGAAGATCCTAGTCTCTCAGGCTTTTTTCTCTTTTCTTCCTTCCCCACATCTCTCTTCTTGATTCCCAATGGCCCATAAACTTTTCAAACTTGCTATTGCTTCTATGCCAAGCTTCAAGATTACATGCTTTATATAGGCCTCTACAAGTGTAACCTCTACAACTCTTCACATTCTTAACCTCACCCATAAATCCCAAGATAACACCCAAATAATTCCAACCTTTCAAATTCATAACCCCATGGGACCCTTCCCATTCCTTAATTATTGGTCCTTAAAACAAATCTCATTAAAAATATTTAGTATCCTTACTAAATAATTTTTAATCATACTAAACTTAATCTTGTCTCATACTATTAAGTTTAGTTAAATAACTTTTAACTTTCATTCAACATCCTAACTATACAAGTTAATTTAATTAATCCATTTGGTTAATTAGCCCTTCAAACTTAATTAACCCTCTTAGTTAAAAATCTTTGATTAGTTTACAAATCAAGTCCACACATTAAATTGATCAAGATGACTAATATTTCACCAAACGATTGAGCTAACTCAAATTGACCCAAGTCACCTTAAACCAACATAATTAGACTAAGTAAACTAACTCCACACTTTTCCTTTAATCACGCATGATTAAACCAACTTGATAGTTAGGTTAGACCCAAGCCCAAAGTGTTTAGTCTAACCCGAGTCCATTTACTAACTCCAATGTCCACACAGATCTAATTAACTAGGTTAGCTTAATTAACCAATCAAGCATTCCCACTACATTAGTTAATTAAATCAATTTCATTTTGACATTTTATAAGGTTTCAAATGATCAATTATTTATCATCACCATAACCAATATTTCCTTTCATAACTAACTTGATTATACTAAATAATCAACTTGATTTTGTCACACTACCAATGCTTCAAAAATGTTTAAAACTATACTACCAATTAATCAAAATAATTGTCACAACCATAAAGTTCCATAGGATTATTTACTGATTAATCAACAAATATTGTCACACTTTATAAACTTGCCATACTAATTAAACTTTTATTTTGTCACACTAGTATAGTTAAAAAACTAATTAATCAAATAAAATAATTATTATTTTATTTTATTTCAATTCATCTTCCACCTCTCTCCCTCTCCTTCTCTTGCCATCACGCTGCCTTATCGGGTCCACGGAGGTCGGCAGAACTCCCTCCACACTGGAAAAACCTCGGGCCGAGGTCGCCACTTCCCTTTCCCCGCAGGTTCAAGCCACGGTGATCTCCTCCCGCACTACCTCCGTTGTGACCCCAAACCTCGGTCTCGAGCTACACCACTCCAAATGATCCCGCTCTAACATCACGAATGCATGACGACAAAGAATTCAAGTGTCTCAAGGAAGTGAGGACTTACCGGAAGACCGAGGAAGATAACCTACCACCACTGTAGGCCTCCTGGCCGCCGAAATTTAAAGTTTCCTCGACTTTTCCTACGTGAAGCTCGGCCGCAAACCTCTTTCGGCTTCCTCCCGCTCCCTCCTCGAAAAAACATCGATCGGCGAGTACCACGAGTTCAACGATGGACGCGAATTCGGCGGTCACTAGCGAGAGAATCCCTCTCTCACTCCGACTGTCACCTCGCCGGAAAGACAACTTCTCTTGTTCATTCTCCTCTCTGCCTCTCCTAGGTCCTGGGGCCTTCATCTTATATAGGCGAGGGAGGCAGAAGGGCTCGCAAAACTTCTGGAGCCGTTGAACGACGTCCGACGGCCTCCTCGCCAGAATCTGGCCGGAGGTAGAGGGGCTGGGCCAGCGCTGTGGCACCGGTGGCTACCGTGTGGTGAATGATGGGGATGCCTCGAGATTTGATCTCACAAACAAACGGTAAGGATTTCTTGATCTATTCTAACAGCGAGGATTTAATTTTTTTGATGCTTTGTATCGAGCAAACCTCAGATGGAGATCCTGGATTTGATCAACAACTAAATCTGGCCCGATCCCAAAACTTTTGCCTCGAACTAAACGTGATCACGAGATGAACGCGGCTCACGTGGACACCCGCACCGCGAGATCATCCCATATTAACCATCCCCTTGCCTCGTGATCCGGTCTATGCATCGGATAGATTGAACTCACACTTGCCACGTGGCTCCACTGAGGCCGTAATAATGCCTCAAGATCTGCTACGATCTGAGATCCTTTAATCTCAGCCGCTCATCCATTACTATTAAGGTTTTCCCTCAGAAAATTTTCTTGGGGTCCTCTTTCTCTTTTTAGGTTACAATTTAATCCACCTTTGTGAGAGAGAATAATTTCCGTCTGGTCCTCATAACTCTTAATAATTCCCAGAAGGTCCTTTTGACACCCATTAACCCTAAGTAGGGTTTTAGCCCTTTTTGACTTCCATTTTCCCCTCTTAACTCAGTTACTAATTGATCAACATGAATTCATCCATAGAATTCATTCATTCCTTTTTAATATCTCCAATCAACTTATAATTACGAAAATACCCTTGGTAGCCCTAATTATACCCAACTAGGGCTTTTAACTTGTTTCTTGGTTTAATTACCAAGCTAAATAAAGGAATTAATATAAATCCAAGTATTCAAAGTTTGGGGAATCTTTTAACAAATTTAGAACTTTTGTTTCTCCAAATACAATTTCATTTTGATTATACCTTGGGGGTTTTTCCTCATTTTTTTTTTCCAATTAAATAAAAAAAACAAAACCCAAAAAAAAATTTAATCCCTAAAAATTCTTGGGTTTTACAATCCTCCCTCCTTAAAAGAATTTCATCCTCGAAATTTAAAACCAATTCTCAAATCTTTTATTCAATACCAAACCACTTTGAGCCACACTTACTCATGTTTTCAGAATTTTCTTCCCATGTAAGTAGGGGTTTGTTCTCAAATATCACTTTCAGTCATTCACTCCCAAACCTTGAACGTTTACTCCATTTCTCGAACCTAACGTTCACTAATACTGATTCCCCAATCCTCACGAATAGTCGGTCCAATCCTCCAAAACTTTAGGAGTCCTCTGCCCGTCTCCTGGGCAATACAAGGGTCACACCAGACCCACAACCTTGCACATTAACTTAATCAATGTAATGGGGAACACCTCCCCCCTTTAGTCTTGGCATGCTGCTTACGGCCCTGCTACGTCCGCACACCGGGTATTCGTTCTAAGTCCGGATCTACCCGACCCAACACTCACCACCCCTAATTGTCTATAGTCCACTAAAAGGCGACTAGGTTGTTTCCGGTTATCTGCATTTGCTCGATACCACTTTAATCATCCGCGCCGGAGCATCCGGGACCTCGGACGATCAGCCAGATCGCAGGTATCAAGTGGAGGCACGAGCCCCACTCGAATACAAGGCCTAAAATGATAAGCGGATAACAATAATAATCAAATGTTCATTAATAATAAAGAACAATATCGAGTTACAAATCGAAAATCTAAATCAATAAGGGTTTACATACCCTACACATGGGCAAGGCCCTATAAGGATCCTACAATAACACCACATCAAGAACAAGTATGACATGAGGTTCTCGAACCTCTACAAAATCAGCCCAACCCTCGCCAACTTCCGAGTCCGAGTCACCTACTCCTCGGGACCTGAAAAGAAAGATGGGAAGCAAAGCATGAAGCTTTGAAAGGAAAGCCCAGTAAGTACCCCTGTGGGTCACAAAGACATAAATAGGAAATATGTCATCCAATGAGGTCACAATAGCAACAATATAACCCTAGGAGTCTACCAGAACACAAATCAAAGGTACGACCCACGATAAAACCCTTGGGCTCAGAATGAGTTTCAAGAGAACTCAAGGTTCACTCCCGGCCCGAGATGTCCAAATTTTTGATGTAAATACGACCTAGTTGGTCGCTTGACCCTCCTGCCATGAGGTCGGTAGAACTACCTCTCCTACGCATAATATCACTGGCCAAGGTACCAAGCCCATCGGATGTAAGACCTTCAGAGATTTGTTTCTCTGGTAAGGCTGTCTGGAAAGTCAGGGGGTCCTGTCCCTGAACATTCCTAAATTGGAGCTTTCCTAGCTCCACTGAGTCCGGGCAGTAGAACATGGCAAACAAGGACACCAACGTCCCATGAATTACCATACATGCTCAATAGGATTCCAAAATAAATAATGACGCATGTATGTTATCAAAGAAGCATAAGATAACAATGCATAAACAAGTCCAAGAAAAACCCGAAACCGGGTAGGTACGAGGCAAGTGTACTTACCTCCGGTTCGTTGAAACTAGATGTCCTTCTAGTCACCTCTTGAAACGCCTCTTGGACTCCCCGAGAGTATCTAACAAATAGAGTTTCTATTAGAGTTAAAATTCTAATAAAACCCTAAGTCTCTAGCTTCACATGCACGACTCTCGTTCTTGTTGGGCCTAGGCCCACTAACGGGTCCTTAAGACCATCTCTCGGGTTACTAAACCTTATTCCACGTTCTTTAGTTGACCAAGTCCCTATCTTGGTCAAACCTAGTCAACCTTACTCTACTTGCCAAGTCTAGACCCTACTTGGTCACCTAGTCTTATTCAATATGCTTATTCGATTAATCAAATATAATCGACATTTGAGCTAGGTCATGTTAGTCATTTTTTATTAGACTAATTGGGTTCACCTTATCTTAACCCATTTTTGTCGACTAACAAACTAACCTACTCATTTAAGTTAATAATTTACATTAAGGCCTATTTGGTTAGACCAACCCAAGTTCAATTTCCAAACGATTAAATCCAATTGAAACCAATCTTTTTAACTTTCAACCAAGTCATTTTAGTTTAATTAACTTCATAGATTGGATTTACACTTCTCATGATCATGTATATAAATTCAATTCATGAAACCACCCATGGAGATCAAACTCCAACCCTTGGACCAATTCTTTACTCATTCTTTCCCCCATCTATCCTTATAACCAATGTATGCATGCATATATGAATCCTCATATTTATCACTACTCACGGCTAAGATGCAGGAATTTAGAGAAACTCACCGAGTATAAATGTAGACAGACACTGAAAACAAACTGACCGTCCAAACTAGATCTCCACCGTTCAGATTGGGTCGAGACAAGTCTTCACTATGCTCACCAAAAATCAGCTCGATCAGACTAGAAATGATCATCCGATTGAACCATATGATGGAACTGGTCGGTGCAGGAAATCAGCAGTGATAGGCTCTGTTTCACACCCCAGAAACCTACTCTACCGGACACCAAAAACAATCTTAACCGTTCACATTGAAGAATAAGGAGTCAAGAACAATCTCACCAAAAATCAGCACGATCCAACGGTGAAAATGATGGAAATGGAAATGAAAATAGAGCATGCTCAACACTCCTTTGAACAGAAGATCCTAGTCTCTCAAGCTTTCTTCTCTTTTCTTCCTTCCTCCCATCTCTCTTCTTGATTCCCAATTGTCACACCCTTATCCTTTTCAGGACCCAGGTGTCACACCAGCCAGGTTTAGGGAATGAACCCTAAACCTAAGGTCAGAATCATAGCATTAATCGGGAAAATACAAAGAACGGAAGGAAATTGAAAACTAGATAAATTAAAACACCAACTCAATCTGAATTAATACAAAATCAAATAAACATTGTCTTAATCTTTAATGTCTCACAACGCCGAAAACAAATAAACATAACTAGACACGAGTCGAGCCAGTGCACGGGGCATCATCATTAACTCGTGGCGACGGCCCTCTAGAAGTACTTCGCCTAACGACTACCGCGAAAACAAAATTGCCAAGAAGAGGGGTCGAGCTACTTGGAGCTCAAAAGCTGAAAACAACCCGCCGGGTATAACTGCATCTCCGTATAAAATAATAAAGTCAGAGAGTAAAAGCTGGCGTGTAAACACGAATAGAAAATACCGAATTAAAAATATCAAAACCGCTCAATATCGCGCAAGTAAACGTTGATCGCTGTATTCTCTTAAAAATGCATATCTGAAGTTTACGCTTTCTCTGTCTTGTGAATCAAATATGAAACCGACATTCCCCCTGGGTAATCTGTACCTGTGCCCTCTTTCTCTCTGAGATGATCTCTATCTCTAGAAGGCGAGGAACGCGGCATCATCTGATACACAAGACTATTCTCTGACTACACATCTACTTTAATACTGCATGGCCAGCAACCAACGAGTATATCTGATACTGAGGTTGAGTATATATACGTGATAATCGAAAGCATCCCAAAAGGGATGGAAAGGGGTTTTGATTTTATAAAAAGGAAGTAAACACGGATAGTTCGCTATTTTTGAAAAGAGAATTAAATCACCCTCTCTCATAACTCAACGTTGCATTTCTCTGGCTCTTCACGAGCCACTCTGGTCTATACAAGTATTTCAATAGAATGTAGTCTTTCTGTATCTGTAACTGTTCTCTTTTCTGTTACTGATTACTAAGCATGAAATGGTTATAAAACTCTATAAACTTTTATGAAACCCAAAGTTCACGCTTTTAAAACTGAAAACTGTGTCGTATAAAAATACGGTAAAACTAGCAAACTGTACAGGTAGATTTCCCTCACCTTAGTCTGGTTCGAGCTAGATCTGGCTCGGTCCTTCAGCAGCAGACTTTCCCTTGCCCTTACCTGATAGTCGAGATAAGAATTCTATAAATACGGAGTCCGTGTTCTTGACTCGTACTCAAATATAAACTAATGGAACACGACGAGAATACGAAATCAACTCTTCTATCTAACAATTCCCATTTTCATCACTAATATAATTGATAACCTTAAGCATGCATAACATGGAGATTAAGGGCCCTTAACATGCTTTCCTAAGATAATGTCTTGCTACCAATGACATGTATAATCTAAGGAAATCATCGAAATTTCGGCAGCACCTCCTCTATTTCTAGGGCTACCGAATTTATACAAACATTCACCCACATAATATACTAAATTAACAACTATAATACATGCCGACTCTAACATCTCACAGCCCTATGATACCAATTAAGCATTCTATGCACAATCTCAGGCCACTGTTCCACAGCCGGACAACAATTTATATCAAGTATGGAATCAATCCACAATTTCTTCAATTAAAGCTCACAAGAGGAGTAAGGACCTTGCCGGCGTAGGGATCCTCGACAAATAGGGCGTCGGCGAGCTGTGAAGCCAAATAGAGAAGGGGCGGAACTGGTTGAACAGCTGGCTGTGATGGTATGCCGGACAAAGCGGCACGGGTGCGCAGGACGCTTCCAGCAATAAGGGAAGAACACCGGCCGGGCGGCGCAAGGCGAAAGCAACTCGCGGCGAAGTCAAGACCGACGGGCGGAGGAGACTCCGCGAGGCGCCGCACGGCCGAAAGTGGCCGCCGACGCCCCTCTCAGGCGCCGGCGGTAGGTGGCGCGTGATCGGTGGTCAAGCCGCGCGTGAGCTCACGTATGGGGCGCTATTTGAACGAGAGAGAAAGAGGGAGAGAGAGAGATTCGTTCATCTCTCTCTTTCTCTCATCTCTGTCTTTTTAAAGACAGAGATGCTTCTGTTTTCATTTTTTTATTTTTTTTTTCTTTTTGCTTTTTCTTTTTTTTCTTTTTCTTTTTCTTTTCTTTTTCTTTTACTTTCACTTTTTAATTTATTTTATTATTTTATTATATATATATATATATATATATATATATATATATATATATATATATATATATATAATATTTCATTAATTAAAATAATTTTATCTTTTAACTACTTTATCTTTTAAAAAGGAATTTACTAATATATTATCCTTTACTTTATGTCCCATCACTATTTAAGAAAAATATTATTCTATCAATAATTCTCACCTGCATCCGGAATCCCTGTCAGATTTAATTCTCCCGTGACGCCGGTCAGAAGCGCCACGGGTTGTCTTCTCTCCCCACTGCATCCGCGAATCTCGACTTTTGACTCGCCAGATCTACTTTATCGGAACTCTAACTTTTGTCCGATATTCCTACTTAATTAATCTGGATTAATTAATATTTAAATAATCTTTGATTTACTTAATCAAACTCGGCTGACCATCCATCTCCAACTATTATATATAACTGCGCTGGCCCATTAAGGCCTCTCTACTCTATAGTCATGTAGAATGGATTTCGGTCCATTTAATTCTAATTTCCTTTAACTTGAGATTAATATTAATTTATCTGTTTAAAGTTAATTACCTCATTTAAAATTTCAGAAATTTACTGAAATTGACTTAGAAAATTCTGGGATGTTACAATTCTCCCACCCTTAGGAATTTCGTCCCCGAAATTTCCTTATAATAGATAACTACCACAACTAAAGGTACTGTTCCCTCATCTGGCCCTCTCTTTTCCATGTGGCTTCTTCTACTTGGAGATGACTCCACAACGCTTCCACTAGAGGTATTATCTTGTTCTTCAATACACTCTTCTATAGGAACACTTTCAGGAATACCGTATCTTCCACTTCTATCCTGGGACCTCCAAGGGTAGTAACAACTCTGATGGCTCCTTGTGCTCTTCCTTGATCTGCTAACCGATCAAACCACTTGCAACGCATCTACGCATCTCCTTCCAACTCATTAGATGATTCAAATTCTTGTGGTGGTGAAGAATCTATGTGCTCCATCATAAAGATAATGTTGCCGTGATCTCCCAACGCTGCAGGACCACTTAGATGTAATACCGCTTCTACTAAATGTAACACGCATCTCTCAATAAGACGGATGTTACACCACCACGCCAAGAAGATATAACTAAAACCGATAACGATAGGTACACTCCCAAGACTTAGATAATCATAAACATAACTGTGTATCATGCATCATCAAACCAAATAAAATCAACATATATGGCCACATCGCCCCTGAAGTCTAGGCAACATGACCTCAAATATAGAGTAGTAGTTATACATCACAAGTCTGTTATTTAATACTAATACGCACTAGGGAATGCAAGAGTCAACCACGATTACTCATTCTTGTTCATCTGGAATGTCATCAGAGTACCAAGTACTGACTGTTGTTGTGTCACCATAAAGGCCTGTGCCATCAGATTAGCCTGAACTCCTCGGCCTCCTTGACCTCCTCGGCTTCCTTGAGATCTCCCCCCAGAAGATCCTCCTCTATTTGTAACACCCCAATCCTAATGAGGACAGGTGTCACACCACCAGAGTGAGGGTGTCCCGAGCCCAAGGTACATCCAAATCACGATCTAAAAATCAAGGAATGATCCGAGATGTAATAATAAATCATAATAAATCAGAACTCTTCCAAAATGTAAGAGACAACTGACATGTACCTCCCACAAAGTGCTACATCGCCCTGGGTCTAGTCTCCAAAAGTCAACTATAAAATAAACATATAATCTACAGAGTACACAACGGAAAGGAAAATGACCTGTGGACGCCAGAGCCAACTAAAAGGAAGCACATTCTCTACCAAGAACTCAACTCTAACTGCATTCCCCCGCCTCCTTCCCCGCACAAGGTGAGTAAGAGAATGGTCTGAGCTATGAGCTTTCGGTGATATGGAACCCTACATGCCAGCCTAATAGGACTCGTGCATCCGAAAAATATAAACATGTATATGGAAAATAATCTGTACTCATATACATGCAGAAATACAGTAAAGCATGGACGTCTGTGCATTATCTTCCCAATCAAGAAGATCCTCTAATGCAATGTCCGAGAAAACCCGAAATCAATCAGTCACAAACATGCTTGTCTATGCCTCTATAAGATGTCTAGATATGTGAGCGTCTATCGAAAAGTCTGCCTCTCTGCATGATCACTTGCTAAGATCTCAGATAATGCCATGAGGTATCCCGCCTGCTGCCTATGTGAAGCCGTGAGGTTTCCCGCCCTGGGCCTCGAGTATTGCCATGAGGTATCCCCTGCCTAAGCATCTAGGTGTAGCCGTGAGGTTTCCCGTCGGGGCCTTCACCCTCTGCATAGCAAGGACCGCCTAACAGTGAAGCAAAGATCGATGCTCACGCCCCAGTGATCTATCTCATGTCTATCTCAATGATCTACAAATAATCATGTGCGTAAAACATCAATCTACAATAGTCAGAAATAATCGAAAGCATTCTCAAAACCAGGAACAAATCTCACCGAGGAACATAAGAAGAAACCGCGGCAAAACCCGATCAAAACGAAAATATCTGGTAGAGGGTCCACTCCACCGTCATGCCGTCCAAAGCAAATCAAGTCTGGTTCGGAACTCCCGAGGTTCCCCAACTTGTCCTTCCCGTTTTCCTATCAACCATAACCATGTCTATATTAAGCTCTAGTTCACATTCATAATGTCTTATTGGGCCCAAGTCCATATAGAAGTAGGCCCATTAATACCCAACATCATATTTCACATCTAATTACTAAATGAAAACTCTACTTTATTCGTGGGCCTTACTCAATCAGGCTTATGGTCCCAAGCTAAACATGGTATTGATGTTACAATAAGCACCAAGTATAGATTGCAGCAATAACATGAAGCCCTTGATTAAAAGTGTTAATATAACACATAAAAGCAATCATATTAAAAGTTGTCAGCTAGTCGCCAAGGGCTGAAACCTTTCCTTGCATCTTGAATTTCTAAACAAGCAAACAACAACATTGGCTACAACAGCAAAGAGAACAATAGCAGCATTAACACCTTATTAGCAACCTCAAATTGGGTGATTACAAATCAACTCCTTCTTAAACTTCATCTAAAATCTCAACAACAAGCACCTACATATCAGACCGCTATTTTGACAGTAAATTCCATACTAACCCTCTCTTTGAATCATGAATTCAAAGTTTCTATAACATCTACAACATCAACAAAGAATAAATAAATAACCCAACCTTGGACTTCTTCTTCATGATTCAATAATAGCAAGCTAACTAAATGACACTACACATGATCATATCCCAACTGGCAGGAACCCTATAACACTGATCATGCCACACAACCAACTAATCTTCATTATTTGCATGTTAACTTGATAAGAAATTTTCGCATAAGATGACACTTAACCTCTTCTTATCTACACACTAGGCTGAACCTTAGCACCTGTTAACCATTTTGAACTCTTCCTTGTTATACTATATACAACAACTAGCATTAAACCACACTATCCTCCATCAACATGACTGACTAACAATGAAGCCTTTAAATATATTCATTGAGGCCACTAGATATCCTTTCCTTGATATCATACCTTCAATGGATGTGATCCCGTGAGTGGCTTTCCTTCTTGAGCAACTAAGCATCACAATAGCTTCAATTCTCCAGATCCTTTGCTTTCTTACCCCACTCGTTGTAGTGCTTGATGGAGTCTTAGATAACGCTTGAGCCTTGAAAAGTTTTCCACTGAACTCTCAGCTCTCCTCTTTCTATTTTCCAAAGAAGATATCAATCTAAGCATACCTAGTCAAGGTAAATAACTCAAGAGGTGGCCAAGCATGAGGTGCTGCACATGCGACCCCCCTTCCATCTTGCTTCCTCTATAAGCCGCCACCTCCTGCTTATCCATGTACTCGTGAGTCGCCAACTTCATAGAGCTACTAGCATGATGGGTTTAAAAGGATGTAAACCCGTTGTTATAGTAGTGTTTACAAACGAAAACCATTCTACCCATCTCTCCATGTCTATATTCACCTGTGAGAAAAGCTCATTAACATGCTCATTAATACATTTTCAACATCTCTCTATTCTTTTCTTTGAGTCAAACCCATGATGTGGAGCCCACCGGCCATTTAAGTCCCTAACATTCATCTACTAAAATGGGCTGAGAGTGTATATCATAACACCAAGCTTATGAAACTAGTGGGTGGATGATGACATCATCGTTGCAAGCTAATAGCTCCAAAAACAACTAAATCCCTATGCTTTGGCTCTTCAATGGCCTTCAACGTGGCTTTCTCACTATATGGAGTATTTGACTTTTGAAGCTTCCATTAGCTTATTCTATTAAAATCCCTTCTAAGTAATTTATTTATTTATTTATTTATTTATTATCTTAATATCTTAACTCTCATCCTTTAATATCACAATTTACTCCATATAAAACTCCATGGAGTCTTCATGGTGGACCATGACATCAAAATAAAGTAAATGGAAAATCTTATCTTATGCAATGAAGTGGTTTGTGATGTCATCCAATAATTGGGTTTCAATACCTAGCTATAAATATTTATTTACCATGAAGTCCCTTGAATTATTATATAATATTCCCTCTTTTCACTAACCACTACATGCAAGTCCATATGTACACACATATTTATTTTGTCACATGATTATACTAACACATTAATCACTACTGACTTCTATTAAAAACCAAAGTTTACTTTCATCATCAATCAATTCCTTCTCATCTCTCATCACTCAATTTTGGCCCGGCCCACTTGAATGGCAGCTCTTCTAATTCTCCCTATGTTATGCCCATTATTTGATTAATTGTCGCACCTCGATTATTAACTTAATCCACTTAGATAGAATATCTCACATGGTATTTAGAATCTAACTCCCTTTCTTAAATTCTTAAACACCAATATTTGTTTAGTATTTTACAATATTTACAGGGAAAAACCGGGGTGTTACACTATTGCTCCCACTACTACCCACGGCAGAGTATCCTGATGGTGGCTGTGCACTTTGGCCTCCGGCTTGGAGTTGGGGAACTGTACCAACTCCCTGAACTAATAGGGGACATTCCTTCATATAATGTCCTGGCTGTTGACAGTGATAGCAAATACCTACTCCAAGGCCCGCTCGACACTCTCCGGAATGATATCTCTTGCAAGTAGGGCATTGGGGCTTCTTCTGATTCTGGCTTCCTGTAAAAGAGAGCCGCCACCGCCGCTAGAGTTGCTCTTCTTGGTCGGTTCAGAATCGCCACCGCCTCGAGAATCGAAAGCATACCTCTTCTTCGACTTCTCCGCAAGGCCGCTTCGCCGGTCCATGCTTGACTCAACTCGAAGCGCAGGCCTCCACAAGCCCGCGTGAAGTCCGAGAATCTCGACAACGCCGACGATGTTCCGAATTTCGCCACGTAATGCTCGCCAAATCGCGACACTTCCGGTGTTCTTTATTGGTATAGTCGGGTGCATATCTCCCAAGATTCAGAATTTGGCCTCATAATCGGCCATGAGAGATCGCCTTTGGAACAGTGAAAGGAATTCTCGTGCTTTTAAAGCGCCACGGTAGATTTGAGGCATGAATTTTCTCTCACAAAAGCCAGCCCCGGAATCGGGTCCAAGTAAACACGACCGTTTGGGCGACTTCGCTTGTACGCGAGCCACCACCGCAAGGCTCTCTGCCAAAGAAGTAGCTTGCTACTTTTTCTTCCTCCGCACATAAGAGCCTCAAATATAAGCTCCAGCCGAAAGTGAGCGATCCAATTTTCGCTTCCGCAGTGGTCTCAGAGTACCCTCGAATGGTGTGATTCCCATTTGCCGAGCCTTATTCACATGGTCGCAGTTTCGCTTTTACGCTTTTATGGCGCCGTATCCAAAAAATGCACAATGATCGGGTCATCCGTCGCATATTTGTTGCATTCTGTGGTTCTCGAATCGCCCGGCCAGAAGCCGCTGGGTTGGTTATCGGGTCCGTGCCGCTCCTGATAGTATCCCGATCCAGATCGTGTTCCCGGTGGAACCCCGTCCATAAGGCATTCCTTGGAATCCGGGCCCAGCATTACATCCCCGGAATCCGGGTCCATAAGGCATTCCCGCCAAAATCCGGGCCCATACGGCACTCCCCGCTGAAACCGGGTCCATAGGCCGCCCCTACAAACCGGGCATAGTACATTCCTGATAAAATCCGGGTCCTTGCCGCATTCCTTGTTGAGGGTCGGGTGCATGAAGCGGGAGTGACCCTTCGCCGTCTCCTCACGCTTCTCGAACCTCCTCGGGTTCCCGGACATCCTCAACTCGTGAACCTCCACCGTTCTCCGCGGTCCATAAGCCGGTACGGGTTCCTCCCGCGGGCATACGAGAGGTGGCTCTTCCTACTCTTTTGGTGCCATTCTCAAAAGAGAGCGGCCGTGTAGTATCCTCTAACTCTCTCTCAAAGCAAATATTAAACTTTATTCTACTCGACATAACCCTCCCACCCTAAGGCTCACTACCCTAGGACTTCCTTAGGATTGACCTCTCTCTGATACCACCAAATGTCATCTCATGGCATTTAGTGGATCCTATGGCTCTAAGTACATCAGTTGTCATCTAGTCCCTAAGATCTTTGCTCTGATACCACCAAATGTCACACCCTTATCCTTTTCGTGACCTGGTGTGTCACACTGTACCTGTGTTTAGGGAATTAACTCTAAACCTAAAGCAGAATGTCAAGCTAATTAACCGGGAAAATACAAAGAACGGAAGGAAATTGACAAACTAGATAAATTAAAACACCAACTCAATCTCAATTAATACAAAATCAAATAAACGTTGTCTCAAACTTAATGCCTCACAACGCTCGAAGACACATGAACATAACTGGACGCGGAGTCAAAGCCACCACGGGCATCATCATTAACTGCGGCTGACGGCCTTCTAGAAGTACTCGCCTAACGACTGCCAAAACAAAATAATAAGAAGAGGGCCGAAGCTACCGGAGCTCAAAGGAGCGTAACAACTTGTCAGTATAACTGCACTGTATAAAATAATAAAGTCAGAGTAAAATCATGTAAACACGAATAGAAAATACCAATTAAAAATATCGAAAATCAAGTATGAATACCGCAAGTAAGTAAACGTTGATCGCTGTATTCTCTTAAAAATGCATATTCGAAGTTTCGTTTCTCCGCCTTGTGAATCAAATATGAAACCGACATTCCCCGGGTAATCCAGACTGCGTCTCTTTCTCTCTCGAGATGATCTCTATCTCTAGAAGGCGAGGAACGCGGCATCATCGGGATACATAAGACTATTCTCGACTACACATCTACTTTAATATCGCATACGGCCAAAGAACCAACGAAAGTATATCCGATAATCGAGGTTGAGTATATATACGATAATCGAAAGCATCCCAAAAGGGATGGAAAGGGGGTTTTGATTTTATAAAAAAGGAAGTAAACATGTATAGTTCGCTATTTTTGAAAAGAGAATTAAATCACCCTCTCATAACTCAACGTCAGACTTCTCGCTCTTCACGAGCCACTCGTCTATACAAGTATTTCAATAGAATGTAGTCTTTCTCAGATTCAGAATCGCTTCTTTTCTCATCATTACTAAGCATGAAATGGTTATAAACTCTATAAATTTTTATGAAACCCAAAGTTCACGCTTTTAAAATCAAAACCGTGGTCGATAAGAAATACGGTAAAACTAGCAAACTGCATGTGTAGATTTCCTCACCTTAGTCCGGTTCGAAGCTAGATCCGCCTCGATCCTTCAGCAGCCAGACTTTCCCTCGCCTCTTACCTCGATAGTCTAGATAAGAATTCTATAAATACGGAGTCCGTGTTCTTGACTTCACTCAAATATAAACTAATGGAACACCTATGAGAATAATAAATCAACTCTTCTATCTAACAATTCCCATTTTCATCACTAATATAATTGATAACCTTAAGCATGCATAACATGGAGATTAAGGGCCCTTAACATGCTTTCCTAAGATAATGTCTTGCTACCAATGACATGTATAATCTAAGGAATTATTTAAATTTCAAAAGACCTCCTCTATTTCTAGGGCTACCAAATTATACAAACATTCACCCACATAATATACTAAATTAACAACTATAATACATGTCACTCTAACATATCACAGCCCTATGATACCAATTAAGCATTCTATGCACAATCTCAGGCCACTGTTCCACAGCCGGACAACAATTTATATCAAGTATGGAATCAATCCACAATTTCTTCAATTAAAGCTCACAAGAGGAGTAAGGACCTTGCTGCTGCAGTAGGATCCTCGACAAATAGGGCGTCGGCGAGCTGTGAAGCCAAATAGAGAAGGGGCGGAACTGCTGAATAAATTGGCCGGTGGATGGTATGCCTGACAAAGCGCGCACGGCCGGCCGCAGGACGCCCAGCAAGTAAGGGAAGAACACCGTGGCACAAGGGCGGCGCTGAAAGCAACTCAAGGCGAGGCCAAGACCGGGCGGCGAGGAGACTCAGCGAGGCGCCAAGACGCGGCCGAGGCGGGCCGCCGACGCCCCTTCAGCAGCCAAGTAGGCCAAGGCACCGCGGGGTCGCTGGATCAAGGCCGGCTGGCCACCGTGAGCCTCATGTAAGGGCGGCTATTTTGAATCGAGAGAGAAAGAGGAGAGAGAGAGATTCGCTCATCTCTCTCTCTTCTCTCATCTCCGCCTTTTAAAGACAGATGCTTCGCATTTTTTTTTTTTTTTTTTTTGCTTTTTCTTTTTTTTTCTTTTTCTTTTTCTTTTACTTTCACTTTTTAATTTATTTTTTTATTATATATATATATATATATATATATATATATATATATATATATATATATATAATATATAATATTTCATTAATTAAAATAATTTTATCTTTTAACTACTTTATCTTTTAAAAAGGAATTTACTAATATATTATCCTTTGCTTTATGTCCCATCACTATTTAAGAAAAATATTATTCTATCAATAATTCTCTTCCACCTGCATCCTGAATTTGTCGGGCGATTTACTCCCGCGGACACAGTGGTCAGAAGGCCACGGGTTGTCTTTTCTCTCCCACCTGCATCCGCTAATCTCGCTTTTTGACTCGCCATATCTACTTTATCTGACTCTAACTTTTGTCCTGATATTCCTACTTAATTAATCTGGATTAATTAATATTTAAATAATCTTTTGATTTACTTAATCGAATCCCTACCACCATCCATCTCCAACTATTCTATATAACTCGCTGGCCCATTAAGGCCTCTCTCGCCCTATAGTTAATGGTAGAATGGATTTCGGTCCATTTAATTCTAATTTCCTTTAACTTGAGATTAATATTAATTTATCTGTTTAAAGTTAATTACCTCATTTAAAATTTCAGAAATTTACTGAAATTGACTTAGAAAATTCTGGGATGTTACACCAATGGCCCATAAACTTTCTCAAACTTGCTATTGCTCTATGCCAAGCTTCAAGATTACATGCTTTATATAGGCCTCACAAGTGTAACCTCTACAACTCTTCACATTCTTAACCTCCCCCATAAATCCCAAGATAACACCCAAATAATTCCAACCTTTCAAATTCATAACCCCATGGGACCCTTCCCATTCCTTAATTATTGGTCCTTAAAACAAATCTCATTAAAATATTTAGTATCCTTACTAAATAATTTTAATCATACTAAACTTAATCTTGTCTCATACTATTAAGTTTAGTTAAATAAATTTTAAACTTTCATTCAACATCCTAACTATACAAGTTAATTTAATTAATCCATTTGGTTAATTAGCCCTTCAAACTTAATTAACCCTCTTAGTTAAAATCTTTGATTAGTTTACAAATCAAGTCCACACATTAAATTGATCAAGATGACTAATATTTCACCAAACGATTGAGCTAACTCAAATTGACCCAAGTCACCTTAAACCAACATAATTAGACTAAGTAAACTAACTCCACACTTTTCCTTTAATCACTTATGATTAAACTAACTTGATAGTTAGGTTAGACCCAAGCCCAAAGTGTTTAGTCTAACCCGAGTCCATTTACTAACTCCAATGTCCACACGCATCTAATTAACTAGGTTAGCTTAATTAACCAATCAAGCATTCCCACTACATTAGTTAATTAAATCAATTTCATTTTGACATTTTATAAGGTTTCAAATGATCAATTATTTATCATCACCATAACCAATATTTCCTTTCATAACTAACTTGATTATACTAAATAATCAACTTGATTTTGTCACACTACCAATGCTTCAAAAATGTTTAAAACTATACTACCAATTAATCAAAATAATTGTCACAACCATAAAGTTCCATAGGATTATTTACTGATTAATCAACAAATATTGTCACACTTTATAAACTTAGTCATACTAATTAAACTTTTATTTTGTCACACTAGTATAGTTAAAAAAAAACGAATTAATCAAATAAAATAATTATTATTTTATTTTATTTCAATTCATCTTCCACCTCTCTCCCTCTCCTTCTCTTGCCCGCGACCGCGCCCTATTGGGGTCACGGAGGCCGGCAGCAACTCCCTCCACACTGGAAAAACTCGGGCCGAGGTCGCGCCCCTTTTCCCCCGTCAGCGCGTGATCTCCTCCCCACCACCTCCGCTGACGACCCCAAACCTCTGGCCTCGAGCTACACCACTCCAAATGATCCCGCTCTAACATCACGTAATGCATGACATTACAAGAACTAAGTGTCTCGTAAGGAAGTGAGGACTTACCGGAAGACCGAGGAAGATAACCGCACCACTGTGAGGGCCTCCCGCTGGCCGAAATGAAAGTTTCCTCGACTTTCCGGCGAAGCTCGAGCCGCAGCCTCTTCGCCTCCCTACCCGGCTCCTCCCGAAATACATCAACGCATTTACCACGAAGTTCAACGATGGACGCGAATTCAGCGGTCACTAGCGAGAGAATCCCTCTCTCACTCCGACTGTCACCTCGCCGGAAAGACAACTTCTCTTGTTCGCTCTCCTCTCTCGCCTCCTAGGTCCCGGGCCTTCATCTTATATAGCGTAGGGAGACGAAGGGCTCGCAAACTTCTCGGAGCGGTTGAACGACGTCCGACGGCCTCCTCGCGCGTAACGGCCGGAGGTAGGGGGCTGGACGCGCGCACAACGGCGGCTGACGGCTGTGGTGAATGATGGGGATGCCTCGAGATTTGATCTCGCAAACAAACGGTAAGGATTTCTTGATCTATTCTAACGGCGAGGATTTAATTTTTTTGATGCCTTGTATCGAGCAAACCTCAGATGGAGATCCTGGATTTGATCAACAACTAACGGTCTGATCCCAAAACTTTTGCCTCGAACTAAACGTGATCACGAGATGAACGGCTCACAGACACCCGCACCGTGAGATCATCCCATATTAACCATCCCCCTTGCCTCGTATCTGGTCTATGATCAGATAGATTGAACTCACACTTGCCACGTGGCTCCACTGAGGCCGTAATAATGCCTCAAGATCTGCTACGATCTGAGATCCTTTAATCTCACCGCCATCCATTACTATTAAGGTTTTCCCTCGTAAAATTTTCTTGGGGTCCTCTTTCTCTTTTTAGGTTACAATTTAATCCACCTTTGTGAGAGAGAATAATTTTAAATGCGGTCCTCATAACTCTTAATAATTCCCAGAAGGTCCTTTTGACACCCATTAACCCTAAGTAGGGTTTTAGCCCTTTTTGACTTCCATTTTCCCCTCTTAACTCAGTTACTAATTGATCAACATGAATTCATCCATAGAATTCATTCATTCCTTTTTAATATCTCAACTAATAATTATGAAAATACCCTTGGTAGCCCTAATTATACCCAACTAGGGCTTTTAACTTGTTTCTTGGTTTAATTACCAAGCTAAATAAAGGAATTAATATAAATCCAAGTATTCAAAGTTTGGGGAATCTTTTAACAAATTTAGAACTTTTGTTTCTCCAAATACAATTTCATTTTGATTATACCTTGGGGGTTTTTCCTCATTTTTTTTTCCAATTAAATAAAAAAAACAAAACCCAAAAAAAAATTTAATCCCTAAAAATTCTTGGGTTTTACACTATTTTAAAGCTATTGAATTATAGATCAAGGAAAAGAAATTGAGGGAACTGTTACACTTTGGAAGGCTATAGTTTCAATAAAAAGCATAATAAGTCTCACATATTTGTTACATTTGCCTACAATAAGAAGCTCCACATCATTCTCCCCATCAGAGTGCTCCCCTTACCTTCCTCAACATCAATAGGAGCAATAGCAAAACAAGGAAAAGAAACAAGAGAAGCAATCGGAGCAACTCTTGGTGACTGGTGAAAGATGTCAAGTAGGCCATCATTAGCATCTCTTCTATTGTTTGAGCATCCTATAAAAGATCTATTAGATGTAATAGATCTCACTAAAGGCTCGCTTGGTAACTCACATCTCTCATTGAACTTGTAGAGCTCAATGGTGTTTTGTTTTCTAGATTCATCCCACTCTTCATGTTGAGAAAGTAAATTTTACCTATCTATAAGTTTAAGAATATAACCCCATTTATCAAAAAAATAAAGTAAAAAAAAAATAAAACCTCATTTTACTAATATGAATGGTATGCTAATAGGACATCTATCACATCAACGTATGTTTGAACTTTTAAACATGATTCACTATCCATAAATATCAATAAAATTTTAATAAGAAAACATAATCTACTCAACAGAATATATTCGTTAGGATGAGATTATGTTTTGTTTGAAATTTTCATTTACTTCCAAACTACAATCAATTTAGATTTTACAACAAATGATTTTTGTGAAGATTATTTTTTTTACCCTTTAGTTAAACAGGGACATTACCAAGAATAAACTTGTTATACATAATTATGATTTTTTATAAACAACTCGTAATTACAATAAATTATTCCTGTGTACGTTATGAAAGTTTATTAAGAATTTAAATTTATAATTGTTAAATCCGTGAATTTTATTGGGAAATAAATATTTAAATTCTTTTACCGCGATTGGTGTTAAAGTGGGATTAAACGATTTATTTAAATTAAATGGAGATATAAAATTTTTATGGGTCTCAGAGGGACCTAATAATAATTTTGAAAGAAATGAGGACTTTAAAGAAATTTCCTCTCTCACAGGATTGGACCTGTACGAAATTTTGTAAGTGTTGAGGACCTATGGTAAATTTTCCGAGTGAAAATCTGTATAGAAATGGATGGACGGCTGAGATCAAAGGATCTCAGATGAGTCCCAATCACGGAGCATTCCTAAAGCTCTCGTAGGACCACGTGTCGAGCTGAGATGAAATCCATCTCAGTGAATACAAGATACGCAGGCACAAAGAAGGGGTGGGTAGGGGCGACCCCTACCGTATGCGGACCATTATTAACCGCTGATCCGAGAGGGTGTTTGATGCGAGGAAATAGGAAGAGATCTCGCCGTTGATTCGCTTTTAAATCATGACCTTTGATCTAGTAGGTGTTAGATCCTAGGCACGCGGGAGTTCGCGATCTCGGCCGTTGGTCGTGATCGAGGTAATCCTACCCTTCATCAACTGGACGCCCATCTCGAGGCGGCGCCACCCTCTCCTGGGCCATCCTAGTCAACGGTAGCTGAAGTCTCTTCTTCGCCGGCCGTTACGCTGCTGATGGAGGTCGGCTGGCCGCTAATCGGCAAAGCATTAATCGCCTGCCGCCCTTCCATCTCCAGCTGACCTATAAAGGAGAGGCCTCGCCTGAAATGGAGTACCGAAGCTGCAGGAGAACGAAGCTACGGTAAGGTACTCCCGCAGCGGCGCTCGAGGAGTTTGAAGAGAGGAAGAAGCTTGCCGTGAAGCCGAAGTTGAGTTCGCGGTGGTGCAAAGGATCATTCACCGGAGGTGGAGAGGGCGGAGACACTGGAGAACGACGTGTAGTTTCCCGGAGTCGCGACCGAGCTCACCGGAGAAGAAACAGAACGCGTTTACCGGCGACACCAACACTCCCAGCATCGACAAACCCCTCGGTGAGTATCCAAAACTCAGAGAGTAGTTTAGAGGCGTTCTCGCATTCATGTTGTCGACGGTGAGAGCTCGCCGGGGAAGGGGAAGTACCGGCCGGGAGATTGTTGGTTCTTCGTTGAAAGAGAAGACCGGTGGCGCCAAGAGAGTGGTCGGCCGTGGTCGCAAGGTCGTTTGTCGGCTACGAGCTCCCACCAGGCGGCATGGTGGTGGTAGGAGAAGGGTCTCATGCCGGCCAACTCGGCCTAGAGAAGAGAGAGAGAAGGATCATAGGTTGAAGAAGATGATAAAAATAAAAAATTAATTAAATCTAATAGTAATGCTTTTAATTAGAGTTCGTGACTATAGTGGTGTGACAAAATAATTATTTAAATAAAACCTAGATAGGGTGACATTTACATTAGAAGCTTTTCTCTCTTTTTAATTAAAATAATAGCTAATTATTATTTTAAATATAAATAACAATTAGCTAGCTATGGTAATAAAATGAGGAACTATGGACTTGTGACCATAGGTTAAAGTTAATGAAAATTAACTTAGAGTGACAAGTGATAATTAGATAAAATGAAATAATTATTTGAAGACTATGGTATGTGACATATAATTAATTTATTAAGTGATAAATTAGTTATAAGGTAGTGTGACACATCCATAACTATCAACTATGGATATAGTCTCAAATGATTTTGAAACCATAGAGTGTGACAAATTATTAACATGATTAATAATTTGAAAACTATAGTTGAAAGGTTAATTAATCAATGAAATTGATTAAAGGTAAATACCAAGGGAGTGACGTATGCTCAAATAACCCCATTAAAGGTGTCTAAGATTGAAGGTTATTATTAAGTTTGGAAATATAAGGTTTTAATAAAAGATTAAAACCTTAGTAATATTTTATTAATAGTACTAACACTATTAATCAAATAGTTATATAGTTTTTCGGTAACTATATGGAACTATGACTATGTGACATAATAATTGAATAATTATTATTATGAAGTATGAAATGGGATAATTAGAAATTAACTAATTTCTTAAATTGGATAAATCGGTGAGTGATGTAAAATATTTAGTAAGGAAACTAAATGACCAAAAAAGCCCTTTAGGGGACTAAGGTCAACATAAACGCGTAAATGGGCTTGAAATGGGACCAACTTATCTAGAGTTGACCCGGTAAGGCCCAAATGAATCTACAAGTCAACTAAGGCCACTTTGAACCGGGGGATAAGGACTGGTAACCCGAGAGATGGTCCCTAGGGACCCAAGTTAGTGGGCCTAAGCCCAATAGGGGACGATAGGCATGCATGGTCATATAGAGAGACGGAAATTATTGGACAATAACTCTAACAAACCACTATATGCCAGCTTACTCTCGGGGAGACGTAAGGCATTTCTAAGGAGACCGGGGAAGACATTTAGTCTCTTTAGAGGTAAGTTCACTTGCCTAGTTTCCACCCGTAACAGGATTTCTTGGATTTGCAATGTATCTTATTAAATGCCCTTCCAAGCCATACATGCTATTCATATATGTTTTGAACTCGTTAAGCATGTATGTTTGTTTACTGGACGCTGGTGTCCCTATTTGTTATGTTCTCTTGCTGGACTCGGTGGAGCTAGGGAAGCTCCAATTTAGGGAACGTTAGTGGATAGGACCCCTCGACTTTCCTCGATGACCCTACCAGAGAAACAAATCTCGGAGGTCTCACTGTCAGTGGGCATACGGTACAATGACCGTGTTAGCACACGTAAGAAGAGGTAGTTCTACCGATCTCTTATTTGGAGAGTCAAGTGACCATCTAGGTCATATTTATATCCAAAAAGTCGGACATCTTGGTAGGGAGTAAACTCTCGAGTCTCTTAGAACTCACTACATGAGCCTCGAGGGCTTTTTGTAGCAAGGTGAGTCGCACTTGACTTGTTTGTGGTAGACTCCTAGGACTTTGTTGTTGATTCTATGATCCCGTTGATCGCCATTTTTGTTTTGATGACACTTTGTGACTTGCGAGGGTACCTACCGAGCTTTCCCTACGAAAGCTCACGTATTTTTCTCTTTTCCTCCTTTTACAGATTCCGAGGTTTAAAGGGGGAAGAAGCTTAAGGAGAGGGACTCCGGGAGACCAAGGTTTTTTGGAGTCTCAGTTATATTTATTTTCTATAAACTTTGTTATTTGTAGGACCCGTATAGGGACCGGACTTCTTTAGGGCCTATGGACCCTAATGACTCTATGTTCTTATGAACTTGAGTTTGTGTTTATTTATGGATTGTTATCTGCTTATCACATTTTTAGGCCTTGTATTGGAGTTGAGTTTATCTCTTCTTAATCACGGCGGTCTGATTAACGATGCTTTCGAGGTCAGGAATCCAATTAGGAAGCGTTACAATAATAATCATGATAAATTTAACGCTAGCCATTTGACATTGAATTAACTTGTTATGATCCAAAAAAAAATCTAAAAAGTTAGAACTTTTCTTCCTATAAAATTTTGAGGGAAAACAATTACTAATATAGGAAATTGTTAATGGAAGTAAGACTTTTTTATGGCAAAGAAAAATTAATAAACTCCCTCTCTTTGTTAAAAAAAGCAATTAGAAAAAAACTTGTTTTAAAACATACATAACTCTTTTATTAAAAGCTTTGACCCCTTGCTTATCGATACAAATGTATAAAGTAAAAAATATGTTTTACAGATCTTGTAAATAAAATAAAATGAAAATAATAATGTTAATAAATATTGTTCAAATCATGGAAAGAAAAAAACATTTCCTCGATATTTAAACAATGCTCCCAATTTGGGGTAAGGGCTGATAGTTGAAATCAATAGTTATTGGAAAATAAAAATTTGGTGAATATGTCAAAATATTACAATCATTTGTGAAGCCGTTCTTCATTCTCTCGGCAACCATTTTTATATTCAAGTCCTCCATATTATCCAAGGTCAAAAGAGAATATAAAAATAAAAAAATGAGAAAAAAGGGATTAAAGTAGGTTGGGATAAGATAATTTATAGATTAAAATGGATAGAAGAGAAAAGCCAACATATGATAGTTTAGGGAACACAATACAACTATCAAGATCAAAAAGCATACAACCTAAAGCCAATGGTTGCCTTTTTAGTGTTGATGGTTGGCGCCACTGCTGGATTAGAATTAAGCCTCGAGGTTTGAAAATGTTGTGACTCCATCGACATTTATATAAAAATATTTAATGCTAATATTTCTTAGGAAGCGGTGGACGCTCTCCTCGTGATCCTAACCCAAGAAAGGAGTGATGTGATAGTTTTTGTCCTAAGTAGACTCAATTTATATTTGAAATGAATATATATGGTATGTTCTTAAGCACAATAGAAATGCAATAAAAAGAATACAATTATATCAAATATATAATCATTAAATAAACTTTAGAATAAATAGGAGAAAATTTAATAATGTAAAATAAGTGCAGAATATTAATAATTTTTGTAACACCCTTATCCCTTTCAGGACCCAGGTGTCACACCAGCCAGATCTAGGGCATGAACCCTAAACCTAAGGCTGTAATCTGCTAATTACTGGGAAAAATAACAAGCGGAAGGTAATTAAGCAACTTATTATAACAACTCCTCAAAGATAGTTATTGTTATACAAGACCAAATAAAATATTGTATGGGACATAGATCTCACAACACTCATAAATAGATAACAGGACATCTAAACTTCGAGTCGAGCCGACTCACTGACATCTCCTCTACTGCATTGATCGGGCGACTTTGATAGAAGTACCCCTGTCTAACTTCCTGCGAAAACAATGTCAAGAAGAGAGGGCTGAGCATCTTTGGAGCTCAAAGGAGCGTAAACAACCTCGTCGGGTATAACTGTATTCGTATAAAAAAATAATAAAGTCAGAATTAAAACCGCTCAGTAAAACACGAATAGAAAATACTGAATGAAAAATACTGAAAACTGTTCTGAATACTGCGCAAGTAAACATTGATCCATGTATTCTCTTAAATGCATATCTGAGTTTCTGTTTCTCTGTTCTTGTGAATCAAAATGAAACCGACATTCCCCCTGGGTAATCTGTACCTGTGCCCTCTTTCTCTCTGAGATGATCTCTATCTCTAGAAGGCGAGGAACGCGGCATCATCTGATACACAAGACTATTCTCTGACTACACATCTACTTCAATACTGCATGGCCAGCAACCAACAAGTATATCTGATACTGAGGTTGAGTATATATACGTACACTGAGCATCCCAAAAGGGGTTGGAAAGGGGGGGTTTGATTTTATAAAAGGATTAAAGCCACTAATGGTCCCCATATTTTGACCCAATGTTCATTTTCGTCCTTGTATTCAAAAAATATTCGTTACGGTCCCTGTATTTTGATGTATTTGTTCGAATTGGTCCCCTGCCGACGTCGCCACGCTTTGATACGCTTTGAATACATATATATTTTATCTTTGGCGTGGCGGTACCGACGTGGCGTGCTGACGTGGCTCAGAAATCAAATGTAAACAAAAAAATGTTGACGTGGCGTGCCAAAGATGCCGACGTTGGATGGCCGACGTTGTGGCATGCCACGTGGAAGGGAAAAAAATAAAAAAAAATGCAAAAAAACTCAGAAAAATTAGCAAAAAAATATAAAAATATTTAAAAAAAATCAGAAAAATAGGGAAAATAGGGAAAAAAATATAAAAAATTCAGAAAAAATAAGAAAAATTCAGAAAAAATTCAGAAAAATATTTAAAAAATAATAAAAATTTGAAAAAAAAAATAAAAAATTGAATAGAAATTCAGAAAAAATCCAAAAAATTTCAAAAAATATAAAAAATGAAAAAAAATTCAGAAAAATTCAGGAAAATTCAGAAAAATCAGGGGAAAGCCTTGACACACATTTACTCTATTAATCATTTAACAAAAATTTACTATATTAATTATATAACAAAACTTTATTTTATTAATCTATTAACCAAGAAACTTTATTAATGATGTAAAAATATGAAAAAAAAAATTTAAAAATAGGAAAAAAAAGACAAATCAGAAAAAAAAATTACAAACTTTATTAATTATTTTTTGAATTTTTTCAGATTTTTTCAGAATTTCAGAAAAATCGGGGGAAAGCCTTGACACACATTTACTCTATTAATCATTTAACAAAAATTTACTATATTAATTATATAACAAAACTTTATTTTATTAATCTATTAACCAAGAAACTTTATTAATTATATAAAAATATGAAAAAAATTATAAAATAGGAAAAGAAGACAAATCAGAAAAAAAGTTTTGTTATATAATTAATATAGTAAATTTTTAAATTTTTTTTCATATTTTTATATAATTAATAAAGTTTCTGGGTTAATAGATTAATAAAGTAAAGTTTTGTTATATAATTAATATAGTAAATTTTTGTTAAATGATTAATAGAGTAAATGTGTGTCAAGGCTTTCCCCCGATTTTTCTGAAATTCAGAAAAAATCTGAAAAAATTCAAAAAATAATTAATAAAGTTTGTAATTTTTTTTTTTCTGATTTGTCTTTTTTTTTCCTATTTTTTAAATTTTTTTTCATATTTTTACATCATTAATAAAGTTTCTTGGTTAATAGATTAATAAAATAAAGTTTTGTTATATAATTAATATAGTAAATTTTTGTTAAATGATTAATAGAGTAAATGTGTGTCAAGGCTTTCCCCCGATTTTTCTGAATTTTCCTGAATTTTTCTGAATTTTTTTTCATTTTTTATATTTTTTGAAATTTTTTGGATTTTTTCTGAATTTCTATTCAATTTTTTATTTTTTTTCAAATTTTTATTATTTTTTAAATATTTTTCTGAATTTTTTCTGAATTTTTCTTATTTTTTCTGAATTTTTTATATTTTTTTCCCTATTTTCCCTATTTTTCTGATTTTTTTAAATATTTTTATATTTTTTTGCTAATTTTTCTGAGTTTTTTTGCATTTTTTTTATTTTTTTCCCTTCCACGTGGCATGCCACGTCAGCATGCTGACATGGCACGCCACGTCAGCATTATTTTGTTTACATTTGATTTCTGAGCCACGTCAGCACGCCACGTCAGCATAAAGTATATATGTATTCAAAGCGTATACCAATAAGCCTAATACAAGACTGTGGACCAATTCGAACAAATACATCAAAATACAGGGACCGTAACGAATATTTTTTGAATACAAGGACGAAAATGAACATTGGGTCAAAATATAGGGACCATTAGTGGCTTTAATCCTTTATAAAAGGAAGTAAAAACAGATAGTTCGCCATTTTTGAAAAGAGAATTAAATCACCCCTATCATAACTCAAATATTGTCAGACTTCTCAGCTCTTCACGAGCCACTCTGGTCTATACAAGTATTTTCAATAGAATGTAGTCTTTCGTATCTGTAAACTATTTCTTTTCTGTTACTGATTACTAAGCATGAAATGGTTTATAAAACTCTATAAACTTTTACGAAACCCAAGGTTCATGCTTTTAAAACTGAAAACTGTGTCGTATAAAAATACGGTAAAACTAGCAAACTGTACAGGTAGATTTCCCCTCACCTGAGTCTGGTCCGAGCTTAGATCTGGCTCGGTCCTTCGGCAGCGGCGGACTTGCCTTTGCCCTTTCCTTTCCCTGATGATTGAAATACGAATTCTATAAATACGGAGTCCGTATTCTTGGCTCGTACTCTAATTAAAATTCGATAGAATACGGTAAACTTATTAAACTATCTAAGCATGATTTCTATTTAAAATTTAATACACGCTTCTAAGGTATAAGAATACGAATTGTACTCGTATCTCTCCATACTTCTACAAATCCTCACTTAACTTAATTATCACTTTCCTTAACTTAACATCTAGCATATTAAGCAAGGAAATGAAGATAATTAATTAACTAAGCATGGAAGCATGACTAATCTCTAATAAAGTCTTAACTTCTATAGATTTTCAAGAAAAATCTGGCAAAGACTCCTCCTTTATTTGTAGGGCTCCCGAATTACTACAAGCATTCATCTACCATAACATGGAAATTAATCATATCACTCATGAACATACATAATTAACATTATTTCAAGCCCTAATCCCCATTCAATTTCATAATTCCTAATCTCTTTCCTTTGAAAGTGAGAACATCACCAATGCTCTAATGACTTATAATCATCTAGATCCAAAGCTCACCTTGAGCTCTGCATTGCGATCCTCCTTGGGGAGATGCGACTCTGGAGTCCTTTGCCGGGACGAGGAGGAAATGCCACCAACTCTGGAGGCGTTATCATTGTCGGCAGCGGTGTAGTTGTATTTGTGGGCATTCAGGAGAGCGCAGGGCGCAGCCAAGGCGCGCGCGTCTTGGTGCGTCGCGTCTTGAGATGTGGCCGCTGGCCAGCGTGGGGGTCTGACCGGCGTTCTTACCGGTGGCAGGCGGCTGGAGCGGGCTCCGGGCGTGCGATGAAGAGGGAGCTCCGCTGGCGGCGCCGAACTGAAGGGGCGACGGCGCGAGGGGAAGTCCGCGAGGCGTGCACACGCGGTGAAAGTATGATTGCTGGTATTTGCCGGCTCGAAAGCCAGCGTCGGGCGAACTCTGGCGTCGATGAGCCGCGCCGCGTGAGGAAAGCTGGCCAGGTGGCGCAGGGATCAATGGCGGCGGTGGTGATGATCGCTCGCCGGTGTGAGCTAGGGCACGAGGATGGTAGGCTGAACTAGATCGGGAGAGAGAGTGAGGAGAAATCCTTTTTCATTCTCTCTCTCTATCTTTCCTTATATATATAAAGAATATCAATTATTACTATTCCTTATGATAACTTATAATTTAATTTACTTATTAAAATATCTTATCTATTTAAAAGAACTCAATTAAATAAAATTATCTTCCACTACAAGCCACACATCTTTTCGTCGATCCTATCTTCTTATCGCGTCCAATGAGGGCTTACTCATCGATATTCTATGGCTCGTCTCTAACTTCAGGGCTCGGATCCAGGGAATCCCGTCGGGCGATTTTAATCTTAGTAACACGGGCCTAGCATCAGATCACGGTGCGCCTTTCTCTCCACCTGCATCCATGAATCTCGGCTTTTGACTCGCCAGATCTACTTTATCGGTACTCTATCTTTTGTCCGATATTCCTACTTAATTAATCTGGATTAATTAAGATTTAATTAATCTCTGGTTTAATTAATCTAACTCGGCTGACCATCCATCTCCAACTATTATATATATCTCTGGCCTGGCCCAATAAGGCCTCCTCTGGGCCCTATAGTTGCGAGTCTGGATTTCGGTCCATTAATTTCTGATTTTCTTTAATCTTGAGGTTAAAACAATTAATCTGGTTTCGAAGCTAATTAACCTCATTTAAATTTTTTTTTGAAAATTTACTGAAATGGACATAGAAAATTCTGGGATGTTACAATTTTGTAATTCAAATATGGTAAAAAGACAAAAAAAAACGTATTTTTTTTTTCAATTTCAATTTATACCCACTTTAAAAGACAACCTTTAACGCCTTGGTCAATAAATTTGAAAAGGTGCTCGTAACAAATGTATTAGAGATATGGTATCGAAAAGTCATAGTATTATCAGCCATTGTAACTCTTTAATTTTTTCTTTTTGTCTAAATAAAACTTTCTCTTTGTTAACAATTTTTAAAAGTAAAATTTCCTTATTCCTTTGTTTTCCCAATATAAATAATTTTGTTCATGAAAGTCAACATCAAAAAATATTAACATAATCACTTGTTTTTATAACCATTCATCACCATTGTTTATGTTTTAACAACCAACAAGCTGCTTTTGGGGAAGTAAAATGTCGTAACCCTCGTGCAAGACTGAAACTATTTTAAAAGCTTTTGAATTATAGATCAAGGAAAAGAAATTGAGGGAACTGTTACACTTTTGGAAGGCTATAGTTTCAATAAAAAGCATAGTAAGTCTCACACATATTTGTTACATTCACGACAATAAGAAGCTCCACATCATTCTCCCTATCGAAAGTGCTCCCTTATCTTCCTCAACATCAATAGGAGCAATAGCAAAACAAGGAAAAGAAACAAGAGAAGCAATCGGAGACAACTCTTGGTAGCGATCGTGAAAAGATGTCAAGTAGGCCATCATTAGCATCTCTTCTATTGTTTGAGCATCCTAAAAAGATCTATTAGATGTAATAGATCTCACTAAAGGAAAACTTCGCTTGGTAACTCACATCTCTCATTGAACTTGTAGAGCTCAATGGGTGTTTGTTTCTAGATTCATCCCACTCTTCATGTTGAGAAAGTAAATTTTACCTATCTATAAGTGAAGAATATAACCCCATTTATCAAAAAATAAAGTAAAAGAAATAAAACCTCATTTTACTAATATGAATGGTATGATAATAGGACATCTATCACATCAGCGTATGTTTGAACTTTTTAAACATGATTTACTATCCATAAATATCAATAAAATTTTAATAAGGAAACATAATCTACTCAACAGAATATATTCGTTTGGATGAGATTATGTTTGGTTTGAAAATTTTCATTTACTTCAAACTACAATCAATTTAGATTTTACAACAAAAGATTTTTGTAGAAGATTATTTTTACCCTTTAGTTAAGCGGGGACATTACCAAGAATAAACCTCGTTATACATAATTATGATTTTTATATAAACAACTTCGTAATTACAATAAATTATTCAGGTATGCGTTATGAAAGTTTATTAAAATTTAAATTTATAATAATCATAATAAATTTACTTAGTGATCATTTGACATTAATGAATTAACATGTTATGATCCACCAAAAATCTCAAAGTTAGAAGTTTTCTTCCTATAAAATTATGAGGGAAAACAATTACTAATATAGGAAATTGTTAATTGAAGTAAGACTTTTTATGGCAAAAGAAAAATTGATAAACTCCCTCTCTTTATTAAACAAAGCAATTAGAAAAAAACTTTGTTTTAAAAACATGCATAACTCATTTATTAAAAGCTTTGACCCTTTGCTTATCGATACAAATGTATAAAGTAAAAAATATGTTTTACAGATCTTGTAAATAAAATAAAATGAAAATAATAATGTTAACAAATATTGTTCAAATCATGGAAAGAAAAAAAATATTTCCTCGATATTTAAACAACGCTCCCAATTTGGGATAAGGGCTGATAGTTGAAATCAATAGTTATTGAAAAAAAAAAAATTTGGTGAATATGTCAAAATATTACAATCATTTGTGAAGCCGTTCTTCATTCTCTCGGCAACCATTTTTATATTCAAGTGCTCCATATTATCCAAGGTCAAAAGAGAATATAAAAATAAAAAAATGAGAATAAAGGGATTAAAGTAGGTTGGGATAAGATAATTTATAGATTAAAATGGATAGAAGAGCAAAGCCAACATATGATAGTTTAGAACACAATACAACTATCAAGATCGAGGAAAGCATACAACCTAAAGCCAATGGTTTGCCTTTTAGTGTTGTTGATGGTTGCTTGCTGGCCGTTGGATTGGAATTAAGCCTCAGGGTTTGAAAATGTTGTGACTCAATGCGACATTTATATAAAAATATTTAATGCTAATATTTCTTAGGAAGCGGTGACGCTCTCGTATCCTAACCCAAGAAAGGAGTGATGATATAGTTTATTGTCCGAAGTAGACTCCCGACTTATATTTGAAATGAATATATATGGTATGTTCTTAAGCACAGTAGATATGCAATAAAAAAAATACAATTATATCAAATATATAATCATTAAATAAACTTTAGAATAAATAGGAGAAAATTTAATAATGTAAAATAAGTGCAGAATATTAATAATTTTGTAATTCAAATATGGTAAAATGACAAAAAAAACGTATTTTTTTTTCAATTTCAATTTATACCCACTTTAAAAGACAACCTTTAACGCCTTGGTCAATAAATTTAAAAAGATATCAGAACCAAATGATTATTAGAGATATGGTATCGCCGAAAGTCATAGTATTATTCGCTATCATTTGTAACTCTTTAATTTTTTCTTTTTGTCAAAATCAAACTTTCTCTTGTTAACAATTTTTAAAAGTATAATTTCCTTATTCCTTTGTTTTCCGAATATAAATAATTTTGTTCATGAAAGTCAACATCAAAAATATTAACATAATCACTTTTTTTTATAACCATTCATCACCATTGTTTATGCTTTAACAACCAACAACTGTTTTTGGTGGAAGCAAATCAGAACCCTCAGGCAAGACTGAAACTATTTTAAAGCTATTGAATTATAGATCAAGGAAAAGAAATTGAGGGAACTGTTACACTTTGGAAGGCTATAGTTTCAATAAAAAGCATAGTAAGTCTCACACATTTGTTTACATTTGCCAACAATAAGAAGCTCCACATCATTCTCCCCATCGAGTGCTCCCCTTATCATCCCTCAACATCAATAGGAGCAATAGCAAAACAAGGAAAAGAAAAAAGAAGAAGCAATCGGAGCAACTCTTGGTGGTTGGTGAAAGATGTCAAGTAGGCCATCATTAGCATCTCTTCTATTGTTTGAGCATCCTATAAAAGATCTATTAGATGCAATAGATCTCACTAAAGGCTAAACGCTTGGTAACTCACATCTCTCATTGAACTTGTAGAGCTCAATGGTGTTTGTTTCTAGATTCATCCCACTCTTCATGTTGAGAAAGTAAATTTTACCTATCTATAAGCGAAGAATATAACCCCATTTATCAAAAAAATAAAGTAAAAAAAAATAAAACCTCATTTTACTAATATGAATGGTATGCTAATAGGACATCTATCACATCAACGTATGTTTGAACTGTAACACCCGCCCCGAAATAAATAAGGATTTTTATTTATTTATTTCTAAAATTTATTAAATAGTAATTTAATATAGTAAACGATGAAATTTGGGAAAATTTCTAAGTATTAATCGAGCAAGATTAATAAAGTATTAATTAGTCCAGATTAAATATTGAGAGGGAAACAGACAAAAGTTAGAGTCCCGGGAAAAGTGGATCTGGTCGGGGACAAAGACGACTATATGATGCCACAGTGGACCCGTGACTAAATGAATTGACTAAAGACCGAGATTTACGGATCCAAGCCGGGTACGAGAATGAGGGAATTATTACAGTGGGCGCCAGTTTAAATAAATGCATTCACCCGTAAATGAATAGTAGCCACGTGACAACTTTAGGATTTAAATAATTATAGTAATGAGTAATGGTGTCACTTTAATAATGGATGAGAGGAGAGAGAGAGAGAGAGAGTAAAGCAATTACTCTCATTTCCCTCTCCCACGATCCCTAAATTCCTCATGCTTGCGTCGACCCTCGCGCGGCCCTACCCACGCTTGAGCGGACCTACCTCACGTGGCCGGCCCAAATTGACCCGTGTCCCAGCGCCCAGCGCCTCGGCCACTGGCGCGCCCTTGCGTGCGCCACAACCGCAGCGCCCTAGCGGCGTCACGAGCACCACGCTGGTGGAGCCAGCCCGAGCCCTCAGCGGCCTCCGCCAAGCCAGCTTCTTGCGTCCGTCCGGTAGTTCAGCGCTGAAACCTCGCACCAGCACGCCGCGCCGACCCTGCCACCTTCTGGCCGACCTACCTCCCCACGAGTGAGCTTCGGCTTTGCGGCCGTCGGGCGACTCAGCCCGTAGCCGGCAGCCTCGGCGCCCTGGCGTCGCCTAGCGGCCCGCGCAGATCCCGCTTGCCCCCTGTACGCAGCAGCCGGGCGAAGTCGTTCAGCCCTACGGCGCCGTCGCGTGAGCTTCTCCCTACCGCCCGAGCGAGCCCTCTGCAGGCCCCGGACTGCGCAGATGAAGGAGTCTTCTTCTCTAGCGGCGGTGGTGCCTATAGGGAGTCAAGGTACAAGAGATTGAGGATTTAAATTTGGAATGAGATTAACTTGAGGAGGGATGTATAATGTTAATGAGTTAGAAGCATGTTGATATAGTGTAGAGTCAAATGAATTATGATTATAGACTAATTGCCATGTATTCATGTGAGTTATATGGATGTGTGAATTTTTGAAATCCAAGTGTATTGGATTTCTTTTGTGGAATGTTTGTATAATTTTTAGGGGCCCTCTAAATAGAGGAGAGTCTTTGCCCGAATTTTAAGTAGAAAATCTTAAGTAAATTATAGATGATTTAATCTCTATGCTCATGCGTAGCAATTGATTCTTCTTAAAGAGCATGTTATGAAATTTAAATTGAGCTTAGGATGATTAGAGCTAAATCTTTTAAATGAACAATTCCGTATTTCCATGTTTTAGAAATACGAATTTCATGTGAAGAGAAATGCATTACTTGATTTAACTTGATGGAAATCATGCATTACTCTAACGAGTCTAATTGGAGTGTCGAGATAAGAATCTGATTTTAAGTATTCCTTAACTTTTATATTTATTTCATCGTTATTCTTAGCGATAGAACTAAAAGCTATGAGAGGGTAATCATAGTATTTATGAGCTTTAGGAACATGTATTGGATGTTAAGTGAAAATACATGCTTAATCCTCCATTAGTTGTATAACATTTGATTATATTGTAGGGGGAGCATGTTTAGAAGCCCCAATCTACCCCAAGGATGGAAGTGGTTACATCTCATATTATGAGTAAATTCATCCCGGTTATAACATACCTGCATTATTAGTCATCTATTATGAAGACATGGAATTCATAATAAGTAAAAAAGGATGCCTAAAAGAGGGATCTTAAGCACATTGGATAACTCTTGAGGGATTAGATTTCATTCATTGTGCTAGTAAAGATAGATATTTAAGTATTCTCTTGGTTGGTGCGTTATAGACCCTTATTGAACACTTAAATTATCTTTTCATTGACTATTGATGTTACAAACATGAATTTTGTTGCTATCGAATTAGTATGTTTTCAAAGCAGTTTAATTACCAAATAAGAGGATGGAAGGTGTTGAGTCTTTTGGTATTGTGTCCACACTTCCTTGGATCAAGAATAGGTGTGATCAATTGCAAAACATTTTAAAGTGTTGAACTCAAGGAATGGACAAAATGCAGGAATTACTGTAGCACTGCAGGACATTGGAGTTTGGTTCTTTTAAGCGAGCTATATGGTGATGGTAGTGAACCCCAATTTTGATCGAAATGAAAGTGTATATTGGGAAGATGATGTACTTGGAGTTTGAGATGGAATGATAAAGATTTAGAGCTTCAATTTGATGTTTTGATTCCTAGTTTTCGTGATTCTTGTAGCTACAAATAAAGAGGGAACTATAAATTCTAACGTGTTCAAAAGGGCTGGAATACAATTCGATGCGTCCCAATAGTTCGGTGTATATTTAAACTAAGGAAAATAATGTGGGCATGTGATTAGGGGCCCGATTCATCGGTTATATATTAAAAGTGACTTTTGGTAAACTCACGATTAGGGTAATTATATGCATGTAATGCATTCAAATTGATATGAAATGTTATGTGATGAACATTTACCATGTTTAAGGCGTGGTGAGGCGGTCTAGGACCGGGAATTTGGGAGGATCGGGCCCAGTAGGCCCTAGAGCGAAAAAAGGTAGGATATGCATTAGCGAAGATGCTGTGAGTATTTCTAACTCATAGTATTCTCTTGATTCTTGTTGTTCTTTGTGCTAAATGGATGTTGGAGTCCATCTTTTTGATACATGCTAAATGCATTTGACATGTTATGCTTCTTTGCATTTGTTTGAGCTTGTATCTTTTGATATGATCTGCTTTGAGGGAGTACCCCTTGACATCCTTCTTGTGTTGTTGGGGGATGGCCAGGAGGTGGTACTCCATGGCATATGGCCAGTGGGAGTGATACTCCATGGCATATGGCCAGCGGAGTACCCTCTGGCATCCCACTTGCACCTGGGATGAGTGAGGGGTGGTACTCCATAGCTTGATGCTGTCGATATTCTATTCCTTGCATTAAATATTCTCTCCTTCTACCTTGCTTTGATTTTTGTACTCTTATTTCCTTGAGAGGTTCCCAATACATATTCGAGATGGGCTTCCTCATATGTATCGGTTTTATATCTCGCGGAGATTGTTGCTTTCATGTTTTCAAATGCGTATTTAAGTAGAGTTTACTCCTTAGATGCGTATTGGCTTCCAATCTCGATGAGATCTTTGATCATTGTATATTCAAGATGTTGCTACCTTGGATATATATGTATACATTGTTAGGTATTAGTACTATCAATCTCTTACTTTCGTGCATGATACATCGGACGGAGACCACTGGCGAGGGGTGTATAATATCAGCCACCGCCACAGCGGAGGGCGTGTAATATCGGCCACGAGCACTTGGTGCTCCATCGGACGGAGACCCCGGCAGAGGGTGTATAATATCAGCCACGGCTCGGTCGAGGCGGTATTTTACGGCCATGTGCACATGTTTGCTATAAGCGTAGCGGCTTAGGCGAGAAGGCGATACCGATGGTGTGCGTAGATGTAAATGAACATCTTAGTATCACATATGCCGAGTTTGAGTACATCCGTGGATTTATCCACATTCAAGTGATTTGTTATTTCTTTGGTGATGTTATTATGTGCATATTTGTACTTCTTTTATTTCGGTTCTTTCCTAGTGGCTTTCGCCACCTTTATTGATTTATTTCTGCGATCCCTCTTTGGGCCTTTCTTTGGCTCATGCACTTGATGGATGTTTTTCTCGGGTGACAATGAGGGAGTAGGGTCGAGGGACTAGATGAGGACCTTACTTGAGGTAGCTAGGAGGCGGAAATTCAGGGAGAGAGAGCTTCAGCGGGATCAACCTACTTGGCGATGGGGATATGTTGGTGAGGGTTTGCGAGACCCTATTCCTTTACAGTGAGAGTTGTCATTGGGACCTGCTAGGGTTTTATAAAAACCTTATATGTATTTCTTCCGCTGATTTATAATTTAAACTCTGATTTAATTATCTGCTTATGTTACTTAGCCTTGCGTGCTTCTAGGGGCGACCCTATAAGCCTTGTGGCGTTCTCAGCGTGTGAGAGGCGAGGATCCGAGGTTGAGGCGTGACATGAACTTTTAAACATGATTCACTATCCATAAATATCAATAAAATTTTAATAAGAAAACATAATCTACTCAACAGAATATATTCGTTAGGATGAGATTATGTTTTGTTTGAAATTTTCATTTACTTTCAAACTACAATCAATTTAGATTTTACAACAAATGATTTTTGTGAAGATTATTTTTTTACCCTTTAGTTAAACAGGGACATTACCAAGAATAAACTTGTTATACATAATTATGATTTTTTATAAACAACTTCGTAATTACAATAAATTATTCCGGTAATGCGTTATGAAAGTTTATTAAGAATTTAAATTTATAATAATAATGATAAATTTAACTTGATCATTTGACATTGAATTAACTTGTTATGATCAACAAAAAATCTCAAAGTTAGAACTTTTCTTCCTATAAAATTATGAGGGAAAACAATTACTAATATAGGAAATTGTTAATTGAAGTAAGACTTTTTTATGGCAAAGAAAAATTAATAAACTCCCTCTCTTTATTAAACAAAGCAATTAGAAAAAAACTTGTTTTAAAACATGCATAACTCATTTATTAAAAGCTTTGACCCTTTGCTTATCGATACAAATGTATAAAGTAAAAAATATGTTTTACAGATCTTGTGAATAAAATAAAATGAAAATAATAATGTTAACAAATATTGTTCAAATCATGGAAAGAAAAAAAACATTTCCTCGATATTTAAACAACGCTCCCAATTTGGGGTAAGTGCTGATAGTTGAAATCAATAGTTATTGGAAAAAAAAAAATTTGGTGAATATGTCAAAATATTACAATCATTTGTGAAGCCGTTCTTCATTCTCTCGGCAACCATTTTTATATTCAAGTCCTCCATATTATCCAAGGTCAAAAGAGAATATAAAAATAAAAAAATGAGAAAAAAGGGATTAAAGTAGGTTGGGATAAGATAATTTATAGATTAAAATGGATAGAAGAGCAAAGCCAACATATGATAGTTTAGAACACAATACAACTATCAAGATCAAAAAGCATACAACCTAAAGCCAATGGTTGCCTTTTAGTGTTGATGGTTGCGCGCCGTTGGATTAGAATTAAGCCTCCAGGTTTGAAAATGTTTGTGACTCCATACGACATTTATATATAAAATATTTAATGCTAATATTTCTTAGGAAGCGGTGGCAGCTCTAGTATCCTAACCCAAGAAAGGAGTTATGAGATAGTTTTTTGTCCGAAGTAGACTCCCGACTTATATTTGAAATGAATATATATGGTATGTTCTTAAGCACAATAGAAATGCAATAAAAAGAATACAATTATATCAAATATATAATCATTAAATAAACTTTAGAATAAAAAGGAGAAAATTTAATAATGTAAAATAAGTGCAGAATATTAATAATTTTATAATTCAAATATGGTAAAAAGACAAAAAAAACGTATTTTTTTTTTCAATTTCAATTTATACCCACTTTAAAAGACAACCTTTAACGCCTTGGTCAATAAATTTGAAAAGGTATCGTAACAACAAGATATTAGAGATATGGTATCGAAAGTCATAGTATTCTTGTCATGTAACTCTTTAATTTTTCTTTTTGTCTAAATCAAACTTTCTCTTGTTAACAATTTTAAAAGTAAAATTTCCTTATTCCTTTGTTTTTCCCAATATAAATAATTTTGTTCATGAAAGTCAACATCAAAAATATTAACATAATCACTTGTTTTTATAACCATTCATCACCATTGTTTATGCTTTAACAACCAACAAGCATTTTTTTTTTGGGGAAGCAAATCGGAACCCTCGAGGCAAATTTGAGAAACTATTTTAAAGCTATTGAATTATAGATCAAGGAAAAGAAATTGAGGGAGCTATTACACTTTGGGAAGGCTATAGTTTCAATAAAAAGCATAGTAAAGTCTCACATATTTGTTACATTTGCCTACAATAAGAAGCTCCACATCATTCTCCCCATCAGTGCTCCCCTTATCTTCCCTCAACATCAATAGGAGCAATAGCAAAACAAAAGGAAAAGAAACAAAGAGAAGCAATCGGAGACAACTCTTGGTGGTGGTGAAAGATGTCAAGTAGGCCATCATTAGCATCTCTTCTATTGTTTGAGCATCCTATAAAAGATCTATTAGATGCAATAGAGTCTCACTAAAAGGCTCGCTTGGTAACTCACATCTCTCATTGAACTTGTAGAGCTCAATGGTGTTTGTTTCTAGATTCATCCCACTCTTCATGTTGAGAAAGTAAATTTTACCTATCTATAAGCGAAGAATATAACCCCATTTATCAAAAAAATAAAGTAAAAAAAAATAAAACCTCATTTTACTAATATGAATGGTATGCTAATAGGACATCTAAAACATCAACGTATGTTTGAACTTTTAAACATGATTCACTATCCATAAATATCAATAAAATTTTAATAAGAAAACATAATCTACTCAACAGAATATATTCGTTAGGATGAGATTATTTTTTGTATGAAATTTTCATTTACTTTCAAACTACAATCAATTTAGATTTTACAACAAAAGATTTTTGTGAAGATTATTTTTTTTACCCTTTAGTTAAACAGGGACATTACCAAGAATAAACTTGTTATACATAATTATGATTTTTTATAAACAACTTCGTAATTACAATAAATTATTCAGGTATACGTTATGAAAGTTTATTAAGAATTTAAATTTATAATAATAATGATAAATTTAACGCTTGATCATTTGACATTGAATTAACTTGTTATGATCAACAAAAAATCTCAAAGTTAGAACTTTTCTTCCTATAAAATTATGAGGGAAAACAATTACTAATATAGGAAATTGTTAATTGAAGTAAGACTTTTTTATGGCAAAGAAAAATTAATAAACTCCCTCTCTTTGTTAAAAAAAGCAATTAGAAAAAAAACTTGTTTTAAAACATGCATAACTCATTTATTAAAAGCTTTGACCCTTTGCTTATCGATACTATAAAAGCCATAGTTTTTCTCAATTTAAGGGGGACACTTATTTTCCCAGAAATGGCCTCTCAAATATATATATATATATATATATACATATATATATATATATATATATATATATTTGTGTGGGTGTGTGAGTGTATGTATAAATATGTATATATATATGCGTATAGATGTAAATATAAGTATATATATATTTATACATATATGCTTACAGTTATAATGGGAATAATAACAATAATAATAAGGGAAGAAAACCCTTGATGAGGACCTCATAGTCAATAGAGGGAGGGCTAGGGACGTGGGACAATAATCCCTCTCTAACCTACTTCATAACCGAGATTTAAGGAGAAGCCGGGGTTTATGATAAAAACACCATGCATGTTTGCATGGTGCGTGGACGCCGAGAGAAACCGGTGATGGAGATCACGGAATTTGGCCGTTGGCGTGGAGCCATGTCCGAAGCGGTGGGGCCTTGATCCGCAGCGAGGAGTGCGCAGCGTGCCTCCCACGGCGGCGTGGAGCTCCTTCCCCGCTAAGCCGGAAGCGAGCGTGATCAGCGAGGCCACCCCACGTCGCTCGGCCCTGCGGCGCATATCTCGCCGGATCTTCTCGTCACGTGCGACTACTCGCGCGCTGAGACACCTGTTCGGGAGGGGTAGCGGAGACCCGATCCCGTCGAGGTCACCTCAACTCCCTCGCCCGTCGCCTCTACGGCATTAAAGAACGCATTACACGCCCGGATTCGCGGCCGAGGGATCTCTAGGTCGTGCACGCGACGGGTGGCTACTGAGGAAGCATGCGCAAGAAGAGGCGTGTGAGGGGAGTAGTCAACTCCATCTAGGCCACCTCGAGCCCGTCACATCATTTAGCGATCTTAAAAGAGCAAGAAAGAGAGCTTATCCTCACTGCTCCAACTGCTGGCCTCTTCATACCACTTTGAAACCACGCTGGAGTTCGCAGCCGAAGGGAGACTGCTGAGGAAGCTCCGTCCGGGGACGCCAGGTCGGGGCGAGGGCACGAAGGCATACGCGCTACCACGAGAAAGGAAAGGTGAGCTGTGTTTATATCATTTTCAGTCTCGTCTTGGGCCCTTGGGTTGGCAGTTGATGAGGGATGAAGTAATGATGGAGAGATATATACATAGTGCATGTGTTTAAGGTGGTGCAGGGCTGATCTTGGTTAGTGGTTGATGGGAGATAGAGTATTTGATATCCTCTAGAACTACAGGTCAGGGTGAACTGGGATTTGGAAGGGTTATGCATGGACTAAGGGACTTAAAATCGATGAAGTAGGGGTGCTCACAGTGGGGTTTAGATGAAGATAGCAGTGACAAGTACTGTACACACACATGGGCCGAGGGGTGTCGTGGTGGTGTAAAACTACAAGTGAATGAGGAGATGGGGGTTTAGTTGTGAGATTTGTGGTGTCTTGAGGATGACTTAGTGTCAAGAAGGGGTGTTGTAGAAGTTAAAGACAAGCTAGTATCATTAGTCATGGCCAGTGGGTGAATTGAATAATTTTAAATTCATTTGGATTGGATAATTTTAAAACCCGGTTAGAGTGGGATTAGTCAATTCAGGGTTTGGGGTATGAGGACTTTCAATTGGTTGAGAAGAATTTAAGATGGCTGTGGTGTCGTGGGGATAGGTTGGAGTCTTAATAAAAGGTTTTCTTTAATTATTTGTGAAATTACTCAAGTAATGAGCTTATTGTGGGTGGGCCTTTGGGCTGGCCTAGTGGAAATGGACAAGAGAAAATTATTGAGGTTGGTAGTCAAACCAAGCCCGATGGTGCAGAAGTTGTGTTAAGTTCAATCTATGGGCCGAGATTTCATAGGCCGGGCCCAACTAACTTTCTTGTTTGATAAGGATGTTATTATTTATAATAGTAAAAGAACACTTTCGGCGTTATAATGAATATGGACCCATGTTTACTAGGTATCGACAAAGTTGGCTGAGCTTACGTCGGGACCGACTTCGAGACAGTGCGATTGAATTGCGAATAGGGGTAAGTCATCTTGCCTAGTTCCGCCCTTCTTGGGCTTTATCGGCATATTATAGATTTTGAGTACATGCTAGTGCACGCGAAAGTGTTTTTGGCTTATCATATCTCCCCTCATTGATAGAGTGGTTTTGCTTGTCTTGATCTAGCATGTGTTTCAGCTTGATATCCGTCTATTTTACCTTGATGATATGCACATGTTTACATTTTGGTTCATTGAATTATTGTTTCTATATTTATGTGCATTGGTATGTTTGGTTGTTGGCATCTGTTGGATGTTGTTCACACGTACTATCTTTACGCGGATCGATTGGAGTGTGGGTGCTCCAACTTGGAGCGTCTAGGGCCGGGGACACCACGGCGTTACATTATCACCCTGACGGGGGCGATACTCTGTCCGTCCGGCCTTGCCCGGTGGGACGATTACAGCGGCCAGGTGTCGACATGTAGAAGGGTAGCGCTGCCAAATTCCCGACCTCGGGACGATTCCAGCTGAGGCTGATGGCTGACCGGGGGATACTTTGAGAGGCCTTCGGTTGGATGTTCTTCCTGGTTTTGAGGCCGTAGTTGAGATTAGGAGCCCACTTCGTTGCTCGTCTCTGGGACTCCTAGATGTTTGGTTGTGCGGGGTGTAGCCCCATGTGCTTATTTGGTCATGTCTCTTGATTTGCTCTTTTGCTTATCTTTTGTCGTTCATGACTTGCTCACCCCGCCTTGAGGTGCTAGCGGGCTTTCTCTCAGAAGCTCATACATTTGTTCTCGTCCCTTTGAGGATCGATTGGAGTAGGCGGCGTGAGCCGCCATGATGGAAATGCATTAGAGGCTGAGGGGTTGTAGCCGAGGTTGGCGACCTCTTAGGCATTTTATTTATGTGTGAGGACATCTTATTTGGATCCGTGTAGGATCGGACTTGTATTAACTATTAGGGGTGCATGTACCTAGGTTCTTATCTTCGTGATATTATACTCGATTTATGTCGCGTTTATCTTATTGTTATTATTCCGTTGCACTTGTGTAGCCGTTTGTTGAAGCGATCACTTTCGGGCCTTGTATTGGCCGGGGCCCGTCTCGCTTGGAATGCGGCCGGATGCTGCTCGCGTCTTAGAGGCCCGGGATTTTGGGGTCGGGGCGTGACAGATTAAAGTGGTATCAGAGACCAGGTTCAACGCCGCCATAGTTGACAAACGACACCCTAGTTGCCCTAGTAACATTAGCCAATTAGGATTGACTGAGAGTTGGTTGGGTAGACTGGGAATTTTACATAAGAAACTGACTATGCTTTGGCTTGACAACTGATCATGTCGGGTTCGAAGTACGAGAATGAAATTCCTGATGAAGCGAAGGACTCCTACAAGCTCGCGAACTTTCTTTCTGACCGCGCCCTGGGAGCAAATCATAGGGTGAGACGGTTTGTGCGAAGGGTGAACTCGAACGATGCACTATGGGAACGAATCAAGAAGGATAGCGACTTGAGATTACCACGGCCAATGAGGCGAGCCCGTATACGTGGACCCTTTGCTCCCGTCTACCACCTCCAGGCGGTAACAATTATGCCTAGGGTGAACGGGAAGATCAAATGCCACTTCTGTGGAGGACTTCATGACTTGAACCTGTGTAGGGCGGTGTGGTGCCTTCGCTGTGGAGATTTCGGACACCGGAGAACTGAGTGCAGCAGTGACTCACCCTGTGAGTGCCCTAGCTGCGAGAGTGGGCATCACCCAAAGGACACTTTGGGACCGGAAGAAAGGGAGGGGTCAACAAGCTCCGAGGAACCTCTAGAAAGTCAGGAGGAAATATATGTATCCTCTGGGGACGATTGGGGGGAGCCATACACACCCTCCGAGGAAGACCAAGAGGAATAGTACGATCCAGTAGCACCCGATGGGCTAAGACAGGATCAAGACGTTGTAGGACAATGTAATAGTCGTATGAACACTATGTGTTATGGAAAATTTCTCTTGAAGTAATGAATCGTATCTTGTTTCATATCAGTTTGACCTTGGTCCCTGCGATAATGAACTGACAAGTTATTATCTCACAGCGGGTATGCCGATGATTGTGTATGCAAACGCAGCCCGTTACGTATGCCACGAGACATCCTCAGAGGAGGAGGGGGAGAGAGCTCAAAGGGACATCGTCCCGCGGGACCAGTCGGCCGATACCGGCCGGAAGGCGGAGCAGGTTGGGGCGGCCTATTTCTGAATCCGGAGGGCTCCATATCATGAGGTCTTTAGGGGAGATCCATCAGCGCCTCGAACGCATTGAGCGCGAGTTGGGAATTAGATCTCAGGAACAGAGGGAGACCGAGATGCAGAGGCCCCAACGGACCATGCGAGCCCCGGGAATACACATGAGAGCCCCTTGCGGCTTTCAGCCGGCATTAGACGAGTAGCCCCACTTGCGAGCACCCGGTCCGGAGGTAGAGATGCCCTCGGTCACGAGGACCCCACGGTGGTGGCGCATTGTATGGTTGAGAGATGCCCCCGCTGCGGGGGGCCTCTGGACACACACGGGAGGAGTGCCGAGATATGATCCAGACATTTTGATTACGGTGTGCGTAGCCCGCGGGGCCAGGGGATGGTTATCCGCGAGGGGGACGACGAGTCACGAGGCAACTTACTGACCCATTTATGCGCATCGATATTAGTTTAGGAGGTGCTAGTAGTATAGTCTTGATAGCGGCATTTATTTTGGATGTACTTGTAGTCATATAAACCCTGTGTGTTGTATGAACTATCCATGTATGCGAATCCTATATTACTTAATGTGATGCATTGACTTTTGTTGCATGTTGGTCTCTTTGAAATTTAACCTTACGAATGTCTGCAGAAAACATGATGAGAGGCAGAGGACAACGGGGACGGGGCTGACCCGGCGAGGTGAGTACCCCCGCCTCCGCCAGAGGAGGTGCTCCCACCTCACGAGGAGATGGAGGTTGGCGAGAAGCGGCCTGCTTTCGGTCCCAGCGTCGCTTGAGGCCCAGGCCGGGAGGCCCGGGGTGGGAGGTACCCCCATCACCATGCTGATTTGATGAGGGAGATGCATGCCCTCATCAGGAAGAACGAGAGGCAACAACGGATGCCACCCCTCCTACTACACCCGGCCAGTACCCGGCCCGCGGTAGGGGTTTACTTAGGGAGATCGAGGCCGTCTCCCGGCCGTTTAAAGTGCCGCCTTGACCCCGGCGGTGAGACTGGATCGAGGAATTGGAGAAGGCCTTCGACTATACTCAATCGGATGAGACCGAGAAAGTTAGAACCGCCGCCTACCTGCTACAGGGCGGCGCAAAGGATTGGTACCTCGGGGAGGTATGGAACAGAAAGGAGGGAACCTTCAAGACATGGGATGAGTTCAAAACGGCCTTTTATGCAAAGTACTTTTCTCAGGGACGTCTAGTGCAGATGGAGCAGCAGTTTACTCATCTTATTCAGGGTGGGATGACGGTGGAGGCGGTCACGAGGCGAGTTTGACCGCCTCCTTCGCTTTGTTCCCGACATGGTGCTTAGGCCAAGAGGCCCGTCGAGTCTGGAGATTTGTGTGGGGACTGCGGCCGTCCCTTAAAAAGATGGAGTATGCAGGTTTATGTGCACCCGATTACTGCGAGGCGGTGGCGGGGGCCAAGTATATTGATGCTTCCGGTCAAGGGGATCCCGCGAGGCGACCACGGAAGGAGAAGAAGAAGGATGGGTCCTTGAGGCGTACGCATCGATTATAGAAGGCGAACAAGGTGGCGGTCAAAATAAGTACCCATTCTTAGGATTGATGATCTTATGGATCAACTCCAGGGGGCACAAGTGTTCTCGAAGATTGATTTGAGATCCGGGTACCACCAGGTGCGGATCAGGGGGGAGGACGTCCCGAAGAGTGCCTTTTCGGTCTAGATATGGGCACTATGAGTTCTTAGTGATCGTTTGGGCTCACCAATGCCGGCCGTGTTCATGGACACGATGAACCCGAGTATTTCCGGAGGTATTTGGACGGTTCGTAGTTGTCTTTATTGGCGACATCTGATCTATTCTCGGAGTCGTCGGGGCACATGTGGAGCACTTGAGGGTGGTGTTGGAGACTTTGAGGCGGCAATTTGTATCTGAGAAGTTCTCAAGTGTGAGTTTTAATTTTGGATAGTGTGGCCTTCTTGGGACATGTTATTAGTGGTGCTGGAGTGTCGGTTGACCCCTAGAAGATCGAGGCGGTTGTGGATTGGAGGAGGCCGACCACAGTCAGGGAGATTCGTAGCTTTTGGGGTGGCGAGGGGTACTATCGGAGATTTGTGGAGGTTTCTCAGCTTGGCGGCACCATGACGAGATTGACGGGAAGGGGAGAAGTTTGTATGGACAGAGGCTTGCGAGCGGAGTTTCTCGGAGCTGAAGCACAGATTGGTGTCCACGCCGGTCCTTGCCTTGCCGCAAAGCGGAAAGGGTTACTCTGATATATAGCGATGCACGTAAGGCGGGCACAGGGTGTGTTACGATGCAAGATGGGAAGGTTATTGCTTATGCTTCAAGGCAATTTGAAACCGTATGAGGAGAACTACCCCACACACGACCTAGAGCTTGCAGCGATCGTGTTTGCGTTGAAGATCTGGAGGCATTTCCTCTACGGTGTACCTTGTGACATCTACACCGACCACAAGAGCCTCAAGTACATTTTCACGCAGAAGGAGCTGAACATGAGACAACGGCGGTGGTTGGAGCTGATTAAAGACTATGAAATTTGAGCGATGCGGTACCCGGGGAAGGCCAACGTGGTGGCTGATGCCTTGAGTAGGAAGTCCAGTCATGGAGTTGCCGCACTGTTGACATCTCAGAGGTCCTTGTTGGAGGACATGAGGAGGATGGAGCTGGAGGTAGTTTTGCCAGATATGGAGGTGAGTATGGCTAGTCTGTGCATCCGACCGGCCCTGTTGGAGAGGATTCGGAAGGCACAGTTGCAAGACCGGAGGCTACGGAGATCACGGGATCGAGGTTAAGAAGGGTGAGTCGACACAATTTCGTATGCGACAAGAGGGCACGCTTAAGTTTGGCAATGTCGTGTGTGTGTGCCCAATGTCCACGAGTTGAAGGGGATATTCTAGAAGAAGCTCACTACTCGAGCTCACGTGATCCACCCCAGGGGACCAAGATGTGCAGGATCTGAAGGATCACTATTGGTGGAAACGGCATGAAGAAGCAAATCGCGGGATTTGTTGCGGTGTCGACTTGTCGGTGGTGAAGGCGGAACATAAGAAGCCCGTGAGGAAGCTTGACCTTTACCCATTCGATTATGGAAATGGGAGCACATCAATATGGATTTTGTATTTGGACTACCCATTACTCGGAGGGGCATGAGTCCATATGGGTGATAGTAGATCGATTGAATGAAATCGGCACATTTCATACCTCGAGGGTAGGTGCTACACTTTGGAACAATTGGCGTGGTTGTATATTGATGAAGTGAGTACGATTACATGGAGTACGGTGTCGATCACCGGTCAGCGACACTTTCGATTTGTTTGAGATGCAGGGAAAGCCTACATGAGGCCTTGGGTACCCGTCACGGCACTTAATGCGGCATTTCACCCTCAGACGGATGGGCGGTCGGAGAGAGGACCATTCAAATCTTGGAGGACATGTTGAGGCGTGTGCCCTAGACTTCCAGGAGGCGTGGGACAAGCGTCTACGCTTAGCGAAATTCACCTACAACAATAGTTGCTCGGGCGAGTATTGAGGATGGCACCCTATGAGGCGTTGTATGGGAGGAAATGCCCAGGAACCCGATGCATTTGGGGAGAAGTGGGCGGCCGAAGCTCGAGAGGCCGGAGTTTATCCAGCGGAGACGAGAAGGCGGTCAGGATGATTCGGGAAAGGTTGAAAACTGCTCAGAGTCGGCAAAAGAGTTATGCCGATCCAAAACGCTCGCATGTGGAATTTCAGGTGGGCGATGGAGTGCTCCTGAAAGTATCACCAATGAAGGGAGTTATGCGATTTGGAAAGCGTGGAAAGCTCAGTCCACGCTACATTGGACCCTTTGAAATTCTGGAGAGAGTCGGGGCCGTTGCCTACAGATTGGCTCTACCTCCAGATTTGGCACAAGTCCACAATGTATTCCACATCTCGATGTTGAGAAAGTACGTCCCCGACCCCTCGCATGTGATTCAGCATGTCCCAGTAGAGATCCTTGAGGACATGACTTATGAGGAGCGACCCGTGGAGATAATGGGTCGCGAGGAGCGTCGATTGAGGAGCCGAGTGATTCCCTTTGTCAAGGTAAGATGGAGCAACCACTCGGAACGAGAAGCCACTTGGGAACGAGAAGAAGACATAAAGGGACGCTACCCCGAACTGTTTGTTAATGAATGATGTAGGCAAGATAATTTCGAGGACGAAATTACTGTAAGGGGGGAGGATTGTAAAAGCCATAGTTTTTCTCAATTTAAGGGGGACACTTATTTTCCCAGAAATGGCCTCTCAAATATATATATATATATATACATATATATATATATATATATATATATATATATATATATTTGTGTGGGTGTGTGAGTGTATGTATAAATATGTATATATATATGCGTATAGATGTAAATATAAGTATATATATATTTATACATATATGCTTACAGTTATAATGGGAATAATAACAATAATAATAAGGGAAGAAAACCCTTGATGAGGACCTCATAGTCAATAGAGGGAGGGCTAGGGACCAGGGGACAATAATCCCCTCTCTAACCTACTTCATAACCGGAATTTAAGGAGAAGCCGGGGGGTTTATGATAAAAACACCATGCATGTTGCATGGTCGTGGACGCGAGAGAAACCGGTGATGGAGATCACGGACTGGCCGTTGACGTGGAGCAATCGACGGTGGGAGCCGAATCGAAGCGAGGAGTGCACGCGTGCCTCCCCACCCTGGCGACGTGGAGCTCCTTCCCCCGCTCATCGGAAACAGGCGTGATCGCGAGGCCACCCCACCTGATCGCTCAGCCCTCTGAGCGCATATCTCGCCGGATCTTCCCGATGCGATGCGACTCACGCGCGCACGAGACACACTGTTCCGGGAGGGGTAGCCAGGACCAGTCCCGTCCGAGGTCACCTCAACTCCCCTCGCCGTCGCCTCTCTGGCATTAAAGGAGCACGTACACCGCCGGATTCGCAGCGCCGAGGGATCTCTAGGTCGTGCACGCGACAGGGCTACAGGGAGCAGCTGCGCAAGAAAGGGGCGATCGGCAGGGAGTAGTCAACTCCATCGGCGTCACCTCGAGCCCGTCACATCGATTTCGCGATCTTAAAAAGAGCAAGAAAGAGAGCTTATCCTCACTGCTCCAACTGCTGGCCTCTTCATACCACCTGAAACACAGTGGGAGTTAGCGGTGAAGGGAGGCCTTGAGGAAGCTCCGTCCCATAAGGGCGTCGGTGAGGCGAGGCGAAGGCACTCACCCAGCTACCACGAGAAAGGAAAGGTGAGCTGTGTTTATATCATTTTCAGTCTCGTCTTGGGCCCTTGGGTTGGCAGTTGATGAGGGATGAAGTAATGATGGAGAGATATATACATAGTGCATGTGTTTAAGGTGGTGCAGGGCTGATCTTGGTTAGTGGTTGATGGGAGATAGAGTATTTGATATCCTCTAGAACTTCTGAGTCGAGGGGTGGCCGGGATTTGGAAGGGTTATGCATGGACTAAGGGACTTAAAATCGATGAAGTAGGGGTGCTCCTGAGCTGGGGTTTAGATGAAGAGGACAGTGACAAGTACCTGTACACATGGACGAGGGTGTCGCGTGGAGTAGTGTAAACTACAAGTGAATTAGGAGATGGGGGTTTAGGTGTGAGATTTGTGTTGTGCTGAGGATGAATTAGTGACAAGAAGGGTGTTGAAGAAGATAAAGACAAGCTAGAATCATTAGTCATGGCCAGTGAATTGAATAATTTTAAATTCATTAGGATTGGACAATTTTTACCAGGTAAGAGTGGGATTAGTCAATTCAGGGTTTGGGGTATGAGGACTTTCAATTGGTTGAGAAGAATTTAAGATGGCTGTTGTGTCGTGGGGATAGGTTGGAGTCTTAATAAAAGGTTTTCTTTAATTATTTGTGAAATTACTCAAGTAATGAGCTTATTTGTGGGTTGGCCTTTGGGCTGGCCTAGTGGAAATGGACAAGAGAAAATTGGGGAGGTTGGTAGTCAAACCAAGCCCGATGGTGCAGACGTTGTGTTAAGTTCAATCTATGGGCCGAGATTTCATAGGCCGGGCCCAATTAACTTTCTTGTTTGATAAGGACGTTATTATTTATAATAGTAAAAGAACACTTTCGGCATTATAATGAATATGGACCCATGTTTACTAGGTATCGACAAAGGAGTTACTGGCGGAAGCTTTTCGGACCGACTTCGGACCAGCGATTGAATTGCGAATAGGGGTAAGTCATCTTGCCTAGTTCCCGCCCTTCTTCGGGCTTTATCGGCATATTATAGATTTTGAGTACATGCTAGTGCACGCGAGTGCTTTTGGCTTATCATATCTCCCCACTCATTGATAGAGTGGTTTGCTTGTCTTGATCTAGCATGTGTTTCACTTGATATCCGTCTATTTTTACCTTGATGATATGCACATGTTTACCTGTTTGGTTCATTGAATTATTGTTTCTATATTTATGTGCATTGGTATGTTTGGTTGTTGGCATCATTTGGATGTTGTTCACGTACTATCTTTCCGCCGAATCGGTGGAGTGTGGGTGCTCCAACTTGGGCGTCTAGGGCCGAGGACACCACGGCGTTACATTATCACGGCGAGGGGGCGATACTCTGTCGATCCGGCCTTGCCCGATTGGGACGATACACTGACCGTGTCGACATGTAGAAGGGTAGCGCTGCCAAATTCCCGACCTCGGGACGATTCCAGCTGAGGCTGATGGCTGACCGGGGGATACTTTGAGAGGCCTTCGGTTGGATGTTCTTCCTGGTTTTGAGGCCGTAGTTGAGATTAGGAGCCCACTTCGTTGCTCGTCTCTGGGACTCCTAGATGTTTGGTTGTGCGGGGTGTAGCCCCATGTGCTTATTTGGTCATGTCTCTTGATTTGCTCTTTTGCTTATCTTTTGTCGTTCATGACTTGCTCACCCACCTTGCGAGGTGCTTACTGGGCTTTCTCTCCGAAAGCTCATACATTTGTTCTCGTCCCTTTTCAGATCCAGTGGAGTAGACGACGTGAGCCGCCATGATCGTACGTGGGGCAGGGTTGTAGCCGAGGTTGGCGACCTCTTAGGCATTTTATTTATGTGTGAGGACATCTTATTTGGATCCGTGTAGGATCGGACTTGTATTAACTATTAGGGTGCATGTACCCTAGGTTCTTATCTTCCGCTGATATTATACTCTGATTTATATGCGTTTATCTTATCATTTATTATTCCGTTGCACTTGTGTCGTTGTTGAAGGCGATCACTTTCGGGCCTTGTATTGGCGGGGCCGTCTCTAAAGCTTAGATGCGGTAGATGCCTCCGATCTTACGAGGCGGGATTTTTGGGGTGTAGCCGGATACAAATGTATATAAAGTAAAAAATATGTTTCTGAGATCTTGTGAATAAAATAAAATGAAAATAATAATGTTAACAAATATTGTTCAAATCATGGAAAGAAAAAACATTTCCCTCGATATTTAAACAAGCGCTCCCAATTTGGGGTAAGTCTTTGATAGTTGAAATCAATAGTTATTGGAAAAAAAATTTGGTGAATATGTCAAAATATTACAATCATTTTGTGAAGCCGTTCTTCATTCTTCCGGCAACCATTTTTATATTCAAGTCCTCCATATTATCCAAGGTCAAAAGAGAATATAAAAATAAAAAAATGAGAAAAAAGGGATTAAAGTAGGTTGGGATAAGATAATTTATAGATTAAAATGGATAGAAGAGCAAAGCCAACATATGATAGTTTAGAACACAATACAACTATCAAGATCAAAAAGCATACAACCTAAAGCCAATGGTTGCCTTTTAGTGTTGATGGTTGCTTGCGCCCGTTGGATTAGAATTAAGCCTCGAGTTTGAAAATGTTGTGACTCCATCGACATTTATATAAAAATATTTAATGCTAATATTTCTTAGGAAGCGGTGGCAGCTCTCGTATCCTAACCCAAGAAAGGAGTGATGAGATAGTTTTTGTCCAGTAGACTCGACTTATATTTGAAATGAATATATATGGTATGTTCTTAAGCACAGTAGAAATGCAATAAAAAGAATACAATTATATCAAATATATAATCATTAAATAAACTTTAGAATAAATAGGAGAAAATTTAATAATGTAAAATAAGTGCAGAATATTAATAATTTTGTAATTCAAATATGGTAAAATGACAAAAAAAAACGTATTTTTTTTTTCAATTTCAATTTATACCCACTTTAAAAGACAACCTTTAACGTCTTGGTCAATAAATTTGAAAAGGTATCAGAACAACTGATATTAGAGATATGGTATGAAAGTCATAGTATTACTGTCATTGTAACTCTTTAATTTTTCTTTTTGTCTAAATCAAACTTTCTCTTGTTAACAATTTTTAAAAGTAAAATTTCCTTATTCCTTTGTTTTCCCAATATAAATAATTTTGTTCATGAAAGTCAACATCAAAAATATTAACATAATCACTTGTTTTATAACCATTCATCACCATTGTTTATGCTTTAACAACCAACAACCGCTTTTGGGGAAGCAAATCAGAACCCTCGTGGCAAGACTGAAACTATTTTAAAGCTTTTTGAATTATAGATCAAGGAAAAGAAATTGAGGGAACTGTTACACTTTGGAAGGCTATAGTTTCAATAAAAAGCATAGTAAGTCTCACACATTTGTTACATTCGCCGACAATAAGAAGCTCCACATCATTCTCCCCATCAGAGTGCTCCCCTTATCTTCCTCAACATCAATAGGAGCAATAGCAAAACAAAGAAAAGAAACAAGAGAAGCAATCGGAGACAACTCTTGGTGGTGGTGAAAGATGTCAAGTAGGCCATCATTAGCATCTCTTCTATTGTTTGAGCATCCTATAAAAGATCTATTAGATGTAATAGATCTCACTAAAGGCTCGCTTGGTAACTCACATCTCTCATTGAACTTGTAGAGCTCAATGGTGTTTGTTTCTAGATTCATCCCACTCTTCATGTTGAGAAAGTAAATTTTACCTATCTATAAGCGAAGGATATAACCCCATTTATCAAAAAAATAAAGTAAAAAAATAAAACCTCATTTTACTAATATGAATGGTATGCTAATAGGACATCTATCACATCAGCGTTATGTTTGAACTTTTAAACATGATTCACTATCCATAAATATCAATAAAATTTTAATAAGAAAACATAATCTACTCAGCGAAATATATTACGTTAGGATGAGATTATGTTTTGTTTGAAATTTTCATTTACTTTCAAACTACAATCAATTTAGATTTTACAACAAATGATTTTTGTGAAGATTATTTTTTACCCTTTAGTTAAGCAGGGGACATTACCAAGAATAAACTTGTTTATACATAATTATGATTTTTATAAACAACTTCGTAATTACAATAAATTATTCCGATGTAATGCGTTATGAAAGTTTATTAAGAATTTAAATTTATAATAATCATGATAAATTTAACTTGATCATTTGACATTGAATTAACTTGTTATGATCCAAAAAAATCTAAAAGTTAGAACTTTTGTTCCTATAAAATTTTGAGGGAAAACAATTACTAATATAGGAAATTGTTAATGAAAGTAAGACTTTTTTATGGCAAAGAAAAATTAATAAACTCCCTCTCTTTGTTAAAAAAAGCAATTAGAAAAAAACTTGTTTTAAAACATACATAACTCTTTTATTAAAAGCTTTGACCCTTTGCTTATCGATACAAATGTATAAAGTAAAAAATATGTTTCTGAGATCTTGTAAATAAAATAAAATGAAAATAATAATGTTAATAAATATTGTTCAAATCATGGAAAGAAAAAACATTTCCTCGATATTTAAACAATGCTCCCAATTTGGGGTAAGGGTACGATAGTTGAAATCAATAGTTATTGGAAAAAAAATTTGGTGAATATGTCAAAATATTACAATCATTTGTGAAGCCGTTCTTCATTCTCGGCAACCATTTTTATATTCAAGTCCTCCATATTATCCAAGGTCAAAAGAGAATATAAAAATAAAAATGAGAAAAAGGGATTAAAGTAGGTTGGGATAAGATAATTTATAGATTAAAATGGATAGAAGAGCAAAGCCAACATATGATAGTTTAGAACACAATACAACTATCAAGATCAAAAGCATACAACCTAAAGCCAATGGTTTGCCTTTTTAGTGTTGATAGTTGATGGTTGCGCCCCGTTGGATTAGAATTAAGCCTCCAGGTTTGAAAATGTTGTGACTCTATCGACATTTATATAAAAATATTTAATGCTAATATTTCTTAGGAAACAGGTGACGCACTCGTATCCTAACCCAAAAAAGGAGTGATGATATAGTTTTTTGTCCGAAGTAGACTCCCGACTTATATTTGAAATGAATATATATGGTGTGTTCTTAAGCACAGTAGAAATGCAATAAAAAGAATACAATTATATCAAATATATAATCATTAAATAAACTTTAGAATAAATAGGAGAAAATTTAATAATGTAAAATAAGTGCAGAATATTAATAATTTTGTAATTCAAATATGGTAAAATGACAAAAAAAACGTATTTTTTTTTCAATTTCAATTTATACCCACTTAAAAAGACAACCTTTAGCCTTCTTGGTCAATAAATTTGAAAAGGTATCGAACAACGATATTAGAGATATGGTATCGAAAGTCCTTAGTATTCTTGTCATTGTAACTCTTTAATTTTTCTTTTTGTCTAAATCAAACTTTCTCTTGTTAACAATTTTTAAAAGTAAAATTTCCTTATTCCTTTGTTTTCCCAATATAAATAATTTTGTTCATGAAAGTCAACATCAAAAATATTAACATAATCACTTGTTTTTATAACCATTCATCACCATTGTTTATGCTTTAACAACCAACAACTGCTTTTGGGGAAGCAAATCGGAACCCTCGTGCAAGTGAAACTATTTTAAAGCTTTTGAATTATAGATCAAGGAAAAGAAATTGAGGGAGGCTGCATTTACACTTTGGAAGGCTATAGTTTCAATAAAAAGCGTAGTAAGTCTCACACATTTGTTTACATTCGCCGACAATAAGAAGCTCCACATCATTCTCCCCATCGAGTGCTCCCACTTATCTTCCCTCAACATCAATAGGAGCAATAGCAAAACAAGGAAAAGAAACAAGAGAAGCAATCGGAGACAACTCTTGGTATTTGGTGAAAGATGTCAAGTAGGCCATCATTAGCATCTCTTCTATTGTTTGAGCATCCTATAAAAAGATCTATTAGATGTAATAGATCTCACTAAAGGCTTCGCTTGGTAACTCACATCTCTCATTGAACTTGTAGAGGAAGCTCAATGGTGTTTGTTTCTAGATTCATCCCACTCTTCATGTTGAGAGAAAGTAAATTTTACCTATCTATAAGCGAAGAATATAACCCCATTTATCAAAAAATAAAGTAAAAAAAAAAAAAAAAAAAATAAAACCTCATTTTACTAATATGAATGGTATGCTAATAGGACATCTATCACATCAAGCGTATGTTTGAACATTTAAACATGATTCACTATCCATAAATATCAATAAAATTTTAATAAGAAAACATAATCTACTCAATGTAATATATTACGTTAGGATGAGATTATGTTTTGTTTGAAATTTTCATTTACTTTCAAACTACAATCAATTTAGATTTTACAACAAAATGATTTTTGTGAAGAATATTTTTTACCCTTTAGTTAAGCAGGGGACATTACCAAGAATAAACATGTTATACATAATTATGATTTTTTATAAACAACTTCGTAATTACAATAAATTATTCAGGTAATGCGTTATGAAAGTTTATTAAGAATTTAAATTTATAATAATCATGATAAATTTACTTGTGATCATTTGACATTGAATTAACTTGTTATGATCCAAAAAATCTAAAAGTTAGAACTTTTCTTCCTATAAAATTTTGAGGGAAAACAATTACTAATATAGGAAATTGTTAATGGAAGTAAGACTTTTTATGGCAAAAGAAAAATTAATAAACTCCCTCTCTTTGTTAAAAAGCAATTAGAAAAAACTTGTTTTAAAACATACATAACTCTTTTATTAAAAGCTTTGACCCTTTGCTTATCGATACAAATGTATAAAAGTAAAAAATATGTTTTCTGATCTTGTAAATAAAATAAAATAGAAAATAATAATGTTAATAAATATTGTTCAAATCATGGAAAAAAAAAAAACATTTCCTCGATATTTTAAACATATATACTCCCAATTTGGGGTAAGAGTGATAGTTGAAATCAATAGTTATTGGAAAAAATTTGGTGAATATGTCAAAATATTACAATCATTTTGTGAAGCCGTTCTTCATTCTCTCCGGCAACCATTTTATATTCAAGTCCTCCATATTATCCAAGGTCAAAAGAGAATATAAAAATAAAAATGAGAAAAAGGGATTAAAGTAGGTTGGGATAAGATAATTTATAGATTAAAATGGATAGAAGAGCAAAGCCAACATATGATAGTTTAGAACACAATACAACTATCAAGATCAAAAACATACAACCTAAAGCCAATGGTTGCCTTTTAGTGTTGATAGTTGCTTGTAGCCGTTGGATTAGAATTAAGCCTCGAGGTTTGAAAATGTTGTGACTCCATCGAGCATTTATATAAAAATATTTAATGCTAATATTTCTTAGGAAGCAGTGGCGGCTCTCGTATCCTAACCCAAGAAAGGAGTGATGAGATAGTTTTTTGTCCGAAGTAGACTCCCGACTTATATTTGAAATGAATATATATGGTATGTTCTTAAGCACAATAGAAATGCAATAAAAAGAATACAATTATATCAAATATATAATCATTAAATAAACTTTAGAATAAATAGGAGAAAATTTAATAATGTAAAATAAGTGCAGAATATTAATAATTTTGTAATTCAAATATGGTAAAAAGACAAAAAAAACGTATTTTTTTTCAATTTCAATTTATACCCACTTTAAAAGACAACGTTTAACGTCTTGGTCAATAAATTTGAAAAGGTATCAGAACAACAGTATTAGAGATATGGTATCGAAAGTCATAGTATTACTGTCATTGTAACTCTTTAATTTTTCTTTTTTGTCTAAATCAAACTTTCTCTTGTTAACAATTTTTAAAAGTAAAATTTCCTTATTCCTTTGTTTTCCCAATATAAATAATTTTGTTCATGAAAGTCAACATCAAAAATATTAACATAATCACTTGTTTTATAACCATTCATCACCATTGTTTATGCTTTAACAACCAACAAGCGCTTTTGGGGAAGCAAATCAGAACCCTCGAGCAAAATTTGAAACTATTTTAAAGCTTTTGAATTATAGATCAAGGAAAAGAAATTGAGGAAGCTGTTACACTTTGGAAGGCTATAGTTTCAATAAAAGCGTAGTAAGTCTCACACATTTGTTACATTCACTGGCTAAGCAATAAGAAGCTCCACATCATTCTCCCCATCGAGTGCTCCCCTTATCTTCCTCAACATCAATAGGAGCAATAGCAAAACAAGGAAAAGAAACAAGAGAAGCAATCGGAGCAACTCTTGGTGGTGGTGAAAGATGTCAAGTAGGCCATCATTAGCATCTCTTCTATTGTTTGAGCATCCTATAAAAGATCTATTAGATGTAATAGATCTCACTAAAGGCTTCAGCTTGGTAACTCACATCTCTCATTGAACTTGTAGAGCTCAATGGTGTTTGTTCTAAGATTCATCCCACTCTTCATGTTGAGAAAGTAAATTTTACCTATCTATAAGCGAAGAATATAACCCCATTTATCAAAAAATAAAGTAAAAAAAAATAAAACCTCATTTTACTAATATGAATGGTATGCTAATAGGACATCTATCACATCAACGTTATGTTTGAACTTTTAAACATGATTCACTATCCATAAATATCAATAAAATTTTAATAAGAAAACATAATCTACTCAATGTAATATATTACGTTAGGATGAGATTATGTTTTGTTTGAAATTTTCATTTACTTTCAAACTACAATCAATTTAGATTTTACAACAAATGATTTTTGTGAAGATTATTTTTTTTACCCTTTAGTTAAACAGGGACATTACCAAGAATAAACATGTTATACATAATTATGATTTTTTATAAACAACTCGTAATTACAATAAATTATTCCCGTGTACGTTATGAAAGTTTATTAAGAATTTAAATTTATAATAATCATGATAAATTTAACGCAGTCATTTGACATTGAATTAACTTGTTATGATCCAAAAAAATCAAAAGTTAGAACTTTTCTTCCTATAAAATTTTGAGGGAAAACAATTACTAATATAGGAAATTGTTAATGGAAGTAAGACTTTTTTATGGCAAAGAAAAATTAATAAACTCCCTCTCTTTGTTAAAAAAAGCAATTAGAAAAAAACTTGTTTTAAAACATACATAACTCTTTTATTAAAAGCTTTGACCCTTTGCTTATCGATACAAATGTATAAAAGTAAAAATATGTTTCTGAGATCTTGTAAATAAAATAAAATGAAAATAATAATGTTAATAAATATTGTTTCAAATCATGGAAAGAAAAAACATTTCCTCGATATTTAAACAATGCTCCCAATTTGGGGTAAGTAATGATAGTTGAAATCAATAGTTATTGGAAAAAAAAATTTGGTGAATATGTCAAAATATTACAATCATTTGTGAAGCGTTCTTCATTCTCTCGGCAACCATTTTTATATTCAAGTCCTCCATATTATCCAAGGTCAAAAGAGAATATAAAAATAAAAAATGAGAAAAAGGGATTAAAGTAGGTTGGGATAAGATAATTTATAGATTAAAATGGATAGAAGAGCAAAGCCAACATATGATAGTTTAGAACACAATACAACTATCAAGATCAAAAAGCATACAACCTAAAGCCAATGGTTTGCCTTTTAGTGTTGATGGTTTACTTGGCGCCCGTTGGATTAGAATTAAGCCTCCGAGGTTTGAAAATGTTGTGACTCCATCGACATTTATATAAAAATATTTAATGCTAATATTTCTTAGGAAGCGGTGGCGCTCTCATTATCCTAACCCAAGAAAGGAGTGATGAGATAGTTTCTTGTCCGAAGTAGACTCCCGACTTATATTTGAAATGAATATATATGGTATGTTCTTAAGCACAATAGAAATGCAATAAAAAGAATACAATTATATCAAATATATAATCATTAAATAAACTTTAGAATAAATAGGAGAAAATTTAATAATGTAAAATAAGTGCAGAATATTAATAATTTTGTAATTCAAATATGGTAAAAAGACAAAAAAAACGTATTTTTTTTTTCAATTTCAATTTATACCCACTTTAAAAGACAACCTTTAACGCCTTGGTCAATAAATTTGAAAAGGTATCAGAACAACAGTATTAGAGATATGGTATCGAAAGTCATAGTATTACTGTCATTGTAACTCTTTAATTTTTCTTTTTTGTCTAAATCAAACTTTCTCTTGTTAACAATTTTTAAAAGTAAAATTTCCTTATTCCTTTGTTTTCCCAATATAAATAATTTTGTTCATGAAAGTCAACATCAAAAATATTAACATAATCACTTGTTTTTATAACCATTCATCACCATTGTTTATGCTTTAACAACCAACAACTGCTTTTGGGGGAAGCAAATCAGAACCCTCAGGCAAGACTGAAACTATTTTAAAGCTTTTGAATTATAGATCAAGGAAAAGAAATTGAGGGAATTTACACTTTGGAAGGCTATAGTTTCAATAAAAAGCGTAGTAAGTCTCACACATTTGTTACATTCATGACAATAAGAAGCTCCACATCATTCTCCCCATCGAGTGCTCCCTTATCTTCCTCAACATCAATAGGAGCAATAGCAAAACAAGGAAAAGAAACAAGAGAAGCAATGGAGCAACTCTTGGTGGTTGGTGAAAGATGTCAAGTAGGCCATCATTAGCATCTCTTCTATTGTTTGAGCATCCTATAAAAGATCTATTAGATGTAATAGATCTCACTAAAGGCTCGCTTGGTAACTCACATCTCTCATTGAACTTGTAGAGCTCAATGGTGTTTGTTTCTAGATTCATCCCACTCTTCATGTTGAGAAAGTAAATTTTACCTATCTATAAGCGAAGAATATAACCCCATTTATCAAAAAAATAAAGTAAAAAAAAATAAAACCTCATTTTACTAATATGAATGGTATGCTAATAGGACATCTATCACATCAACGTATGTTTGAACTTTTAAACATGATTCACTATCCATAAATATCAATAAAATTTTAATAAGAAAACATAATCTACTCAACAGAATATATTCGTTAGGATGAGATTATGTTTTGTTTGAAATTTTCATTTACTTTCAAACTACAATCAATTTAGATTTTACAACAAATGATTTTTGTGAAGATTATTTTTTTTACCCTTTAGTTAAACAGGGACATTACCAAGAATAAACATGTTATACATAATTATGATTTTTTATAAACAACTCGTAATTACAATAAATTATTCCCGTGTACGTTATGAAAGTTTATTAAGAATTTAAATTTATAATAATCATGATAAATTTAACGCAGTCATTTGACATTGAATTAACTTGTTATGATCCAAAAAAATCTAAAAGTTAGAACTTTTCTTCCTATAAAATTTTGAGGAAAACAATTACTAATATAGGAAATTGTTAATGGAAGTAAGACTTTTATGGCAAAAGAAAAATTAATAAACTCCCTCTCTTTGTTAAAAAAGCAATTAGAAAAAACTTGTTTTAAAACATACATAACTCTTTTATTAAAAGCTTTGACCCTTTGCTTATCGATACAAAATGTATAAAGTAAAAAATATGTTTCTGAGATCTTGTAAATAAAATAAAATGAAAATAATAATGTTAATAAATATTGTTCAAATCATGGAAAGAAAAAAACATTTCCTCGATATTTAAACAATGCTCCCAATTTGGGGTAAGGGCTGATAGTTGAAATCAATAGTTATTGGAAAAAAAAAATTTGGTGAATATGTCAAAATATTACAATCATTTGTGAAGCCGTTCTTCATTCTCTCGGCAACCATTTTTATATTCAAGTCCTCCATATTATCCAAGGTCAAAAGAGAATATAAAAATAAAAAAATGAGAAAAAAGGGATTAAAGTAGGTTGGGATAAGATAATTTATAGATTAAAATGGATAGAAGAGCAAAGCCAACATATGATAGTTTAGAACACAATACAACTATCAAGATCAAAAAGCATACAACCTAAAGCCAATGGTTGCCTTTTAGTGTTGATGGTTGCGCGCCGTTGGATTAGAATTAAGCCTCCAGGTTTGAAAATGTTGTGACTCCATCGACATTTATATAAAAATATTTAATGCTAATATTTCTTAGGAAACAGGTGACGCTCTCGTATCCTAACCCAAGAAAGGAGTGATGAGATAGTTTTTGTCGAAGTAGACTCCCGACTTATATTTGAAATGAATATATATGGTATGTTCTTAAGCACAGTAGAAATGCAATAAAAAGAATACAATTATATCAAATATATAATCATTAAATAAACTTTAGAATAAATAGGAGAAAATTTAATAATGTAAAATAAGTGCGTAATATTAATAATTTTGTAATTCAAATATGGTAAAAAGACAAAAACGTATTTTTTTCAATTTCAATTTATACCCACTTTAAAAGACAACTTTTAACGCCTTGGTCAATAAATTTGAAAAGGTATCAGAACAACAGTATTAGAGATATGGTATCGAAAGTCATAGTATTATTGTCATTGTAACTCTTTAATTTTTCTTTTTTGTCTAAATCAAACTTTCTCTTGTTAACAATTTTTAAAAGTAAAATTTCCTTATTCCTTTGTTTTCCCAATATAAATAATTTTGTTCATGAAAGTCAACATCAAAAATATTAACATAATCACTTGTTTTTATAACCATTCATCACCATTGTTTATGCTTTAACAACCAACAACTGTTTTTGGGGGAAGCAAATCAGAACCCTCAGGCAAGACTGAAACTATTTTAAAGCTTTTTGAATTATAGATCAAGGAAAAGAAATTGAGGGAACTGTTACACTTTGGAAGGCTATAGTTTCAATAAAAAGCGTAGTAAGTCTCACACATTTGTTACATCTACGCATGACAATAAGAAGCTCCACATCATTCTCCCCATGGAGTGCTCCCCTTATCTTCCTCAACATCAATAGGAGCAATAGCAAAACAAGGAAAAGAAACAAGAGAAGCAATGAGCAACTCTTGGTGGTGGTGAAAGATGTCAAGTAGGCCATCATTAGCATCTCTTCTATTGTTTGAGCATCCTATAAAAGATCTATTAGATGTAATAGATCTCACTAAAGGCTCGCTTGGTAACTCACATCTCTCATTGAACTTGTAGAGCTCAATGGTGTTTGTTTCTAGATTCATCCCACTCTTCATGTTGAGAAAGTAAATTTTACCTATCTATAAGCGAAGAATATAACCCCATTTATCAAAAAATAAAGTAAAAAAATAAAACCCTCATTTTACTAATATGAATGGTATGCTAATAGGACATCTATCACATCAGCGTATGTTTGAACTTTTAAACATGATTCACTATCCATAAATATCATTAAAATTTTAATAAGAAAATTTAATCTACTCTATTGTATATATTCGTTAGGATGAGATTATGTTTTGTTTGAAATTTTCATTTACTTTCAAACTACAATCAATTTAGATTTTACAACAAATGATTTTTGTGAAGATTATTTTTTTACCCTTTAGTTAAACGGGGACATTACCAAGAATAAACATGTTATACATAATTATGATTTTTTATAAACAACTCGTAATTACAATAAATTATTCCCGTGTACGTTATGAAAGTTTATTAAGAATTTAAATTTATAATAATAATGATAAATTTAACGAAGTCATTTGACATTGAATTAACTTGTTATGATCCAAAAAAATCTAAAAGTTAGAACTGTTCTTCCTATAAAATTTTGAGGGAAAACAATTACTAATATAGGAAATTGTTAATGGAAGTAAGACTTTTTTACGGCAAAGAAAAATTAATAAACTCCCTCTCTTTGTTAAAAAAAGCAATTAGAAAAAAACTTGTTTTAAAACATACATAACTCTTTTATTAAAAGCTTTGACCCTTTGCTTATCGATACAAATGTATAAAGTAAAAAATATGTTTTACAGATCTTGTAAATAAAATAAAATGAAAATAATAATGTTAATAAATATTGTTCAAATCATGGAAAGAAAAAACATTTCCTCAATATTTAAACAATGCTCCCAATTTGGGGAAAGGGTGAATATTTGAAAAAAATATTTATTGGAAAAAAAAATTTGGTGAATATGTCAAAATATTACAATCATTTGTGAAACCGTTCTTCATTCTCTCGGCAACCATTTTATATTCAAGTCCTCCATATTATCCAAGGTCAAAAGAGAATATAAAAATAAAAAAATGAGAAAAAAGGGATTAAAGTAGGTTGGGATAAGATAATTTATAGATTAAAATGGATAGAAGAGCAAAGCCAACATATGATAGTTTAGAACACAATACAACTATCAAGATCAAAAAAGCATACAACCTAAAACCAATGGTTTGCCTTTTAGTGTTGATGGTTGCTTGGCCGTTGGATTAGAATTAAGCCTCGAGGTTTGAAAATGTTGTGACTCCATCGACATTTATATAAAATATTTAATGCTAATATTTCTTAGGAAGCGGTGGCGCTCTCGTATCCTAACCCAAGAAAGGAGTGATGAGATAGTTTTTGTCGAAGTAGACTCCGACTTATATTTGAAATGAATATATATGGTATGTTCTTAAGCACAGTAGAAATGCAATAAAAAGAATACAATTATATCAAATATATAATCATTAAATAAACTTTAGAATAAATAGGAGAAAATTTAATAATGTAAAATAAGTGCGTAATATTAATAATTTTGTAATTCAAATATGGTAAAAGACAAAAAACGTATTTTTTTTCAATTTCCAATTTATACCCACTTTAAAAAGACAACCTTTAACGCCTTGGTCAATAAATTTGAAAAGGTGCTCCAGGAACATGATATTAGAGATATGGTATCGAAAGTCATAGTATTACTGTCATTGTAACTCTTTAATTTTTCTTTTTTGTCTAAATCAAACTTTCTCTTGTTAACAATTTTTAAAAGTAAAATTTCCTTATTCCTTTGTTTTCCCAATATAAATAATTTTGTTCATGAAAGTCAACATCAAAAATATTAACATAATCACTTGTTTTTATAACCATTCATCACCATTGTTTATGCTTTAACAACCAACAACTGCTTTTGGGGGAAGCAAATCAGAACCCTCAGGCAAGACTGAAACTATTTTAAAGCTTTTGAATTATAGATCAAGGAAAAGAAATTGAGGGAACATTTTACACTTTGGAAGGCTATAGTTTCAATAAAAGCGTAGTAAGTCTCACACACATTTGTTACATTCGCCAGACAATAAGAAGCTCCACATCATTCTCCCCATCGAGTGCTCCCCTTATCTTCCCTCAACATCAATAGGAGCAATAGCAAAACAAGGAAAAGAAACAAGAGAAGCAATCGGAGCAACTCTTGGTGGTAGGTGAAAGATGTCAAGTAGGCCATCATTAGCATCTCTTCTATTGTTTGAGCATCCTATAAAAAGATCTATTAGATGTAATAGATCTCACTAAAGGCTTCGCTTGGTAACTCACATCTCTCATTGAACTTGTAGAGCTCAATGGTGTTTGTTTCTAGATTCATCCCACTCTTCATGTTGAGAAAGTAAATTTTACCTATCTATAAGCGAAGAATATAACCCCATTTAACAAAAAAATAAAGTAAAAAAATAAAACCTCATTTTACTAATATGAATGGTATGCTAATAGGACATCTATCACATCAACGTATGTTTGAACTTTTAAACATGATTCACTATCCATAAATATCAATAAAATTTTAATAAGAAAACATAATCTACTCAACAGAATATATTACGTTAGGATGAGATTATGTTTTTGTTTGAAATTTTCATTTACTTTCAAACTACAATCAATTTAGATTTTACAACAAATGATTTTTGTGAAGATTATTTTTACCCTTTAGTTAAGCGGGGACATTACCAAGAATAAACATGTTTATACATAATTATGATTTTTTATAAACAACTTCGTAATTACAATAAATTATTCCGTAATGCGTTATGAAAGTTTATTAAGAATTTAAATTTATAATAATCATGATAAATTTAACTTGATCATTTGACATTGAATTAACTTGTTATGATCCAAAAAATCTAAAAGTTAGAACTTTTCTTCCTATAAAATTTTGAGGGAAAACAATTACTAATATAGGAAATTGTTAATGGAAGTAAGACTTTTTTATGGCAAAGAAAAATTAATAAACTCCCTCTCTTTGTTAAAAAAAGCAATTAGAAAAAAACTTGTTTTAAAACATACATAACTCTTTTATTAAAAGCTTTGACCCTTTGCTTATCGATACAAATGTATAAAGTAAAAATATGTTTCTGAGATCTTGTAAATAAAATAAAATGAAAATAATAATGTTAATAAATATTGTTCAAATCATGGAAAGAAAAAACATTTCCCTCGATATTTAAACAATGCTCCCAATTTGGGGTAAGGGCTGATAGTTGAAATCAATAGTTATTGAAAAAAAAAATTTGGTGAATATGTCAAAATATTACAATCATTTGTGAAGCCGTTCTTCATTCTCTCGGCAACCATTTTTATATTCAAGTCCTCCATATTATCCAAGGTCAAAAGAGAATATAAAAATAAAAAAATGAGAAAAAAGGGATTAAAGTAGGTTGGGATAAGATAATTTATAGATTAAAATGGATAGAAGAGCAAAGCCAACATATGATAGTTTAGAACACAATACAACTATCAAGATCAAAAGCATACAACCTAAAGCCAATGGTTGCCTTTTAGTGTTGTTGATAGTTTGCAGCTTGTAGTTGGATTAGAATTAAGCCTCGAGGTTTGAAAATGTTGTGACTCCATCGACATTTATATAAAAATATTTAATGCTAATATTTCTTAGGAAGCGGTGGCGCTCTCGTATCCTAACCCAAGAAAGGAGTGATGTGATAGTTTTTGTCCGAAGTAGACTCCCGACTTATATTTGAAATGAATATATATGGTATGTTCTTAAGCACAGTAGAAATGCAATAAAAAGAATACAATTATATCAAATATATAATCATTAAATAAACTTTAGAATAAATAGGAGAAAATTTAATAATGTAAAATAAGTGCAGAATATTAATAATTTTGTAATTCAAATATGGTAAAATGACAAAAAAAAACGTATTTTTTTCAATTTCAATTTATACCCACTTTAAAGACAACCTTTAAACGCCTTGGTCAATAAATTTGAAAAGGTATAGGAACAACTTGATATTAGAGATATGGTATCGAAAGTCATAGTATTACTGTCATTGTAACTCTTTAATTTTTCTTTTTTGTCTAAATCAAACTTTCTCTTGTTAACAATTTTTAAAAGTAAAATTTCCTTATTCCTTTGTTTTCCCAATATAAATAATTTTGTTCATGAAAGTCAACATCAAAAATATTAACATAATCACTTGTTTTTATAACCATTCATCACCATTGTTTATGCTTTAACAACCAACAACTGCTTTTGGGGGAAGCAAATCAGAACCCTCAGGCAAGACTGAAACTATTTTAAAGCTTTTGAATTATAGATCAAGGAAAAGAAATTGAGGGAACTGTTACACTTTGGAAGGCTATAGTTTCAATAAAAAGCGTAGTAAGTCTCACACATTTGTTACATTCGCCGACAATAAGAAGCTCCACATCATTCTCCCCATCAGAGTGCTCCCCTTATCTTCCTCAACATCAATAGGAGCAATAGCAAAACAAGGAAAAGAAACAAGAGAAGCAATGAGACAACTCTTGGTGGCTGGTGAAAGATGTCAAGTAGGCCATCATTAGCATCTCTTCTATTGTTTGAGCATCCTATAAAGATCTATTAGATGTAATAGATCTCACTAAAGGCTAAACTTGGTAACTCACATCTCTCATTGAACTTGTAGAGCTCAATGGTGTTTGTTTCTAGATTCATCCCACTCTTCATGTTGAGAAAGTAAATTTTTCCTATCTATAAGCGAAGGATATAACCCCATTTATCAAAAAAATAAAGTAAAAAAAAATAAAACCTCATTTTACTAATATGAATGGTATGCTAATAGGACATCTATCACATCAACGTATGTTTGAACTTTTAAACATGATTCACTATCCATAAATATCAATAAAATTTTAATAAGAAAACATAATCTACTCCAATGTAATATATTACGTTAGGATGAGATTATGTTTTGTTTGAAATTTTCATTTACTTTCAAACTACAATCAATTTAGATTTTACAACAAATGATTTTTGTGAAGATTATTTTTTTTACCCTTTAGTTAAACAGGGACATTACCAAGAATAAACTTGTTATACATAATTATGATTTTTTATAAACAACTCGTAATTACAATAAATTATTCCCGTGTACGTTATGAAAGTTTATTAAGAATTTAAATTTATAATAATCATGATAAATTTAACGCAGTCATTTGACATTGAATTAACTTGTTATGATCCAAAAAAATCTAAAAGTTAGAACTTTTCTTCCTATAAAATTTTGAGGGAAAACAATTACTAATATAGGAAATTGTTAATGGAAGTAAGACTTTTTTATGGCAAAGAAAAATTAATAAACTCCCTCTCTTTGTTAAAAAAAGCAATTAGAAAAAAACTTGTTTTAAAACATACATAACTCTTTTATTAAAAGCTTTGACCCTTTGCTTATCGATACAAATGTATAAAGTAAAAAATATGTTTTACAGATCTTGTAAATAAAATAAAATGAAAATAATAATGTTAATAAATATTGTTCAAATCATGGAAAGAAAAAAACATTTCCTCGATATTTAAACAATGCTCCCAATTTGGGGTAAATGATAGTTGAAATCAATAGTTATTGGAAAAAATTTGGTGAATATGTCAAAATATTACAATCATTTGTGAAGCCGTTCTTCATTCTTCAAGCAACCATTTTTATATTCAAGTCCTCCATATTATCCAAGGTCAAAAGAGAATATAAAAATAAAAAAATGAGAAAAAAGGGATTAAAGTAGGTTGGGATAAGATAATTTATAGATTAAAATGGATAGAAGAGCAAAGCCAACATATGATAGTTTAGAACACAATACAACTATCAAGATCAAAAAGCATACAACCTAAAGCCAATGGTTGCCTTTTAGTGTTGATGGTTGCGCGCCGTTGGATTAGAATTAAGCCTCCAGGTTTGAAAATGTTGTGACTCCATCGACATTTATATAAAAATATTTAATGCTAATATTTCTTAGGAAACAGGTGACGCTCTCGTATCCTAACCCAAGAAAGGAGTGATGAGATAGTTTTTTGTCCGAAGTAGACTCCCGACTTATATTTGAAATGAATATATATGGTATGTTCTTAAGCACAATAGAAATGCAATAAAAAGAATACAATTATATCAAATATATAATCATTAAATAAACTTTAGAATAAATAGGAGAAAATTTAATAATGTAAAATAAGTGCAGAATATTAATAATTTTGTAATTCAAATATGGTAAAAAGACAAAAAAAACGTATTTTTTTTTTTCAATTTCAATTTATACCCACTTTAAAAGACAACCTTTAACGCCTTGGTCAATAAATTTGAAAAGGTATCGTAACATGATATTAGAGATATGGTATCGAAAGTCATAGTATTCTTGTCATTTGTAACTCTTTAATTTTTCTTTTTGTCTAAATCAAACTTTCTCTTGTTAACAATTTTTTAAAAGTAAAATTTCCTTATTCCTTTGTTTTCCCAATATAAATAATTTTGTTCATGAAAGTCAACATCAAAAATATTAACATAATCACTTGTTTTTATAACCATTCATCACCATTGTTTATGCTTTAACAACCAACAACTGCTTTTGGGGGAAGCAAATCAGAACCCTCAGGCAAGACTGAAACTATTTTAAAGCTTTTGAATTATAGATCAAGGAAAAGAAATTGAGGGAACTGTTACACTTTGGAAGGCTATAGTTTCAATAAAAAGCATAGTAAGTCTCACACATTTGTTACATTCGCCGACAATAAGAAGCTCCACATCATTCTCCCCATCAGAGTGCTCCCCTTATCTTCCTCAACATCAATAGGAGCAATAGCAAAACAAAGAAAAGAAACAAGAGAAGCAATCGGAGCAACTCTTGGTGACTGGTGAAAGATGTCAAGTAGGCCATCATTAGCATCTCTTCTATTGTTTGAGCATCCTATAAAAGATCTATTAGATGTAATAGATCTCACTAAAGGCTCGCTTGGTAACTCACATCTCTCATTGAACTTGTAGAGCTCAATGGTGTTTGTTTCTAGATTCATCCCACTCTTCATGTTGAGAAAGTAAATTTTTCCTATCTATAAGCGAAGGATATAACCCCATTTATCAAAAAAATAAAGTAAAAAAAAATAAAACCTCATTTTACTAATATGAATGGTATGCTAATAGGACATCTATCACATCAACGTATGTTTGAACTTTTAAACATGATTCACTATCCATAAATATCAATAAAATTTTAATAAAGAAAACATAATCTACTCAATGTAATATATTACGTTAGGATGAGATTATGTTTTTGTTTGAAATTTTCATTTACTTTCAAACTACAATCAATTTAGATTTTACAACAAATGATTTTTGTGAAGATTATTTTTTTTACCCTTTAGTTAAACAGGGACATTACCAAGAATAAACTTGTTATACATAATTATGATTTTTTATAAACAACTCGTAATTACAATAAATTATTCCCGTGTACGTTATGAAAGTTTATTAAGAATTTAAATTTATAATAATCATGATAAATTTAACGCAGTCATTTGACATTGAATTAACTTGTTATGATCCAAAAAAATCTAAAAGTTAGAACTTTTCTTCCTATAAAATTTTGAGGGAAAACAATTACTAATATAGGAAATTGTTAATGAAAGTAAGACTTTTTTATGGCAAAGAAAAATTAATAAACTCCCTCTCTTTGTTAAAAAAAGCAATTAGAAAAAAACTTGTTTTAAAACATACATAACTCTTTTATTAAAAGCTTTGACCTTTTGCTTATCGATACAAATGTATAAAGTAAAAAATATGTTTTACAGATCTTGTAAATAAAATAAAATGAAAATAATAATGTTAATAAATATTGTTCAAATCATGGAAAGAAAAAAACATTTCCTCGATATTTAAACAATGCTCCCAATTTGGGGTAAGAGTGATAGTTGAAATCAATAGTTATTGGAAAAAAAATTTGGTGAATATGTCAAAATATTACAATCATTTGTGAAGCCGTTCTTCATTCTCTCGGCAACCATTTTTATATTCAAGTCCTCCATATTATCCAAGGTCAAAAGAGAATATAAAAATAAAAAAATGAAAAAAAAGGGATTAAAGTAGGTTGGGATAAGATAATTTATAGATTAAAATGGATAGAAGAGCAAAGCCAACATATGATAGTTTAGAACACAATACAACTATCAAGATCAAAAAGCAAACAACCTAAAGCCAATGGTTGCCTTTTAGTGTTGATGGTTGCGCGCCGTTGGATTAGAATTAAGCCTCCAGGTTTGAAAATGTTGTGACTCCATCGACATTTATATAAAAATATTTAATGCTAATATTTCTTAGGAAGCAGTGACGCCTCGTGATCCTAACCCAAGAAAGGAGTGATGAGATAGTTTTTGTCCTAAGTAGACTCCGACTTCTATTTGAAATGAATATATATGGTATGTTCTTAAGCACAATAGAAATGCAATAAAAAGAATACAATTATATCAAATATATAATCATTAAATAAACTTTAGAATAGATAGGAGAAAATTTAATAATGTAAAATAAGTGCAGAATATTAATAATTTTGTAATTCAAATATGGTAAAAAGACAAAAAAACCGTATTTTTTTTTTCAATTTCAATTTATACCCACTTTAAAAGACAACCTTTAACGCCTTGGTCAATAAATTTGAAAAGGTATCAGAACAACAGTATTAGAGATATGGTATCGAAAGTCATAGTATTACTGTCATTGTAACTCTTTAATTTTTCTTTCTTGTCTAAATCAAACTTTCTCTTGTTAACAATTATTAAAAGTAAAATTTCCTTATTCCTTTGTTTTCCCAATATAAATAATTTTGTTCATGAAAGTCAACATCAAAAATATTAACATAATCACTTGTTTTTATAACCATTCATCACCATTGTTTATGCTTTAACAACCAACAACTGCTTTTGGGGGAAGCAAATCAGAACCCTCAGGCAAGACTGAAACTATTTTAAAGTTTTTGAATTATAGATCAAGGAAAAGAAATTGAGGGAATCATTTACACTTTGGAAGGCTATAGTTTCAATAAAAGCGTAGTAAGTCTCACACATTTGTTACATTAAGCGACAACAAGAAGCTCCACATCATTCTCCCCATCGAGTGCTCCCCTTATCTTCCTCAACATCAATAGGAGCAAGAGCAAAACAAGGAAAAGAAACAAGAGAAGCAATCGGAGCAACTCTTGGTGATCGTGAAAGATGTCAAGTAGGCCATCATTAGCATCTCTTCTATTGTTTGAGCATCCTATAAAAAGATCTCTATTAGATGTAATAGATCTCACTAAAGGCTCGCTTGGTAACTCACATCTCTCATTGAACTTGTAGAGCTCAATGGTGTTTGTTTCTAGATTCATCCCACTCTTCATGTTGAGAAAGTAAATTTTACCTATCTATAAGCGAAGAATATAACCCCATTTATCAAAAAAATAAAGTAAAAAAAAATAAAACCTCATTTTACTAATATGAATGGTATGCTAATAGGACATCTATCACATCAACGTATGTTTGAACATTTAAACATGATTCACTATCCATAAATATCAATAAAATTTTAATAAGAAAACATAATCTACTCAACAGAATATATTCGTTAGGATGAGATTATGTTTTGTTTGAAATTTTCATTTACTTTCAAACTACAATCAATTTAGATTTTACAACAAATGATTTTTGTGAAGATTATTTTTTTACCCTTTAGTTAAACGGGGACATTACCAAGAATAAACATGTTATACATAATTATGATTTTTTATAAACAACTCGTAATTACAATAAATTATTCCCGTGTACGTTATGAAAGTTTATTAAGAATTTAAATTTATAATAATCATGATAAATTTAACGCAGTCATTTGACATTGAATTAACTTGTTTATGATCCAAAAAATCTAAAAGTTAGAACTTTTCTTCCTATAAAATTTTAAGGGAAAAAAATTACTAATATAGGAAATTGTTAATGGAAGTAAGACTTTTTTATGGCAAAGAAAAATTAATAAACTCCCTCTCTTTGTTAAAAAAAGCAATTAGAAAAAAACTTGTTTTAAAACATACATAACTCTTTTATTAAAAGCTTTGACCCTTTGCTTATCGATACAAATGTATAAAGTAAAAAATATGTTTTACAGATCTTGTAAATAAAATAAAATGAAAATAATAATGTTAATAAATATTGTTCAAATCATGGAAAGAAAAAAACATTTCCTCGATATTTAAACAATGCTCCCAATTTGGGGTAAGGGCTGATAGTTGAAATCAATAGTTATTGGAAAAAAAAAATTTGGTGAATATGTCAAAATATTACAATCATTTGTGAAGCCGTTCTTCATTCTCTCGGCAACCATTTTTATATTCAAGTCCTCCATATTATCCAAGGTCAAAAGAGAATATAAAAATAAAAAAATGAGAAAAAAGGGATTAAAGTAGGTTGGGATAAGATAATTTATAGATTAAAATGGATAGAAGAGCAAAGCCAACATATGATAGTTTAGAACACAATACAACTATCAAGATCAAAAGCATACAACCTAAAGCCAATGGTTGCCTTTTAGTGTTGATGGTTGCGCCGTTGGATTAGAATTAAGCCTCCGTGTTTGAAAATGTTGTGACTCCATGACATTTATATAAAAATATTTAATGCTAATATTTCTTAGGAAGCGGTGACGCTCTCGTATCCTAACCCAAGAAAGGAGTGATGAGATAGTTTTTTGTCCGAAGTAGACTCCCGACTTATATCTGAAATGAATATATATGGTATGTTCTTAAGCACAATAGAAATGCAATAAAAAGAATACAATTATATCAAATATATAATCATTAAATAAACTTTAGAATAAATAGGAGAAAATTTAATAATGTAAAATAAGTGCAGAATATTAATAATTTTGTAATTCAAATATGGTAAAAGACAAAAACGTATTTTTTTTTCAATTTCAATTTATACCCACTTTAAAAAGACAACCTTTAACGCCTTGGTCAATAAATTTGAAAAGGTATCGAACAAGCTTGATATTAGAGATATGGTATCGAAAGTCATAGTATTCTTGTCATTGTAACTCTTTAATTTTTCTTTTTGTCTAAATCAAACTTTCTCTTTGTTAACAATTTTTAAAAGTAAAATTTCCTTATTCCTTTGTTTTCCCAATATAAATAATTTTGTTCATGAAAGTCAACATCAAAAATATTAACATAATCACTTGTTTTATAACCATTCATCACCATTGTTTATGCTTTAACAACCAACAACCGCTTTTGGGGAAGCAAATCGTAACCCTCGGGCAAGGCTGAAACTATTTTAAAGCTTTTGAATTATAGATCAAGGAAAAGAAATTGAGGGAACTGCTACACTTTGGAAGGCTATAGTTTCAATAAAAGCGTAGTAAGTCTCACACATTTGTTACATTCACGACAATAAGAAGCTCCACATCATTCTCCCCATCGAGTGCTCCTTATCTTCCTCAACATCAATAGGAGCAATAGCAAAACAAGGAAAAGAAACAAGAGAAGCAATCGGAGCAACTCTTGGTGGTGAGGTGAAAGATGTCAAGTAGGCCATCATTAGCATCTCTTCTATTGTTTGAGCATCCTATAAAAGATCTATTAGATGTAATAGATCTCACTAAAGGCTCGCTTGGTAACTCACATCTCTCATTGAACTTGTAGAGCTCAATGGTGTTTGTTTCTAGATTCATCCCACTCTTCATGTTGAGAAAGTAAATTTTACCTATCTATAAGCGAAGAATATAACCCCATTTATCAAAAAAATAAAGTAAAAAGAAATAAAACCTCATTTTACTAATATGAATGGTATGATAATAGGACATCTATCACATCAACGTATGTTTGAACTTTTAAACATGATTTACTATCCATAAATATCAATAAAATTTTAATAAGGAAACATAATCTATTCAACAGAATATATTCGTTTGGATGAGATTATGTTTGGTTTGAAATTTTCATTTACTTTCAAACTACAATCAATTTAGATTTTACAACAAAAGATTTTTGTGAAGATTATTTTTTTACCCTTTAGTTAAACGGGGACATTACCAAGAATAAACCTGTTATACATAATTATGATTTTTTTATAAACAACTCGTAATTACAATAAATTATTCCCGTGTACGTTATGAAAGTTTATTAAGAATTTAAATTTATAATAATCATAATAAATTTACTTATGATCATTTGACATTGAATTAACATGTTATGATCCACAAAAAATCTCGAAGTTAGAACTTTTCTTCCTATAAAATTATGAGGGAAAACAATTACTAATATAGGAAATTGTTAATTGAAGTAAGACTTTTTTATGGCAAAGAAAAATTGATAAACTCCCTCTCTTTATTAAACAAAGCAATTAGAAAAAAACTTGTTTTAAAACATGCATAACTCATTTATTAAAAGCTTTGACCCTTTGCTTATCGATACAAAATGTATAAAGTAAAAAATATGTTTTCTGTGATTTTATAAATAAAATAAAATGAAAATAATAATGTTACCAAATATTGTTCAAATCCTGGAAAGAAAAAAAAATTTCCTCGATATTTAAACAACGCTCCCAATTTGGGGTAAGGGCTGATAGTTGAAATCAATAGTTATTGAAAAAAAAAAAATTTGGTGAATATGTCAAAATATTACAATCATTTGTGAAGCCGTTCTTCATTCTCTCGGCAACCATTTTTATATTCAAGTGCTCCATATTATCCAAGGTCAAAAGAGAATATAAAAATAAAAAAATGAGAATAAAGGGATTAAAGTAGGTTGGGATAAGATAATTTATAGATTAAAATGGATAGAAGAGCAAAGCCAACATATGATAGTTTAGAACACAATACAACTATCAAGATCAGAAAGCATACAACCTAAAGCCAATGGTTGCCTTTTAGTGTTGATTGATAGTTAGCGCCGTTGGATTGGAATTAAGCCTCCAGGTTTGAAAATGTTGTGACTCAATCGACATTTATATAAAAATATTTAATGCTAATATTTCTTAGGAAACAGGTGACGCTCTCGTATCCTAACCCAAGAAAGGAGTGATGATATAGTTTATTGTCCGAAGTAGACTCTCGACTTATATTTGAAATGAATATATATGGTATGTTCTTAAGCACAGTAGATATGCAATAAAAAAAATACAATTATATCAAATATATATTCATTAAATAAACTTTAGAATAAATAGGAGAAAATTTAATAATGTAAAATAAGTGCAGAATATTAATAATTTTGTAATTCAAATATGGTAAAATGACAAAAAAAACGTATTTTTTTTTTTCAATTTCAATTTATACCCACTTTAAAAGACAACCTTTAACGCCTTGGTCAATAAATTTGAAAAGGTATCAGAACAACAGTATTAGAGATATGGTATCGAAAGTCATAGTATTACTCTCATTGTAACTCTTTAATTTTTCTTTTTTGTCAAAATCAAACTTTCTCTTGTTAACAATTTTTAAAAGTAAAATTTCCTTATTCCTTTGTTTTCCCAATATAAATAATTTTGTTCATGAAAGTCAACATCAAAAATATTAACATAATCATTTGTTTTTATAACCATTCATCACCATTGTTTATGCTTTAACAACCAACAACTGTTTTTGGGGGAAGCAAATCAGAACCCTCAAGCAAGACTGAAACTATTTTAAAGCTATTGAATTATAGATCAAGGAAAAGAAATTGAGGGAACTGTTACACTTTGGAAGGCTATAGTTTCAATAAAAAGCATAGTAAGTCTCACATATTTGTTACATTTGCCAACAATAAGAAGCTCCACATCATTCTCCCCATCAGAGTGCTCCCCTTATCTTCCTCAACATCAATAGGAGCAATAGCAAAACAAGGAAAAGAAACAAGAGAAGCAATCGGAGCAACTCTTGGTGACTGGTGAAAGATGTCAAGTAGGCCATCATTAGCATCTCTTCTATTGTTTGAGCATCCTATAAAAGATCTATTAGATGCAATAGATCTCACTAAAGGCTCGCTTGGTAACTCACATCTCTCATTGAACTTGTAGAGCTCAATGGTGTTTGTTTCTAGATTCATCCCACTCTTCATGTTGAGAAAGTAAATTTTACCTATCTATAAGCGAAGAATATAACCCCATTTATCAAAAAAATAAAATAAAAAAAAATAAAACCTCATTTTACTAATATGAATGGTATGCTAATAGGACATCTATCACATCAACGTATGTTTGAACTTTTAAACATGATTCACTATCCATAAATATCAATAAAATTTTAATAAGAAAACATAATCTACTCAACAGAATATATTCGTTAGGATGAGATTATGTTTTGTTTGAAATTTTCATTTACTTTCAAACTACAATCAATTTAGATTTTACAACAAAAGATTTTTGTGAAGATTATTTTTTTTACCCTTTAGTTAAACAGGGACATTACCAAGAATAAACTTGTTATACATAATTATGATTTTTTATAAACAACTCGTAATTACAATAAATTATTCCCGTGTACGTTATGAAAGTTTATTAAGAATTTAAATTTATAATAATAATGATAAATTTAACGCAGTCATTTGACATTGAATTAACTTGTTATGATCAACAAAAAATCTCAAAGTTAGAACTTTTCTTCCTATAAAATTATGAGGGAAAACAATTACTAATATAGGAAATTGTTAATTGAAGTAAGACTTTTTTATGGCAAAGAAAAATTAATAAACTCCCTCTCTTTATTAAACAAAGCAATTAGAAAAAAACTTGTTTTAAAACATGCATAACTCATTTATTAAAAGCTTTGACCCTATGCTTATCGATACAAATGTATAAAGTAAAAAATATGTTTTATGAGATCTTGTGAATAAAATAAAATGAAAATAATAATGCTAACAAATATTGTTCAAATCATGGAATGAAAAAACATTTCCTCGATATTTAAACAACGCTCCCAATTTGGGGTAAGTCTTTGATAGTTGAAATCAATAGTTATTGAAAAAAAAAAATTTGGTGAATATGTCAAAATATTACAATCATTTGTGAAGCCGTTCTTCATTCTCTCGGCAACCATTTTTATATTCAAGTCCTCCATATTATCCAATGTCAAAAAGAGAATATAAAAATAAAAAAATGAGAATAAAGGGATTAAAGTAGGTTGGGATAAGATATTTTATAGATTAAAATGGATAGAAGAGCAAAGCCAACATATGATAGTTTAGAACACACACTATCAAGATCAGAAAGCATACAACCTAAAGCCAATGGTTGCCTTTTAGTGTTGATGGTTGCGCGCCGTTGGATTAGAATTAAGCCTCCAGGTTTGGAAATGTTGTGACTCCATCGACATCTATATAAAAATATTTAATGCTAATATTTCTTAGGAAACAGGTGACGCTCTCGTATCCTAACCCAAGAAAGGAGTGATGATATAGTTTTTTGTCCGAAGTAGACTCCCGACTTATATTTGAAATGAATATATATGGTATGTTCTTAAGCACATTATATATGCAATAAAAAAATACAATTATATCAAATATATAATCATTAAATAAACTTTAGAATAAATAGGAGAAAATTTGATAATGTAAAATAAGTGCAGAATATTAATAATTTTGTAATTCAAATATGGTAAAAAGACAAAAAAAACGTATTTTTTTTTTTTCAATTTCAATTTATACCCACTTTAAAAGACAACCTTTAACGCCTTGGTCAATAAATTTGAAAAGGTATCAGAACAACAGTATTAGAGATATGGTATCGAAAGTCATAGTATTACTGTCATTGTAACTCTTTAATTGTTCTTTTTTGTCTAAATCAAACTTTCTCTTGTTAACAATTATTAAAAGTAAAATTTCTTTATTCCTTTGTTTTCCCAATATAAATAATTTTGTTCATGAAAGTCAACATCAAAAATATTAACATAATCACTTGTTTTTATAACCATTCATCACCATTGTTTATGCTTTAACAACCAACAACTGTTTTTGGGGGAAGCAAATCAGAACCCTCAAGCAAGACTGAAACTATTTTAAAGCTATTGAATTATAGATCAAGGAAAAGAAATTGAGGGGAATCTATACACTTTGGAAGGCTATAGTTTCAATAAAAAGCATAGTAAGTCTCACATATTTGTTACATTTGCCTACAATAAGAAGCTCCACATCATTCTCCCCATCAGAGTGCTCCCCTTATCTTCCTCAACATCAATAGGAGCAATAGCAAAACAAGGAAAAGAAACAAGAGAAGCAATCGGAGCAACTCTTGGTGACTGGTGAAAGATGTCAAGTAGGCCATCATTAGCATCTCTTCTATTGTTTGAGCATCCTATAAAAGATCTATTAGATGCAATAGATCTCACTAAAGGCTCGCTTGGTAACTCACATCTCTCATTGAACTTGTAGAGCTCAATGGTGTTTGTTTCTAGATTCATCCCACTCTTCATGTTGAGAAAGTAAATTTTACCTATCTATAAGCGAAGAATATAACCCCATTTATCAAAAAAATAAAGTAAAAAAAAATAAAACCTCATTTTACTAATATGAATGGTATGCTAATAGGACATCTATCACATCAACGTATGTTTGAACTTTTAAACATGATTCACTATCCATAAATATCAATAAAATTTTAATAAGAAAACATAATCTACTCAACAGAATATATTCGTTAGGATGAGATTATGTTTTGTTTGAAATTTTCATTTACTTTCAAACTACAATCAATTTAGATTTTACAACAAAAGATTTTTGTGAAGATTATTTTTTTTACCCTTTAGTTAAACAGGGACATTACCAAGAATAAACTTGTTATACATAATTATGATTTTTATAAACAACTCGTAATTACAATAAATTATTCCCGTGTACGTTATGAAAGTTTATTAAGAATTTAAATTTATAATAATAATGATAAATTTAACGCAGTCATTTGACATTGAATTAACTTGTTATGATCAACAAAAAATCTCAAAGTTAGAACTTTTCTTCCTATAAAATTATGAGGGAAAACAATTACTAATATAGGAAATTGTTAATTGAAGTAAGACTTTTTTATGGCAAAAAAAAATTAATAAACTCCCTCTCTTTATTAAACAAAGCAATTAGAAAAAAACTTGTTTTAAAACATGCATAACTCATTTATTAAAAGCTTTGACCCTTTGCTTATCGATACAAATGTATAAAGTAAAAAATATGTTTTACAGATCTTGTGAATAAAATAAAATGAAAATAATAATGTTAACAAATATTGTTCAAATCATGGAAAGAAAAAAAACATTTCCTCGATATTTAAACAACGCTCCCAATTTGGGGTAAGTGCTGATAGTTGAAATCAATAGTTATTGAAAAAAAAAATTTGGTGAATATGTCAAAATATTACAATCATTTGTGAAGCCGTTCTTCATTCTCTCGGCAACCATTTTTATATTCAAGTCCTCCATATTATCCAAGGTCAAAAGAGAATATAAAAATAAAAAAATGAGAATAAAGGGATTAAAGTAGGTTGGGATAAGATATTTTATAGATTAAAATGGATAGAAGAGCAAAGCCAACATATGATAGTTTAGAACACACACTATCAAGATCAGAAAGCATACAAAGTAAAGCCAATGGTTGCCTTTTAGTGTTGATGGTTGCGCGCCGTTGGATTAGAATTAAGCCTCCAGGTTTGGAAATGTTGTGGCTCCATCGACATCTATATAAAAATATTTAATGCTAATATTTCTTAGGAAACAGGTGACGCTCTCGTATCCTAACCCAAGAAAGGAGTGATGATATAGTTTTTTGTCCGAAGTAGACTCCCGACTTATATTTGAAATGAATATATATGGTATGTTCTTAAGCACAGTAGATATGCAATAAAAAAAATACAATTATATCAAATATATAATCATTAAATAAACTTTAGAATAAATAGGAGAAAATTTGATAATGTAAAATAAGTGCAGAATATTAATAATTTTGTAATTCAAATATGGTAAAAAGACAAAAAAAACGTATTTTTTTTTTCAATTTCAATTTATACCCACTTTAAAAGCTAACCTTTAACGCCTTGGTCAATAAATTTGAAAAGGTATCAGAACAACAGTATTAGAGATATGGTATCGAAAGTCATAGTATTACTGTCATTCTAACTCTTTAATTGTTCTTTTTTGTCTAAATCAAACTTTCTCTTGTTAACAATTTTTAAAAGTAAAATTTCTTTATTCCTTTGTTTTCCCAATATAAATAATTTTGTTCATGAAAGTCAACATCAAAAATATTAACATAATCACTTGTTTTTATAACCATTCATCACCATTGTTTATGCTTTAACAACCAACAACTGTTTTTGGGGGAAGCAAATCAGAACCCTCAAGCAAGACTGAAACTATTTTAAAGCTATTGAATTATAGATCAAGGAGAAGAAATTGAGGGAACTGTTACACTTTGGAAGGCTATAGTTTCAATAAAAAGCATAGTAAGTCTCATATATTTGTTACATTTGCCTACAATAAGAAGCTCCACATCATTCTCCCCATCAGAGTGCTCCCCTTATCTTCCTCAACATCAATAGGAGCAATAGCAAAACAAGGAAAAGAAACAAGAGAAGCAATCGGAGCAACTCTTGGTGACTGGTGAAAGATGTCAAGTAGGCCATCATTAGCATCTCTTCTATTGTTTGAGCATCCTATAAAAGATCTATTAGATGTAATAGATCTCACTAAAGGCTCGCTTGGTAACTCACATCTCTCATTGAACTTGTAGAGCTCAATGGTGTTTGTTTCTAGATTCATCCCACTCTTCATGTTGAGAAAGTAAATTTTACCTATCTATAAGCGAAGAATATAACCCCATTTATCAAAAAAATAAAGTAAAAAAAAATAAAACCTCATTTTACTAATATGAATGGTATGCTAATAGGACATCTATCACATCAACGTATGTTTGAACTTTTAAACATGATTCACTATCCATAAATATCAATAAAATTTTAATAAGAAAACATAATCTACTCAATGTAATATATTACGTTAGGATGAGATTATGTTTTGTTTGAAATTTTCATTTACTTCAAACTACAATCAATTTAGATTTTACAACAAAAGATTTTTGTGAAGATTATTTTTACCCTTTAGTTAAACAGGGACATTACCAAGAATAAACTTGTTATACATAATTATGATTTTTATAAACAACTTCGTAATTACAATAAATTATTCCCCGTGTAATGCGTTATGAAAGTTTATTAAGAATTTAAATTTATAATAATAATGATAAATTTAACGCTTGATCATTTGACATTGAATTAACTTGTTATGATCAACAAAAATCTTAAAGTTAGAACTTTTCTTCCTATAAAATTATGAGGGAAAACAATTACTAATATAGGAAATTGTTAATTGAAGTAAGACTTTTTTATGGCAAAGAAAAATTAATAAACTCCCTCTCTTTATTAAACAAAGCAATTAGAAAAAAACTTGTTTTAAAACATGCATAACTCATTTATTAAAAGCTTTGACCCTATGCTTATCGATACAAATGTATAAAGTAAAAAATATGTTTTACAGATCTTGTGAATAAAATAAAATGAAAATAATAATGCTAACAAATATTGTTCAAATCATGGAATGAAAAAAAACATTTCCTCGATATTTAAACAACGCTCCCAATTTGGGGTAAGTGCTGATAGTTGAAATCAATAGTTATTGAAAAAAAAAATTTGGTGAATATGTCAAAATATTACAATCATTTGTGAAGCCGTTCTTCATTCTCTCGGCAACCATTTTTATATTCAAGTCCTCCATATTATCCAAGGTCAAAAGAGAATATAAAAATAAAAAAATGAGAATAAAGGGATTAAAGTAGGTTGGGATAAGATATTTTATAGATTAAAATGGATAGAAGAGCAAAGCCAACATATGATAGTTTAGAACACACACTATCAAGATCAGAAAGCATACAACCTAAAGCCAATGGTTGCCTTTTAGTGTTGATGGTTGCGCGCCGTTGGATTAGAATTAAGCCTCCAGGTTTGGAAATGTTGTGACTCCATCGACATCTTTATAAAAATATTTAATGCTAATATTTCTTAGGAAGCAGGTGACGCTCTCGTATTCTAACCCAAGAAAGGAGTGATGATATAGTTTTTTGTCCGAAGTAGACTCCCGACTTATATTTGAAATGAATATATATGGTATGTTCTTAAGCACATTATATATGCAATAAAAAATACAATTATATCAAATATATAATCATTAAATAAACTTTAGAATAAATAGGAGAAAAATTTGATAATGTAAAATAAGTGCAGAGAATATTAATAATTTTGTAATTCAAATATGGTAAAAGACAAAAAAGCGTATTTTTTTTTCAATTTCAATTTATACCCACTTTAAAAGACAACCTTTAACGCCTTGGTCAATAAATTTGAAAAGGTATCGTAACAACTTGAAGATTAGAGATATGGTATGAAAGTCATAGTATTACTGTCATTGTAACTCTTTAATTGTTCTTTTTTGTCTAAATCAAACTTTCTCTTGTTAACAATTATTAAAAGTAAAATTTCTTTATTCCTTTGTTTTCCCAATATAAATAATTTTGTTTATGAAAGTCAACATCAAACATATTAACATAATCACTTGTTTTTATAACCATTCATCACCATTGTTTATGCTTTAACAACCAACAACTGTTTTTGGGGGAAGCAAATCAGAACCCTCAAGCAAGACTGAAACTATTTTAAAGCTATTGAATTATAGATCAAGGAAAAGAAGTTGAGGGAATCAAGTTACACTTTGGAAGGCTATAGTTTCAATAAAAAGCATAGTAAGTCTCACATATTTGTTACATTTGCCTACAATAAGAAGCTCCACATCATTCTCCCCATCAGAGTGCTCCCCTTATCTTCCTCAACATCAATAGGAGCAATAGCAAAACAAGGAAAAGAAACAAGAGAAGCAATCGGAGCAACTCTTGGTGACTGGTGAAAGATGTCAAGTAGGCCATCATTAGCATCTCTTCTATTGTTTGAGCATCCTATAAAAGATCTATTAGATGCAATAGATCTCACTAAAGGCTCGCTTGGTAACTCACATCTCTCATTGAACTTGTAGAGCTCAATGGTGTTTGTTTCTAGATTCATCCCACTCTTCATGTTGAGAAAGTAAATTTTACCTATCTATAAGCGAAGAATATAACCCCATTTATCAAAAAAATAAAGTAAAAAAAAAATAAAACCTCATTTTACTAATATGAATGGTATGCTAATAGGACATCTATCACATCAACGTATGTTTGAACTTTTAAACATGATTCACTATCCATAAATATCAATAAAATTTTAATAAGAAAACATAATCTACTCAACAGAATATATTACGTAGGGATGAGATTATGTTTTGTTTGAAATTTTCATTTACTTTCAAACTACAATCAATTTAGATTTTACAACAAAAGATTTTTTGTGAAGATTATTTTTTACCCTTTAGTTAAACAGGGACATTACCAAGAATAAACTTGTTATACATACTTATGATTTTTTATAAACAACTTCGTAATTACAATAAAATTATTCCCTGCGGTAATGCTATGAAAGTTTATTAAGAATTTAAATTTATAATAATAATGATAAATTTAACGCTTGATCATTTGACATTGAATTAACTTGTTATGATCAACAAAAAATCTCAAAGTTAGAACTTTTCTTCCTATAAAATTATGAGGGAAAACAATTACTAATATAGGAAATTGTTAATTGAAGTAAGACTTTTTTATGGCAAAGAAAAATTAATAAACTCCCTCTCTTTATTAAACAAAGCAATTAGAAAAAAACTTGTTTTAAAACATGCATAACTCATTTATTAAAAGCTTTGACCCTATGCTTATCGATACAAATGTATAAAGTAAAAAATATGTTTTACAGATCTTGTGAATAAAATAAAATGAAAATAATAATGCTAACAAATATTGTTCAAATCATGGAATGAAAAAAAACATTTCCTCGATATTTAAACAACGCTCCCAATTTGGGGTAAGTGCTGATAGTTGAAATCAATAGTTATTGAAAAAAAAAATTTGGTGAATATGTCAAAATATTACAATCATTTGTGAAGCCGTTCTTCATTCTCTCGGCAACCATTTTTATATTCAAGTCCTCCATATTATCCAAGGTCAAAAGAGAATATAAAAATAAAAAAATGAGAATAAAGGGATTAAAGTAGGTTGGGATAAGATATTTTATAGATTAAAATGGATAGAAGAGCAAAGCCAACATATGATAGTTTAGAACACACACTATCAAGATCAGAAAGCATACAACCTAAAGCCAATGGTTTGCCTTTTAGTGTTGATGGTTGCGCGCCGTTGGATTATTAGAATTAAGCCTCCAGGTTTGGAAATGTTGTGACTCCATCGACATCTATATAAAAATATTTAATGCTAATATTTCTTAGGAAACAGGTGACGCTCTCGTATCCTAACCCAAGAAAGGAGTGATGATATAGTTTTTTGTCCGAAGTAGACTCCCGACTTATATTTGAAATGAATATATATGGTATGTTCTTAAGCACATTATATATGCAATAAAAAAATACAATTATATCAAATATATAATCATTAAATAAACTTTAGAATAAATAGGAGAAAATTTGATAATGTAAAATAAGTGCAGAATATTAATAATTTTGTAATTCAAATATGGTAAAAAGACAAAAAAAACGAATTTATTTTTTCAAAATCAATTTATACCCACTTTAAAAGACAACCTTTAACGCCTTGGTCAATAAATTTGAAAAGGTATCAGAACAACAGTATTAGAGATATGGTATCGAAAGTCATAGTATTACTGTCATTGTAACTCTTTAATTGTTCTTTTTTGTCTAAATCAAACTTTCTCTTGTTAACAATTATTAAAAGTAAAATTTCTTTATTCCTTTGTTTTCCCAATATAAATAATTTTGTTCATGAAAGTCAACATCAAAAATATTAACATAATCACTTGTTTTTATAACCATTCATCACCATTGTTTATGCTTTAACAACCAACAACTGTTTTTGGGGGAAGCAAATCAGAACCCTCAAGCAAGATCGAAACTATTTTAAAGCTATTCAATTATAGATCAAGGAAAAGAAATTGAGGGGAATCATTTACACTTTGGAAGGCTATAGTTTCAATAAAAAGCATAGTAAGTCTCACATATTTGTTACATTTGCCTACAATAAGAAGCTCCACATCATTCTCCCCATCAAAGTGCTCCCCTTATCTTCCTCAACATCAATAGGAGCAATAGCAAAACAAGGAAAAGAAACAAGAGAAGCAATCGGAGCAACTCTTGGTGACTAGTGAAAGATGTCAAGTAGGCCATCATTAGCATCTCTTCTATTGTTTGAGCATCCTATAAAAGATCTATTAGATGCAATAGATCTCACTAAAGGCTCGCTTGGTAACTCACATCTCTCATTGAACTTGTAGAGCTCAATGGTGTTTGTTTCTAGATTCATCCCACTCTTCATGTTGAGAAAGTAAATTTTACCTATCTATAAGCGAAGAATATAACCCCATTTATCAAAAAAATAAAGTAAAAAAAAATAAAACCTCATTTTACTAATATGAATGGTATGCTAATAGGACATCTATCACATCAACGTATGTTTGAACTTTTAAACATGATTCACTATCCATAAATATCAATAAAATTTTAATAAGAAAACATAATCTACTCAACAGAATATATTCATTAGGATGAGATTATGTTTTGTTTGAAATTTTCATTTACTTTCAAACTACAATAAATTTAGATTTTACTACAAAAGATTTTGGTGAAGATTATTTTTTTACCCTTTGGTTAAACAGGGACATTACCAAGAATAAACCTGTTATACATAATTATGATTTTTTATAAACAACTCATAATTACAATAAATTATTCCCGTGTACGTTATGAAAGTTTATTAAGAATTTAAATTTATAATAATTATGATAAATTTAACGTAGTCATTTGACATTGAGTTAACTTGTTATGATCAACAAAAAATCTCAAAATTAGAACTTTTCTTCCTATAAAATTTTGAGGGAAAACAATTACTAATATAGGAAATTGTTAATGGAAGTAAGACTTTTTTATGGCAAAGAAAAATTAATAATCTCCCTCTCTTTGTTAAACAAAGCAATTAGAAAAACTTGTTTTAAAACATGCATAACTCATTTATTAAAAGCTTTGACCCTTTGCTTATCGATACAAAATGTATAAAGTAAAAAATATGTTTTACTGATCTTGTGAATAAAATAAAATGAAAATAATAATGTTAACAAATATTGTTCAAATCATGGAAAGAAAAAACATTTCCTCGATATTTAAAACAACGCCTCCCAATTTGGGGTAAGTGCGATAGTTGAAATCAATAGTTATTGAAAAAAAATTTGGTGAATATGTCAAAATATTACAATCATTTGTGAAGCCGTTCTTCATTCTTCTCGGCAACCATTTTATATTCAAGTCCTCCATATTATCCAAGGTCAAAAGAGAATATAAAAATAAAAAATGAGAATAAAGGGATTAAAGTAGGTTGGGATAAGATATTTTATAGATTAAAATGGATAGAAGAGCAAAGCCAACATATGATAGTTTAGAACACACACTATCAAGATCAGAAAGCATACAAAGTAAAGCCAATGGTTGCCTTTTAGTGTTGATGGTTGCGCGCCGTTGGATTAGAATTAAGCCTCCAGGTTTGGAAATGTTGTGGCTCCATCGACATCTATATAAAAATATTTAATGCTAATATTTCTTAGGAAACAGGTGACGCTCTCGTATCCTAACCCAAGAAAGGAGTGATGATATAGTTTTTTGTCCGAAGTAGACTCCCGACTTATATTTGAAATGAATATATATGGTATGTTCTTAAGCACAGTAGAAATGCAATAAAAAAATACAATTATATCAAATATATAATCATTAAATAAACTTTAGAATAAATAGGAGAAAATTTGATAATGTAAAATAAGTGCAGAATATTAATAATTTTGTAATTCAAATATGGTAAAAAGACAAAAAAAACGTATTTTTTTTTTCAATTTCAATTTATACCCACTTTAAAAGCTAACCTTTAACGCCTTGGTCAATAAATTTGAAAAGGTATCAGAACAACAGTATTAGAGATATGGTATCGAAAGTCATAGTATTACTGTCATTCTAACTCTTTAATTGTTCTTTTTTGTCTAAATCAAACTTTCTCTTGTTAACAATTTTTAAAAGTAAAATTTCTTTATTCCTTTGTTTTCCCAATATAAATAATTTTGTTCATGAAAGTCAACATCAAAAATATTAACATAATCACTTGTTTTTATAACCATTCATCACCATTGTTTATGCTTTAACAACCAACAACTGTTTTTGGGGGAAGCAAATCAGAACCCTCAAGCAAGACTGAAACTATTTTAAAGCTATTGAATTATAGATCAAGGAGAAGAAATTGAGGGAACTGTTACACTTTGGAAGGCTATAGTTTCAATAAAAAGCATAGTAAGTCTCATATATTTGTTACATTTGCCTACAATAAGAAGCTCCACATCATTCTCCCCATCAGAGTGCTCCCCTTATCTTCCTCAACATCAATAGGAGCAATAGCAAAACAAGGAAAAGAAACAAGAGAAGCAATCGGAGCAACTCTTGGTGACTGGTGAAAGATGTCAAGTAGGCCATCATTAGCATCTCTTCTATTGTTTGAGCATCCTATAAAAGATCTATTAGATGTAATAGATCTCACTAAAGGCTCGCTTGGTAACTCACATCTCTCATTGAACTTGTAGAGCTCAATGGTGTTTGTTTCTAGATTCATCCCACTCTTCATGTTGAGAAAGTAAATTTTACCTATCTATAAGCGAAGAATATAACCCCATTTATCAAAAAATAAAGTAAAAAATAAAACCTCATTTTACTAATATGAATGGTATGCTAATAGGACATCTATCACATCAACGTATGTTTGAACTTTTAAACATGATTCACTATCCATAAATATCAATAAAATTTTAATAAGAAAACATAATCTACTCAAATGTAATATATTCAAGTTAGGATGAGATTATGTTTTGTTTGAAATTTTCATTTACTTTCAAACTACAATCAATTTAGATTTTACAACAAAAGATTTTTGTGAAGATTATTTTTTTTACCCTTTAGTTAAACAGGGACATTACCAAGAATAAACTTGTTATACATAATTATGATTTTTTATAAACAACTCGTAATTACAATAAATTATTCCCTGTAATGCTATGAAAGTTTATTAAGAATTTAAATTTATAATAATAATGATAAATTTAACGCAGTCATTTGACATTGAATTAACTTGTTATGATCAACAAAAAATCTCAAAGTTAGAACTTTTCTTCCTATAAAATTATGAGGGAAAACAATTACTAATATAGGAAATTGTTAATTGAAGTAAGACTTTTTTATGGCAAAGAAAAATTAATAAACTCCCTCTCTTTATTAAACAAAGCAATTAGAAAAAAACTTGTTTTAAAACATGCATAACTCATTTATTAAAAGCTTTGACCCCATGCTTATCGATACAAATGTATAAAGTAAAAAATATGTTTTACAGATCTTGTGAATAAAATAAAATGAAAATAATAATGCTAACAAATATTGTTCAAATCATGGAATGAAAAAAAACATTTCCTCGATATTTAAACAACGCTCCCAATTTGGGGTAAGTGCTGATAGTTGAAATCAATAGTTATTGAAAAAAAAAATTTGGTGAATATGTCAAAATATTACAATCATTTGTGAAGCCGTTCTTCATTCTCTCGGCAACCATTTTTATATTCAAGTCCTCCATATTATCCAAGGTCAAAAGAGAATATAAAAATAAAAAAATGAGAATAAAGGGATTAAAGTAGGTTGGGATAAGATATTTTATAGATTAAAATGGATAGAAGAGCAAAGCCAACATATGATAGTTTAGAACACACACTATCAAGATCAGAAAGCATACAACCTAAAGCCAATGGTTGCCTTTTAGTGTTGATGGTTGCGCGCCGTTGGATTAGAATTAAGCCTCCAGGTTTGGAAATGTTGTGACTCCATCGACATCTATATAAAAATATTTAATGCCAATATTTCTTAGGAAGCAGTGACGCTCTCGTATCCTAACCCAAGAAAGGAGTGATGATATAGTTTTTGTCAAGTAGACTCCCGACTTATATTTGAAATGAATATATATGGTATGTTCTTAAGCACATTATATATGCAATAAAAAAATACAATTATATCAAATATATAATCATTAAATAAACTTTAGAATAAATAGGAGAAAATTTGATAATGTAAAATAAGTGCAGAATATTAATAATTTTGTAATTCAAATATGGTAAAAAGACAAAAACGATTTTTTTTTTTCAATTTCAATTTATACCCACTTTAAAAAGACAACCTTTAACGCCTTTGGTCAATAAATTTGAAAAGGTATCAGAACAACAGTATTAGAGATATGGTATCGAAAGTCATAGTATTACTGTCATTGTAACTCTTTAATTGTTCTTTTTTGTCTAAATCAAACTTTCTCTTGTTAACAATTATTAAAAGTAAAATTTCTTTATTCCTTTGTTTTCCCAATATAAATAATTTTGTTCATGAAAGTCAACATCAAAAATATTAACATAATCACTTGTTTTTATAACCATTCATCACCATTGTTTATGCTTTAACAACCAACAACCTGCTTTTGGGGAAGCAAATCGTAACCCTCAAGCAAGACCGAAACTATTTTAAAGCTATTGAATTATAGATCAAGGAAAAGAAATTGAGGGAATCAAGTTACACTTTGGAAGGCTATAGTTTCAATAAAAAGCATAGTAAGTCTCACATATTTGTTACATTTGCCTACAATAAGAAGCTCCACATCATTCTCCCCATCGAGTGCTCCCTTATCTTCCTCAACATCAATAGGAGCAATAGCAAAACAAGGAAAAGAAACAAGAGAAGCAATCGGAGCAACTCTTGGTGATCGTGAAAGATGTCAAGTAGGCCATCATTAGCATCTCTTCTATTGTTTGAGCATCCTATAAAAGATCTATTAGATGCAATAGATCTCACTAAAGGCTCGCTTGGTAACTCACATCTCTCATTGAACTTGTAGAGCTCAATGGTGTTTGTTTCTAGATTCATCCCACTCTTCATGTTGAGAAAGTAAATTTTACCTATCTATAAGCGAAGAATATAACCCCATTTATCAAAAAAATAAAGTAAAAAAAAAATAAAACCTCATTTTACTAATATGAATGGTATGCTAATAGGACATCTATCACATCAACGTATGTTTGAACTTTTAAACATGATTCACTATCCATAAATATCAATAAAATTTTAATAAGAAAACATAATCTACTCAACAGAATATATTCGTTAGGATGAGATTATGTTTTGTTTGAAATTTTCATTTACTTTCAAACTACAATCAATTTAGATTTTACAACAAAAGATTTTTGTGAAGATTATTTTTTACCCTTTAGTTAAACAGTGGGACATTACCAAGAATAAACTTGTTATACATAATTATGATTTTTTATAAACAACTTCGTAATTACAATAAATTATTCCCGTAATGCGTTATGAAAGTTTATTAAGAATTTAAATTTATAATAATAATGATAAATTTAACGCAGTCATTTGACATTGAATTAACTTGTTATGATCAACAAAAAATCTCAAAGTTAGAACTTTTCTTCCTATAAAATTATGAGGGAAAACAATTACTAATATAGGAAATTGTTAATTGAAGTAAGACTTTTTATGGCAAAAGAAAAATTAATAAACTCCCTCTCTTTATTAAACAAAGCAATTAGAAAAAAACTTGTTTTAAAACATGCATAACTCATTTATTAAAAGCTTTGACCCTATGCTTATCGATACAAATGTATAAAGTAAAAAATATGTTTTACAGATCTTGTGAATAAAATAAAATGAAAATAATAATGCTAACAAATATTGTTCAAATCATGGAATGAAAAAAAACATTTCCTCGATATTTAAACAACGCTCCCAATTTGGGGTAAGTGCTGATAGTTGAAATCAATAGTTATTGAAAAAAAAAATTTGGTGAATATGTCAAAATATTACAATCATTTGTGAAGCTGTTCTTCATTCTCTCGGTGTGAAATCCAGGATTTTAGGGGTTAAATTTTTTTTTAATATTTGCTTTGATTATGTGTTTAATAAGGGAAGTTTTCTCAAGTGGACATGTTAGAGTTTTTGATTTTTTTTTGCTCTTTAAACAATTATTATAAATAAATAATTTTTACTCCTCTCTGGATAAAGGACTTAGATGTGATTTTATAAAGTTCAGGGACCTTGTGGTTATTTCAAAAAGTATGGGGACCTAACTGAAAATATCTCTCTCTCACACACAACATAAGGATGCGCATGTAATAGTTTAAAAACCAGGGACTTTTTGTAATGTTGCAATTAAAACCATGCATGCCACGTGTAAGTTGCAATTAAAACCATGCATGCCACGTGTAAGGTATACATATGTTCATATTATAGGAATATATTAGTATATATATTATCATTACAACTTATACGTAGTGGGCTACGTGGTTGCTTCTGGAAAGGGTTAGAGAGAGAGAGTAAGAGAGAGAGAGAGAGAAAGCTTCTTGGAATTTTCTTAAAGGAGAAGATAAGGGTGAATAAAGGAGAAGATAAGGGGTGATTTTCTTTTTAAAAAAAAAAAAAAAAAACAAAATAAAATTAAAATAAAAGAATGGCTGCAGGATTGATTGGTGGTTGAAAATTGTTATATATATATATATATATATATATATATATATATATATATATGCTTATAGATTATTGATATGGATAAAAGAAAGGAAGTAAAAGCGAGCACACCGGCGAGACGATCTCGTCTCCACGTTTGAAACTATCCGATAAGATAGGATCTTCACCAAATCCATTTTAAAACCCCGTTTCCTATAGGATAATGCTGGTAGAGATCTCCTTGAGCGTTTATATTAGAGGCACCATCTTCAGAACCCTAATCACCGCCGACGCCTCGTAGAGAAGGATGAGAAGGTGCTTGCCACGCCGGGACGGACCATTCTCCTTGGTGACAGATCATCAAGTGGGTGCGCTTTGCTTAGAGTGAGAAGGAGGTCGTGGAGGTTTGAGTGACGGAGGGCATTTCACGCCGGGAGCCAGGACCTCGTGCAAGAACTTAGCAAAGCTTCTGGTAAGTCTATCTTTCAGTCTGTAATGTGTACTAGGGTTCTGGTAATGTTAGTATGCATGCATGGTCAAATAGAGAGGGAAGAATCCCTGATCTAGGTTTCCGTTTGGCTGAGGAACATGTCATCTAAAAGTAGTAGTTATGGCTTGGGTTTGCATGTGTGAGAAGAATGGTTGATGGTGATAATGATAAGGAGGCATAGAGGTTACTGCTAGGTGTGCATGATCTGTGAGTATAGTAGTCTAGCATGGTTACATATGGTAATGGTTGTGGTTGATCTACTGGGTGGATGTGTTAGCATGTGAGAGAGGATTGTTAGAGGTGGTTAAGTCAAGGTTTAGCAAGTGGATGAAATAGAGAGGGTTGTGGGCATGTGTGTGAGGGTTGAAAAATTCTGTGGTGTGTGTGTGCCCATGAAAAGTTTCATTGGGTTGGTAGGCTTTGTAAGGGTTCAAAGGTTGGTGGTTATCAGGACTTGGGACTTAGATTATTATGAGATGAGTCTAGAGAGAGAAAGAGGGGTATTGATTGAATGGGTTATTGTGTTGAGATATGATGAGGGTTTGTAGGGAGTTGAGGTTAGATGACAATGGGTAATGCTGGACCTTTGTTGGTATTTATACTATGAAAGACAAAGATGGTGTGTGTAATTGCCAGTCAACTCAGGTTGATAACTTGATGGCTTTGATTTACTCTTGAGGTTTAGTTTCTGAGAGGCAGGTGGTACTCCATGTGTGTGCTGGGTAGTAGTCATGAGTGTATATTCATGAGATTAGGGTATATGAGTGCTATTGTTGTGAGCATTGACCAGAGGCCGTGGGAAGTGTGCAGGCTTGGGTTTGAGGTTGCTGAGAAACAAGTAATTAGAGAAGAGGTAAAGGATTATGAGGGTTTAACATTTGTCTGTTGAAGCCTTGGGTGAGGATTAACTAAATGTGATTAAATGTTTGGATGTTAAAACCTTGGATTTGGGGGTTAGGATGATCTTGTGAGTGTGATGACCGGGTACACTATTTGGAGAAAATAAGTCAATGTGAATTTGGAGATTTTGATTTGTATTCTAACAATTATTTACTGGTTAAGATTCTGGCTTCTAGAGTTTTATTATGTACATTTTGTTTGAAAAAAAAAAGTATTAAATAAGAGGTCTTTATTTAATACTTAGTGGACCTATGTGTTAATAGGAATATTTACATGATTAAGAGCACTGTTACTGATTTTTTTTTAAATTATCTGAGGCTTTGTTTGAGGCTGGTGGACTTAATTGGTCTTAATTGTGCTGGTGGGTTTTATTGACTGCTGGAGTTAAGTACGGTTCATAAAATTGTCTTGATTAATTGACTGACTTATTTTACTTTAGGTCTAAAGTGATTAATCAAGTTTAAGTAGTCAAGACAATTAAATGAGTGAAGATGGGTTTGTTAATGGGCCGAGCCCATTAGTTGGACATGTATTATAAAGGTAAATATTCTTTAGTACACGTGGGTATATTGAGTTTGGATTCATGGTGATCAAGATTGACAATAGAGTTTTATTGTTTGGTTTGGGCTTGAGCAAGTTTGAGTGGGGTCCATTGAGGGATTCATTTCATGGGCCGAGCCCTATTTAGTTAGACGTGAATAGTACTAGTCGTTCATGTACGCGTGTACATTATTTGAGACTAGGTTTGTGGTTTCCAGGTGTTGACTTGGAGTGCAGAGTTACGTCGGGAGGGACGCGGACTAGTCGGTGCGGATATGTGTGTACCCGGAGCATCGGTGTGGAAGCGCTGAGTCGCCGATACAAATTCGGGCGCAGTTGATTGGATTCGCGCATCGAGGTAAGTCACCCTTGCCTAGTTTCCACCCTTGTATGGGTTTTCTTGTCTTGTTGGATGCTATTTGTTAGCATGATCTGTTTAGTCCCTGCTTTTGTTGATACATGCACATATATGCTTGTTTGCTATCTTTCCTGGTATGTGTGTGTTTGATGAGCTAGAGGTAGTGTTAACTGATCACGAGGATCCGTTGATCGGCACGTGGCCGTGGAAACACGTGAGCCTGTGCTCCGTCCGGATAGGAGTGTAAGTTTCACTACTGGTTTGTTGAAATGCTTAGTTGGACTATCCACCCGTGGGCCGACACTTGATCATGGGCACATGGTCTTGTGTGCTGGCCGGGAGGTACGTGCCAATTAAGTTCTGATCTTCCGCCCGGTTGCAGTGGAGTCCGAGACTCCGTATCCCTGTCAGTGGGGTTGATTTGCTGGCCGTGTCGACACGTAGAGGTGGTGCTACCGACCGCGACATGTTCGTCGCTCACGTTCTCGAGTATCGCTGGTTGCGCACCGAGGTCGCGTTATATGATTTACGTACCGAGGTGGCCGTCCGGGGAAAACTTTGCCGTAAGTTATTGGACTTCTTATCCGTGGCTCGAGAGTCAGAAATGGATTCTAGGATCTCGATTGTGTGGGTGTAGCCCCTTTGTTTGATGATCCTATGTTGTTGATATCTGTTTCAGCTGACCTTTGTGATCCTTGCAGGGTGCTTACTGGGCTTTCCATTCGAAAGCTCACGACTTTTCTCTTCTCTCATTTCAGGTCCTGAGGAGTAGATAGACTCGAGTTCAGGAGACGTGCGAGAGTCGGGGTGGGGTCTTTGCCGAGATCGGAGGATCTCTTTATTTCATATTCATGTGTGTGAGGACATTTGCATAGGACCCATGTAGGGCCTGGATATGTATAGGGCTTACGGACCTTTATGTTTATTACATTGTATTTCCGCTGTGACATTTGAGGATATTTGTTATTATTTAATAACTCTGATTTTTATTATGTTATCTGCTCTATCAATTTAGGCCTTGTATTCGATTGGGGCTCGTCTCCTTTCGGATACGGCCGATCTGTTGACGTTCCCGAGGTCCCTGGAACCGGGTCGGGGCGTTACAGATTAATATGGTATCAGAGCAATGCAGATAACCGACAACCTAGTTGCCTTAGTGACATAGACAATTAGGTTGACTGAGTGTTGGGTCGGGTAGATCAGGACTTCGAACGAATACCTGATGCGCGGAGGTTGCAGGGCCACAAGTAGCGGGCCAGGACTAAAGGGGGGAGGTGTTCCTCATTACATTGATGGAGTTGAGATGCAAGGTTGTGGGTCTGGTGTGACCCCGCATAGTACCCAGGAGACGGGCAAAGGACTCCTAAACTTTCTGAGAATTGAACAGACCATTCGCGAGGATTGGAGAACCAGTGTTAGTGAACGTTAGATCCGAGACATGGAGGAGACGTTCGAGGTTTGGGATTGGATGATTGATAGTGATTTTTGTGATTTATCCCCTTATTACATGAATTGTTATAGTGTGCAAACTTTGAGGACTTGAGGAGGCATTTTCCGGGTTACTTTGTTGTTAGATGAAAGTAGTGAAGATTGATTTTAATTTCGAGGACGAAATTCTTTTAAGGGGGGAGGATTGTGAAATCCGTGGATTTTAGGGGTTAAATTTTTTTAATATTTGCTTTGATTATGTGTTTAATGAGGGAAGTTTTCTCAAGTGGACATGTTAGAGTTTTCGATTTTTGCTCTTTAAACAATTATTATAAATAAAATGATTTTTACTCCTCTCCGGATAAAGGACTTAGATGTGATTTTATAAAGTTCAGTGGACCTTGTGGTTATTTCAAAAAGTATGGGGACCTAACTGAAAATATCACTCTCTCACACAACATATAAGGATGCATGTAATAGTTTAAAACCAAGGACTTTTTGTAATGTTGCAATTAAAACCATGCATGCCACGTGTAAGTTGCAATTAAAACCATGCATGCCACGTGTAAGGTATACATATGTTCATATTATAAGAATATATTAGTATATATATTATTATTACAACTTATAGTTGCTTCTGGAAAGGGTTAGAGAGAGAGAGATTAAGAGAGAGAGAGAGGAAGCTTCTTGGAATTTTCTTAAAGGAGAAGATAAGGGTGGATAAAGGAGAAGATAAGGGGTGAGTTTTTTTTTTTTTAAAAAAAAACAAAATAAAATTAAAATAAAAGAATGGCTGCAGGATTGATGGGTGGTTGAAAATTGTTATATATATATATATATATATATATATATATATATATATAATATATATGCTTATAGATTGTTGATATGGATAAAAGAAAAGAAGTAAAAGCGAGCACACCGGCGAGACGATCTCGTCTCCACATTTGAAACTATCTGATAAGATAGGATCTTCACCAAATCCATTTTAAAACCCCGTTTCCTATAGGATAATGCTGGTAGAGATCTCCTTGAGCTTTTATATTAGAGGCACCATCTTCGTAACCCTAATCACCGCCAACGCCAGAGAAGGATGAGAAGGTGCTTGCCACGCCGGACGGACCATTCTCCTGGTGACAGATCACCAAGTGGGTGCGCTTTTGCTTAGAGTGAGAAGGAGGTCGTGGAGGTTTGAGTGACGGAGGGCATTTCACGCCGGAGCCGTGGACCTCGCGGCAAGAACTTAGCAAGGCTTCCGTAAGTCTATCTTTCAAAGCATGTAATGTGTACTAGGGTTCCGTAATGTTAGTATGCATGCATGGTCAAATAGAGAGGGAAGAATCCTCGATCTAGGTTTCCGCTTGGTGAGGAACAGGTGATCTAAAAGTAGTAGTTAAGGCTTGGGTTTGCATGTGTGAGATGAATGGTTGATGGTGATGATGATAAGGAGGCATAGAGGTTTTTCGCTAGGTGTGCATGATCCGTGAGTATAGTAGTCTAGCATGGTTACATATGGTAAATGGTTGTGGTTGATCTACCGGGTGGATGTGTTAGCATGTGAGAGAGAATTGTTAGAGGTGGTTAAGTCAAGGTTTAGCAAGTGGATGAAATAGAGAGGGTTGTGGGCATGTGTGTGAGGGTTGAAAAATTCTGTGGTGTGTGTGTGCCCATGAAAAGTTTCATTGGGTTGGTAGGCTTTGTAAGGGTTCAAAGGTTGGTGGTTATCGTGGAGTTGGGACTTAGATTATTATGAGGTGAGTATAGAGAGAGAAAGAGGGGTATTGATTGAATGGGTTATTGTGTTGAGATATGATGAGGGTTTGTAGGGAGTTGAGGTTAGATGACAATGGGTACGCCGGACCTTTGTTGGTATTTATACTATGAAAGACAAAGATGGTGTGTGTACTGTTAGCCAACTCAAAGTTGATAACTTGATGGCTTTGATTTACTCTTGAGGTTTAGTTTCCGAGAGGCGTGTGGTACTCCATGTGTGTGGCCGGGTAGTAGTCATGAGTGTATATTCATGAGATTAGGGTATATGAGTGCTATTGTTGTGAGCATTGACCAGAGGCCGTGGGAAGTGTGCAGGCTTGGGTTTGAGGTTGCTGAGAAACAAGTAATTAGAGAAGAGGTAAAGGATTATGAGGGTTTAACATTTGTCTGTTGAAGCCTTGGGTGAGGATTAACTAAATGTGATTAAATGTTTGGATGTTAAAACCTTGGATTTGGGGTTAGGATGATCTTGTGAGTGTGATGACTGGGTACACTATTTGGAGAAAAATAAGTCAATGTAATTTGGAGATTTTGATTTGTATTCTAACAATTATTTCATCAAGTTAAGATTCTGGCTTCTAGAGTTTTATTATGTACATTTTGTTTGAAAAAAAAAAGTATTAAATAAGAGGTCTTTATTTAATACTTAGTGGACCTATGTGTTAATAGGAATATTTACATGATTAAGAGCACTCACATCGATTTTTTAAATTATCCGAGGCTTTGTTTGAGGTCGGTGGACTTAATTGGTCTTAATTGTGCCGGTGGGTTTTATTGGATCACTGGAGTTAAGCACGGTTCATAAAATTGTCTTGATTAATTGATCGAATTTATTTTACTTTAGGTCTAAGTGATTAATCAAGTTTAAGTAGTCAAGACAATTAAATGAGTGAAGATGGGTTTGTTAATGGGCCGAGCCCATTAGTTGGACATGTATTATAAAGGTAAATATTCTTTAGTACACGTGGGTATATTGAGTTTGGATTCATGGTGATCAAGATTGACAATAGAGTTTTATTGTTTGGTTTGGGCTTGAGCAAGTTTGAGTGGGGTCCATTGAGGGATTCATTTCATGGGCCGAGCCCTATTTAGTTAGACGTGAATAGTACTAGTCGTTCATGTACGCGTGTACATTATTTGAGACTAGGTTTGTGGTTTCCAGGTGTTGACTTGGAGTGCAGAGTTACGTCGGGAGGGACGCGGACTAGTCGGTGCGGATATGTGTGTACCCGATATCGGTGTGGAGCGTTGAGCTGCGTCGATACAAATTCGGCGCAGTGATTGGATTGCGATCAGAGGTAAGTCACCCTTGCCTAGTTTCCACCCTTGTATGGGTTTTCTTGTCTTGTTGGATGCTATTTGTTAGCATGATCTGTTTAGTCCCTGCTTTTGTTGATACATGCACATATATGCTTGTTTGCTATCTTTCCTGGTATGTGTGTGTTTGATGAGCTAGAGGTAGTGTTAACTGATCACGAGGATCCGTTGATCGGCACGTGGCCGTGGAAACACGTGGAGCCTCGCGGTTCGTCCGGATAGGAGTGTAAGTTTCACTACTGGTTTGTTGAAATGCTTAGTTGGACTATCCACCCGTGGGCCGACACTTGATCATGGGCACATGGTCTTGTGTGCTGGCCGGGAGGTACGTGCCAATTAAGTTCTGATCTTCCGCCCGGTTGCAGTGGAGTCCGAGACTCTGTATCCCTGTCAGTGGGGTTGATTTGCTGGCCGTGTCGACACGTAGAGGTGGTGCTACCGACCGCGACATGTTCGTCGCTCACAGCCACGAAATCGCTGGTTGCGCCCGAGGTCGCGTTATATGATTTACGTACCGAGGTCGGCTGTCCGGGGGAAAACTTTGCTGAGCTGTTATTGGACTTCTTATCCAGGGCTCCGAGAGCCGTAGCTGGATTCTAGGATCTGATTGTGTGGGGTGTAGCCCCTTTGTTTGATGATCCTATGTTGTTGATATCTGTTTCAGCTGACCTTTGTGATCCTTGCAGGGTGCTTACTGGGCTTTCCATTCGAAAGCTCACGACTTTTCTCTTCTCTCATTTCAGGTCCTGAGGAGTAGATAGACTCGAGTTCAGGAGACGTGCGAGAGTCGGGGTGGGGTCTTTGCCGAGATCGGAGGATCTCTTTATTTCATATTCATGTGTGTGAGGACATTTGCATAGGACCCATGTAGGGCCTGGATATGTATAGGGCTTATGGACCTTTATGTTTATTACATTGTATTTCCGCTGTGACATTTGAGGATATTTGTTATTATTTAATAACTCTGATTTTTATTATGTTATCTGCTCTATCAATTTAGGCCTTGTATTCGATTGGGGCTCGTCTCCTTTCGGATACGGCCGATCTGTTGACGTTCCCGAGGTCCCTGGAACCGGGTCGGGGCGTTACACTCGGCAACCATTTTTATATTCAAATCCTCCATATTATCCAAGGTCAAAAGAGAATATAAAAATAAAAAAATGAGAATAAAGGGATTAAAGTAGGTTGGGATAAGATATTTTATAGATTAAAATGGATAGAAGAGCAAAGCCAACATATGATAGTTTAGAACACACACTATCAAGATCAGAAAGCATACAACCTAAAGCCAATGGTTGCCTTTTAGTGTTGATGGTTGCGCGCCGTTGGATTAGAATTAAGCCTCCAGGTTTGGAAATGTTGTGACTCCATCGACATCTATATAAAAATATTTAATGCTAATATTTCTTAGGAAACAGTGACGCTTCCTCAGATCCTAACCCAAGAAAGGAGTGATGATATAGTTTTTGTCCGAAGTAGACTCCCGACTTATATTTGAAATGAATATATATGGTATGTTCTTAAGCACAGTAGATATGCAATAAAAAAATACAATTATATCAAATATATAATCATTAAATAAACTTTAGAATAAATAGGAGAAAATTTAATAATGTAAAATAAGTGCAGAATATTAATAATTTTGTAATTCAAATATGGTAAAATGACAAAAAAAACGTATTTTTTTTTTCAATTTCAATTTATACCCACTTTAAAAGACAACCTTTAACGCCTTGGTCAATAAATTTGAAAAGGTATCAGAACAACAGTATTAGAGATATGGTATCGAAAGTCATAGTATTACTGTCATTGTAACTCTTTAATTGTTCTTTTTTGTCTAAATCAAACTTTCTCTTGTTAACAATTATTAAAAGTAAAATTTCTTTATTCCTTTGTTTTCACAATATAAATAATTTTGTTCATGAAAGTCAACATCAAAAATATTAACATAATCACTTGTTTTTATAACCATTCATCACCATTGTTTATGCTTTAACAACCAACAACCTGCTTTTTGGGGAAGCAAATCGTAACCCTCAAGCAAGATCAAAACTATTTTAAAGCTATTGAATTATAGATCAAGGAAAAGAAATTGAGGGAATCAAGTTACACTTTGGAAGGCTATAGTTTCAATAAAAGCATAGTAAGTCTCACATATTTGTTACATTTGCCTACAATAAGAAGCTCCACATCATTCTCCCCATCAGAGTGCTCCCCTTATCTTCCTCAACATCAATAGGAGCAATAGCAAAACAAGGAAAAGAACCAAGAGAAGCAATCGGAGCAACTCTTGGTGGATCGTGAAAGATGTCAAGTAGGCCATCATTAGCATCTCTTCTATTGTTTGAGCATCCTATAAAAGATCTATTAGATGCAATAGATCTCACTAAAGGCTCGCTTGGTAACTCACATCTCTCATTGAACTTGTAGAGCTCAATGGTGTTTGTTTCTAGATTCATCCCACTCTTCATGTTGAGAAAGTAAATTTTACCTATCTATAAGCGTAAGAATATAACCCCATTTATCAAAAAAATAAAGTAAAAAAAAAATAAAACCTCATTTTACTAATATGAATGGTATGCTAATAGGACATCTATCACATCAACGTATGTTTGAACTTTTAAACATGATTCACTATCCATAAATATCATTAAAATTTTAATAAGAAAACATAATCTACTCAACAGAATATATTCGTTAGGATGAGATTATGTTTTGTTTGAAATTTTCATTTACTTTCAAACTACAATCAATTTAGATTTTACAACAAAAGATTTTTGTGAAGATTATTTTTTACCCTTTAGTTAAACAGGGGACATTACCAAGAATAAACTTGTTATACATAATTATGATTTTTTATAAACAACTCGTAATTACAATAAATTATTCCCGTGTACGTTATGAAAGTTTATTAAGAATTTAAATTTATAATAATAATGATAAATTTAACGCAGTCATTTGACATTGAATTAACTTGTTATGATCAACAAAAAATCTCAAAGTTAGAACTTTTCTTCCTATAAAATTATGAGGGAAAACAATTACTAATATAGGAAATTGTTAATTGAAGTAAGACTTTTTTATGGCAAAGAAAAATTAATAAACTCCCTCTCTTTATTAAACAAAGCAATTAGAAAAAAACTTGTTTTAAAACATGCATAACTCATTTATTAAAAGCTTTGACCCTTTGCTTATCGATACAAATGTATAAAGTAAAAAATATGTTTTACAGATCTTGTGAATAAAATAAAATGAAAATAATAATAAGTTAACACATATTATTCACATCATGGAAAGAAAAAAAACATTTCCTCGATATTTAAACAACGCTCCCAATTTGGGGTAAGTGCTGATAGTTGAAATCAATAGTTATTGAAAAAAAAAAATTTGGTGAATATGTCAAAATATTACAATCATTTGTGAAGCCGTTCTTCATTCTCTCGGCAACCATTTTTATATTCAAGTCCTCCATATTATCCAAGGTCAAAAGAGAATATAAAAATAAAAAAATGAGAATAAAGGGATTAAAGTAGGTTGGGATAAGATATTTTATAGATTAAAATGGATAGAAGAGCAAAGCCAACATATGATAGTTTAGAACACACACTATCAAGATCAGAAAGCATACAAAGTAAAGCCAATGGTTGCCTTTTAGTGTTGATGGTTGCGCGCCGTTGGATTAGAATTAAGCCTCCAGGTTTGGAAATGTTGTGGCTCCATCGACATCTATATAAAAATATTTAATGCTAATATTTCTTAGGAAATGTGTGACGCCTCGTGATCCTAACCCAAGAAAGGAGTGATGATATAGTTTTTGTCCTAAGTAGACTCCCGACTTATATTTGAAATGAATATATATGGTATGTTCTTAAGCACAATGAGATATGCAATAAAAAATACAATTATATCAAATATATAATCATTAAATAAACTTTAGAATAAATAGGAGAAAAATTTGATAATGTAAAATAAGTGCGTAATATTAATAATTTTGTAATTCAAATATGGTAAAAAGACAAAAAAAACGTATTTTTTTTTTCAATTTCAATTTATACCCACTTTAAAAGCTAACCTTTAACGCCTTGGTCAATAAATTTGAAAAGGTATCAGAACAACAGTATTAGAGATATGGTATCGAAAGTCATAGTATTACTGTCATTGTAACTCTTTAATTGTTCTTTTTTGTCTAAATCAAACTTTCTCTTGTTAACAATTTTTAAAAGTAAAATTTCTTTATTCCTTTGTTTTCCCAATATAAATAATTTTGTTCATGAAAGTCAACATCAAAAATATTAACATAATCACTTGTTTTTATAACCATTCATCACCATTGTTTATGCTTTAACAACCAACAACTCTTTTTGGGGGAAGCAAATCGTAACCCTCAAGCAAGACTGAAACTATTTTAAAGCTATTGAATTATAGATCAAGGAGAAGAAATTGAGGGAATCAAGTTACACTTTGGAAGGCTATAGTTTCAATAAAAAGCATAGTAAGTCTCTACATATTTGTTACATTTTGCCTACAATAAGAAGCTCCACATCATTCTCCCCATCGAGTGCTCCCCTTATCTTCCCTCAACATCAATAGGAGCAATAGCAAAACAAGGAAAAGAAACAAGAGAAGCAATCGGAGCAACTCTTGGTGGATCGTGAAAGATGTCAAGTAGGCCATCATTAGCATCTCTTCTATTGTTTGAGCATCCTATAAAAAGATCTATTAGATGTAATAGATCTCACTAAAGGCTCGCTTGGTAACTCACATCTCCTCATTGAACTTGTAGAGCTCAATGGTGTTTGTTTCTAGATTCATCCCACTCTTCATGTTGAGAAAAGTAAATTTTACCTATCTATAAGCGAAGAATATAACCCCATTTTATCAAAAAAATAAAGTAAAAAAAATAAAACCTCATTTTACTAATATGAATGGTATGCTAATAGGACATCTATCACATCAACGTATGTTTGAACTTTTAAACATGATTCACTATCCATAAATATCAATAAAATTTTAATAAGGAAACATAATCTACTCAACAGAATATATTCGTTAGGATGAGATTATGTTTTGTTTGAAATTTTCATTTACTTTCAAACTACAATCAATTTAGATTTTACAACAAAAGATTTTTGTGAAGATTATTTTTTTTACCCTTTAGTTAAACAGGGACATTACCAAGAATAAACCTGTTATACATAATTATGATTTTTTATAAACAACTCGTAATTACAATAAATTATTCCCGTGTACGTTATGAAAGTTTATTAAGAATTTAAATTTATAATAATCATGATAAATTTAACGCTGATCATTTGACATTGAATTAACTTGTTATGATCAACAAAAAATCTCAAAGTTAGAACTTTTCTTCCTATAAAATTATGAGGGAAAACAATTACTAATATAGGAAATTGTTAATTGAAGTAAGACTTTTTTATGGCAAAGAAAAATTAATAAACTCCCTCTCTTTATTAAACAAAGCAATTAGAAAAAAACTTGTTTTAAAACATGCATAACTCATTTATTAAAAGCTTTGACCCTATGCTTATCGATACAAATGTATAAAGTAAAAAATATGTTTTACAGATCTTGTGAATAAAATAAAATGAAAATAATAATGCTAACAAATATTGTTCAAATCATGGAAAGAAAAAAAACATTTCCTCGATATTTAAACAACGCTCCCAATTTGGGGTAAGTTCTGATAGTTGAAATCAATAGTTATTGAAAAAAAAAAATTTGGTGAATATGTCAAAATATTACAATCATTTGTGAAGCCGTTCTTCATTCTCTCGGCAACCATTTTTATATTTAAGTCCTCCATATTATCCAAGGTCAAAAGAGAATATAAAAATAAAAAAATGAGAATAAAGGGATTAAAGTAGGTTGGGATAAGATATTTTATAGATTAAAATGGATAGAAGAGCAAAGCCAACATATGATAGTTTAGAACACACACTATCAAGATCAGAGAGCATACAAAGTAAAGCCAATGGTTGCCTTTTAGTGTTGATGGTTGCGCGCCGTTGGATTAGAATTAAGCCTCCAGGTTTGGAAATGTTGTGGCTCCATCGACATCTATATAAAAATATTTAATGCTAATATTTCTTAGGAAACAGGTGACGCTCTCGTATCCTAACCCAAGAAAGGAGTGATGATATAGTTTTTTGTCCGAAGTAGACTCCCGACTTATATTTGAAATGAATATATATGGTATGTTCTTAAGCACAGTAGATATGCAATAAAAAAAATACAATTATATCAAATATATAATCATTAAATAAACTTTAGAATAAATAGGAGAAAATTTGATAATGTAAAATAAGTGCGTAATATTAATAATTTTGTAATTCAAATATGGTAAAAAGACAAAAACGTGATTTTTTTTCAATTTCAATTTATACCCACTTTAAAAGACAACCTTTAACGCCTTGGTCAATAAATTTGAAAAGGTATCGTAACAAATAAAGATTAGAGATATGGTATCGAAAGTCATAGTATTACTGTCATTGTAACTCTTTAATTGTTCTTTTTTGTCTAAATCAAACTTTCTCTTGTTAACAATTTTTTAAAGTAAAATTTCTTTATTCCTTTGTTTTCCCAATATAAATAATTTTGTTCATGAAAGTCAACATCAAAAATATTAACATAATCACTTGTTTTTATAACCATTCATCACCATTGTTTATGCTTTAACAACCAACAACTGTTTTTGGGGGAAGCAAATCAGAACCCTCAAGCAAGACTGAAACTATTTTAAAGCTATTGAATTATAGATCAAGGAAAAGAAATTGAGGGAACTGTTACACTTTGGAAGGCTATAGTTTCAATAAAAAGCATAGTAAGTCTCACATATTTGTTACATTTGCCTACAATAAGAAGCTCCACATCATTCTCCCCATCAGAGTGCTCCCCTTATCTTCCTCAACATCAATAGGAGCAATAGCAAAACAAGGAAAAGAAACAAGAGAAGCAATCGGAGCAACTCTTGGTGACTGGTGAAAGATGTCAAGTAGGCCATCATTAGCATCTCTTCTATTGTTTGAGCATCCTATAAAAGATCTATTAGATGTAATAGATCTCACTAAAGGCTCGCTTGGTAACTCACATCTCTCATTGAACTTGTAGAGCTCAATGGTGTTTGTTTCTAGATTCATCCCACTCTTCATGTTGAGAAAGTAAATTTTACCTATCTATAAGCGAAGAATATGACCCAAGTGATCCAAAAATAAAGTAAAAAGCAAGAAAACCTCAGTTTACTAATATGAATGGTATGCTAAGAGGACATCTATCACATCAACGTATGTTTGAACTTTTAAACATGATTCACTATCCATAAATATCAATAAAATTTAATAAGAAAACATAATCTACTCAAATGTAATATATTACGTTAGGATGAGATTATGTTTTGTTTGAAATTTTCATTTACTTTCAAACTACAATCAATTTAGATTTTTACAACAAAAGATTTTTGTGAAGATTATTTTTTTACCCTTTAGTTAAACAGGGACATTACCAAGAATAAACTTGTTATACATAATTATGATTTTTATAAAACAACTTCGTAATTACAATAAATTATTCCCTGTAATGCGTTATGAAAGTTTATTAAGAATTTAAATTTATAATAATAATGATAAATTTAACGCAAATATTTGACATTGAATTAACTTGTTATGATCAACAAAAAATCTCAAAGTTAGAACTTTTCTTCCTATAAAATTATGAGGGAAAACAATTACTAATATAGGAAATTGTTAATTGAAGTAAGACTTTTTATGGCAAAAGAAAATTTAATAAACTCCCTCTCTTTATTAAACAAAGCAATTAGAAAAAACTTGTTTTAAAACATGCATAACTCATTTATTAAAAGCTTTGACCCTTTGCTTATCGATACAAATGTATAAAGTAAAAAATATGTTTTACAGATCTTGTGAATAAAATAAAATGAAAATAATAATGTTAACAAATATTGTTCAAATCATGGAAAGAAAAAAAACATTTCCTCGATATTTAAACAACGCTCCCAATTTGGGGTAAGTGCTGATAGTTGAAATCAATAGTTATTGAAAAAAAAAATTTGGTGAATATGTCAAAATATTACAATCATTTGTGAAGCCGCTCTTCATTCTTCGGCAACCATTTTTATATTCAAGTCCTCCATATTATCCAAGGTCAAAAGAGAATATAAAAAAAAAAAATGAGAATAAAGGGATTAAAGTAGGTTGGGATAAGATATTTTATAGATTAAAATGGATAGAAGAGCAAAGCCAACATATGATAGTTTAGAACACACACTATCAAGATCAGAAAGCATACAACCTAAAGCCAATGGTTGCCTTTTAGTGTTGATGGTTGCGCGCCGTTGGATTAGAATTAAGCCTCCAGGTTTGGAAATGTTGTGGCTCCATCGACATCTATATAAAAATATTTAATGCTAATATTTCTTAGGAAACAGGTGACGCTCTCGTATCCTAACCCAAGAAAGGAGTGATGATATAGTTTTTTGTCCGAAGTAGACTCGACTTATATTTGAAATGAATATATATGGTATGTTCTTAAGCAATGAGATATGCAATAAAAAATACAATTATATCAAATATATAATCATTAAATAAACTTTAGAATAAATAGGAGAAAATTTGATAATGTAAAATAAGTGCGTAATATTAATAATTTTGTAATTCAAATATGGTAAAAAGACAAAAAACGTATTTTTTTTCAATTTCAATTTATACCCACTTTAAAAAGACAACCTTTAACGCCTTTGGTCAATAAATTTGAAAAGGTATCGAACAAATAAAGATAGAGATATGGTATCGAAAGTCATAGTATTACAGTCATTGTAACTCTTTAATTGTTCTTTTTTGTCTAAATCAAACTTTCTCTTGTTAACAATTTTTAAAAGTAAAATTTCTTTATTCCTTTGTTTTCCCAATATAAATAATTTTGTTCATGAAAGTCAACATCAAAAATATTAACATAATCACTTGTTTTTATAACCATTCATCACCATTGTTTATGCTTTAACAACCAACAACTGTTTTTGGGGGAAGCAAATCAACCCTCAAGCAAGACCTAAAACTATTTTAAAGCTATTGAATTATAGATCAAGGAAAAGAAATTGAGGGAACTGTTACACTTTGGAAGGCTATAGTTTCAATAAAAAGCATAGTAAGTCTCACATATTTGTTACATTTGCCTACAATAAGAAGCTCCACATCATTCTCCCCATCAGAGTGCTCCCCTTATCTTCCTCAACATCAATAGGAGCAATAGCAAAACAAGGAAAAGAAACAAGAGAAGCAATCGGAGCAACTCTTGGTGACTGGTGAAAGATGTCAAGTAGGCCATCATTAGCATCTCTTCTATTGTTTGAGCATCCTATAAAAGATCTATTAGATGTAATAGATCTCACTAAAGGCTCGCTTGGTAACTCACATCTCTCATTGAACTTGTAGAGCTCAATGGTGTTTGTTTCTAGATTCATCCCACTCTTCATGTTGAGAAAGTAAATTTTACCTATCTATAAGCGAAGAATATAACCCCATTTATCAAAAAAATAAAGTAAAAAAAAATAAAACCTCATTTTACTAATATGAATGGTATGCTAATAGGACATCTATCACATCAACGTATGTTTGAACTTTTAAACATGATTCACTATCCATAAATATCAATAAAATTTTAATAAGAAAACATAATCTACTCAACAGAATATATTCGTTAGGATGAGATTATATTTTGTTTGAAATTTTCATTTACTTTCAAACTACAATCAATTTAGATTTTACAACAAAAGATTTTTGTGAAGATTATTTTTTTTACCCTTTAGTTAAACAGGGACATTACCAAGAATAAACCTGTTATACATAATTATGATTTTTTATAAACAACTCGTAATTACAATAAATTATTCCCGTGGTAATGCTATGAAAGTTTATTAAGAATTTAAATTTATAATAATAATGATAAATTTAACGCTAATCATTTGACATTGAATTAACTTGTTATGATCAACAAAAAATCTCAAAGTTAGAACTTTTCTTCCTATAAAATTATGAGGGAAAACAATTACTAATATAGGAAATTGTTAATTGAAGTAAGACTTTTTTATGGCAAAGAAAATTTAATAAACTCCCTCTCTTTATTAAACAAAGCAATTAGAAAAAAACTTGTTTTAAAACATGCATAACTCATTTATTAAAAGCTTTGACCCTTTGCTTATCGATACAAATGTATAAAGTAAAAAATATGTTTTACAGATCTTGTGAATAAAATAAAATGAAAATAATAATGTTAACAAATATTGTTCAAATCATGGAAAGAAAAAAAACATTTCCTCGATATTTAAACAACGCTCCCAATTTGGGGTAAGTGCTGATAGTTGAAATCAATAGTTATTGAAAAAAAAAAATTTGGTGAATATGTCAAAATATTACAATCATTTGTGAAGCCGTTCTTCATTCTCTCGGCAACCATTTTTATATTCAAGTCCTCCATATTATCCAAGGTCAAAAGAGAATATAAAAATAAAAAAATGAGAATAAAGGGATTAAAGTAGGTTGGGATAAGATATTTTATAGATTAAAATGGATAGAAGAGCAAAGCCAACATATGATAGTTTAGAACACACACTATCAAGATCAGAAAGCATGCAACCTAAAGCCAATGGTTGCCTTTTAGTGTTGATGGTTGCGCGCCGTTGGATTAGAGTTAAGCCTCCAGGTTTGGAAATGTTGTGGCTCCATCGACATCTATATAAAAATATTTAATGCTAATATTTCTTAGGAAACAGGTGACGCTCTCGTATCCTAACCCAAGAAAGGAGTGATGATATAGTTTTTTGTCCGAAGTAGACTCCCGACTTATATTTGAAATGAATATATATGGTATGTTCTTAAGCAATGTTAGATATGCAATAAAAAATACAATTATATCAAATATATAATCATTAAATAAACTTTAGAATAAATAGGAGAAAATTTGATATCGTAAAATAAGTGCGTAATATTAATAATTTTGGAATTCAAATATGGTAAAAAGACAAAAACGTATTTTTTTTCAATTTCAATTTATACCCACTTTAAAAGACAACCTTTAACGCCTTTGGTCAATAAATTTGAAAAGGTATCGTAACAACAGATTAGAGATATGGTATCGAAAGTCATAGTATTACAAACTATTGTAACTCTTTAATTGTTCTTTTTGTCTAAATCAAACTTTCTCTTGTTAACAATTTTAAAAAGTAAAATTTCTTTTATTCCTTTGTTTTCCCAATATAAATAATTTTGTTCATGAAAGTCAACATCAAAAATATTAACATAATCACTTGTTTTTATAACCATTCATCACCATTGTTTATGCTTTAACAACCAACAACCTGCTTTTGGGGAAGCAAATCGTAACCCTCAAGCAAGACTGAAACTATTTTAAAGCTATTGAATTATAGATCAAGGAAAAGAAATTGAGGGAACTGCTATACACTTTGGAAGGCTATAGTTTCAATAAAAAGCATAGTAAGTCTCACATATTTGTTACATTTGCCTACAATAAGAAGCTCCACATCATTCTCCCCATCGAGTGCTCCCTTATCTTCCTCAACATCAATAGGAGCAATAGCAAAACAAGGAAAAGAAACAAGAGAAGCAATCGGAGCAACTCTTGGTGACCGTGAAAGATGTCAAGTAGGCCATAATAAGCATCTCTACTATTGTTTGAGCATCCTATAAAAGATCTATTAGATGTAATAGATCTCACAAAAGGCTCGCTTGGTAACTCACATCTCTCATTGAACTTGTAGAGCTCAATGGTGTTTGTTTCCAGATTCATCCCACTCTTCATGTTGAGAAAGTAAAATTTACCTATCTATAAGCTTAAGAATATAACCCCATTTATCAAAAAATAAAGTAAAAAAAATAAAACCTCATTTTACTAATATGAATGGTATGCTAATAGGACATCTATCACATCAACGTATGTTTGAACTTTTAAACATGATTCACTATCCATAAATATCAATAAAATTTTAATAAGAAAACATAATCTACTCAACAGAATATATTCGTTAGGATGAGATTATATTTTGTTTGAAATTTTCATTTACTTTCAAACTACAATCAATTTAGATTTTACAGCAAAAGATTTTTGTGAAGACTATTTTTTTTTACCCTTTAGTTAAACAGGGACATTACAAAGAATAAACTTTTTATACATAATTATGATTTTTTATAAACAACTCGTAATTACAATAAATTATTCCCGTGTACGTTATGAAAGTTTATTAAGAATTTAAATTTATAATAATCATGATAAGTTTAACGCAGTCATTTGACATTGAATTAACTTGTTATGATCCAAAAAAATCTAAAAGTTAGAGCTTTTCTTCCTATAAAATTTTGAGGGAAAACAATTACTAATATAGGAAATTGTTAATGGAAGTAAGACTTTTTTATGGCAAAGAAAAATTAATAAACTCCCTCTCTTTGTTAAAAAAAGCAATTAGAAAAAAACTTGTTTTAAAACATGCATAACTCTTTTATTAAAAGCTTTGACCCTTTGCTTATCGATACAAATGTATAAAGTAAAAAATATGTTTTACAGATCTTCTAAATAAAATAAAATGAAAATAATAATGTTAACAAATATTGTTCAAATCATGGAAAGAAAAAAAACATTTCCTCGATATTTAAACAACGCTCCCAATTTGGGGTAAGTGCTGATAGTTGAAATCAATAGTTATTGAAAAAAATTTGGTGAATATGTCAAAATATTACAATCATTTCTCGAAGCCGTTCTTCATTCTTCTAAGCAACCATTTTTATATTCAAGTCCTCCATATTATCCAAGGTCAAAAGAGAATATAAAAATAAAAAAATGAGAATAAAGGGATTAAAGTAGGTTGGGATAAGATATTTTATAGATTAAAATGGATAGAAGAGCAAAGCCAACATATGATAGTTTAGAACACAATACAACTATCAAGATCAGAAAGCATACAACTTAAAGCCAATGGTTGCCTTTTAGTGTTGATGGTTGCGCGCCGTTGGATTAGAATTAAGCCTCCAGGTTTGGAAATGTTGTGACTCCATCGACATCTATATAAAAATATTTAATGCTAATATTTCTTAGGAAACAGGTGACGCCTCGTGATCCCAACCCAAGAAAGGAGTGATGATATAGTTTTTGTCCGTAGTAGACTCCCACTTATATTTGAAATGAATATATATGGTAATGCTCTTAAGCACGAGAAATTCAATAAAAAGAATACAATTATATCAAATATATAATCATTAAATAAACTTTAGAATAAATAGGAGAAAATTTGATAATGTAAAATAAGTGCAGAATATTAATAATTTTGTAATTCAAATATGGTAAAAAGACAAAAAAAAACGTATTTTTTTTGTCAATTTCAATTTATACCCACTTTAAAAGACAACCTTTAACGCCTTGGTCAATAAATTTGAAAAGGTATCAGAACAACAGTATTAGAGATATGGTATCGAAAGTCATAGTATTACTGTCATTGTAACTCTTTAATTTTTCTTTTTTGTCTAAATCAAACTTTCTCTTGTTAACAATTTTTAAAAGTAAAATTTCTTTATTCCTTTGTTTTCCCAATATAAATAATTTTGTTCATGAAAGTCAACATCAAAAATATTAACATAATCACTTGTTTTTATAACCATTCATCACCATTTTTTATGCTTTAACAACCAACAACTGTTTTTGGGGGAAACAAATCAGAACCCTCAAGCAAGACTGAAACTATTTTAAAGCTATTGAATTATAGATCAAGGAAAAGAAATTGAGGGAACTGTTACACTTTGGAAGGCTATAGTTTCAATAAAAAGCATAGTAAGTCTCACATATTTGTTACATTTGCCTACAATAAGAAGCTCCACATCTTTCACCCCATCGAGTGCTCCCCTTTACCTTCCCTCAACAACATCAATAGGAGCAATAGCAAAACAAGGAAAATAAACAAGAGAAGCAATCGGAGCAACTCTTGGTGATCGTGAAAGATGTCAAGTAGGCCATCATTAGCATCTCTTCTATTGTTTGAGCATCCTATAAAAAGATCTATTAGATGTAATAGATCTCACTAAAGGCTCGCTTGGTAACTCACATCTCTCATTGAACTTGTAGAGCTCAATGGTGTTTGTTTCTAGATTCATCCCACTCTTCATGTTGAGAAAGTAAATTTTACCTATCTATAAGCGAAGAATATAACCCCATTTATCAAAAAAATAAAGTAAAAAAAAATAAAACCTCATTTTACTAATATGAATGGTATGCTAATAGGACATCTATCACATCAACGTATGTTTGAACTTTTAAACATGATTCACTATCCATAAATATCAATAAAATTTTAATAAGAAAACATAATCTACTCAAATGTAATATATTCAAGTAGGATGAGATTATGTTTTGTTTGAAATTTTCATTTACTTTCAAACTACAATCAATTTAGATTTTACAACAAAAGATTTTTGTGAAGATTATTTTTTACCCTTTTAGTTAAACAGGGACATTACCAAGAATAAACTTGTTATACATAATTATGATTTTTATATAAACAACTCGTAATTACAATAAATTATTCCCTGCAGTAATGCTATGAAAGTTTATTAAGAATTTAAATTTATAATAATCATGATAAATTTAACGCAGTCATTTGACATTGAATTAACTTGTTATGATCAACAAAAAATCTCAAAGTTAGAACTTTTCTTCCTATAAAATTATGAGGGAAAACAATTACTAATATAGGAAATTGTTAATGCAAGTAAGACTTTTTTATGCAAAGAAAAATTAATAAACTCCATCTCTTTGTTAAAAAAAAGCAATTAGAAAAAAACTTGTTTTAAAACATGCATAACTCTTTTATTAAAAGCTTTGACCCTTTGCTTATCGATACAAATGTATAAAGTAAAAAATATGTTTTACAGATCTTCTAAATAAAATAAAATGAAAATAATAATGTTAACAAATATTGTTCAAATCATGGAAAGAAAAAAAACATTTCCTCGATATTTAAACAACGCTCCCAATTTGGGGTAAGTGCTGATAGTTGAAATCAATAGTTATTGAAAAAAAAAATTTGGTGAATATGTCAAAATATTACAATCATTTCTGAAGCCGTTCTTCATTCTCTCGGCAACCATTTTTATATTCAAGTCCTCCATATTATCCAAGGTCAAAAGAGAATATAAAAATAAAAAAATGAGAATAAAGGGATTAAAGTAGGTTGGGATAAGATATTTTATAGATTAAAATGGATAGAAGAGCAAAGCCAACATATGATAGTTTAGAACACAATACAACTATCAAGATCAGAAAGCATACAACTTAAAGCCAATGGTTGCCTTTTAGTGTTGATGGTTGCGCGCCGTTGGATTAGAATTAAGCCTCCAGGTTTGGAAATGTTGTGTAACAACCGCTCCAAAAAAATTTCGATTAAATTTGAATTTTGTTTATACATCACTTATTTTGTTCGATTTAGTATTGTTTCCTTAGTGTGAGGGACTTACATGCAAAATAAGGACTTTTAATTCCCAGGACTTGAATGCAATGATAGGTTAGAAATGGTTGGTCTTCGGTGCAAAACCAGCATTTCTTGAGATATTAGCCATTGAGGTCGTGTATGTAAACTTTGAAGGTTGTTGGGTATTTTTGCAAAAAGGATGTGACTCCTGCAAGAGACTGGCAACAAGTGGATATTATTGAAAGAATTAGAGGAAAGAATATGGACTAATTTGCAAAAGATACCAATGATCAACATGTTAAAACTTTCTTTTAGGAGAATTAAAATGTGAGACTTTAGGGACTCTATGATAATAACTTGGTAAGTTATGGGTTAAAGTGTAAACTTTGTTTTTCTATTATCACAAAGATTTCATCCATTGATGGACCGGAGATCTTTGGACATCTTTGACCTATGGAGATGGGGACCATACCCATCTTTTCATTTGCTCCATATAATAAAGAAGGTAGATGAGAGAGATGGAGGATGGCATGGAGTTGGGGAAGGAAGCCCCAAAATATGATGAGCTAATCGGTGGTTGAATTCCAACATGAAGATGTTTACATTCACCACCAAAGGGAACAACTAGAGGTTTGATCTATGCCTCTATCTCTCTGCCTTCGAGTGTATTTCTATGAATCATAGGCTCGATAGGGACAAATTCGGTTTCCTCGATTAGTGCTTAGTCATGCCGTAACATCCTAAATGCATGTAGAATTGTTGATTTAATGCTAGGGTCAGATAGGAAGTAAGCATGCAAACCTTCTCATAATTATGATTTATGTTGCCTTGCTTTGGATGTCTCTGATTTGTGTATGAGCTTGAAACTTCAAAGGTTATGTTTTAAGATGAGAAGACAAAGGATTGTGTTATGGAGGGGATTGTGTAGTGGTTCGGGTTGTGGTTTTGAATTTTAAAGACCGATTCTAACTTAAGTACATGCTTAAAGGCATGGAGGTGTTTAAGGTTGTGTAATTGAAGAATTCTCGTGGTGTCTTGCTATGTAGTAGTGATGATTAAAAATATGCACATAAGATGTTTGAGGAAATGCCCAAAAGAGACCGACTCCCATGGATTGTTTTAATTCATGGACAAGTGAGTGTGGAATTCAATCGATCGGGCTTAAGTATAAGAATATTTCAGTTCAAATTATTGGTGTTGTGTGTGGTTGATGTCGCTTGTTTATGGTTGTAGTTGATCCGCGGAAATGAAGGTAATGGTCAACCGTGGAGCAAGAGGTAAGAACAAAGTGAAGGTTGTCCGCATTAGTTTATGCTAATGAATTGAGAATGCCACAATGAAGGTTAACTAAGTTACAAAATCGTGGAGAACCTCGCAGCCACTATCCATCCAAGAGGGGTGTTTGTAAGCCGGGTATATATGGCGTGGGATTCCTAATATCCCCGATTCATCAGCCTTTGAGTTATGAAACCTGATTATAGGCTTCATTATTATTTCTATTACTTAGAAACTTGTTAATGAACTTGGAAGGACTCTAGTAGAATTTGTGTTCAACCTGCAGAAAGCTGTCCCCTGAGGGAAAGCTGCTCCCATTACACAGCTCGGTTCGGGTTGTGTCACGCCGCTGGAAAGATCTTGAAGTCTTCTTTCTAATGAGCCTTGTATGAGGGGATTCTGACTTATGGTTCGGGAGTTATGACCCAGTCTTTCCAGCTGCGCAGGACAGCCTGAAATTTCTGCGCCTTGTATCTTGGCTTCCAATCTCAGATTTTGTCTTAGTCGATGCCCAAGGGTTTAGTACACTACTTAGTAGCTATTTTGTTATTTATATTACTAGGGCTTTGGATAAGTGAAAACCTCGTAGTTTATTGCTGAAAAATCTGCTTTCATGCCTTAGAAAAATCAAGTAGCTTTTACACTAGAAACTCGCAAAGATCGAATGTTCAAAACCTGAAATTTTTACCCGTGAAAATCTGAAATTTCAGCTATGAAATAACCAGCAGTCTTGTGGCTGAAAACCTAGATTTATTAGTCAGTGGAAAACCCGCATATAGGAACCGAAATCCTGTGTTTGGTGTCTAAAAACACCTTGATTGTAGATGCAAATCTACATTTATTTCTTGTGAATGTTGCAACCTTCAAATGAATGAAGACATATGGTGGGATTCATGACTAGTTGAATGAATGATTGGTAGAAGGTTCAAATTTCAATAAGAGGATAAAGAAATTATGTTGTGTCCGTAATAAGAATGTATGTGGTCATAGCTTTGTGTTAACCTTTAGTGTATTTAATAGGAACTGATTAAGAGTAGGAGGGAGTTGAGAACTAAATTCTCAAACCTTGAGATGGATGTCCATGGGGATGTAATGGGAAGGTCATGTTAGAATTGGACTTGAGTGCAGGGAATTATGTAGCATCTGCAAAACATGTATTTTATTTCATTTTAAAGGCCAGATAAGAGTTTATAATGAGCCCAATTTTGATGGAAATGAAAGGCAATATTATGAATATAGTATACTGGGATTTTGCAAAGGAATAGTGAAGGTTTGGAACTTCAATTTGGAGTTCCAAGTTCATGTTTTACGTAGTTACTGTAGCTACCGAATAGAGAGTGAACTATAACTCGAATATTTTCAAAAAGACTCGGAATTTGATTCCGATCGTCCCGATAGTTCGGGTGTATATTTAAACTAAGGAAAATAATGTGGGTATGTGATTAGGGGCCCAGATTCATCGGTTATATATTAAAAGTCAATTTTTCGTAAACTCACGCATTAGGGTAATTATATGCATGTAATGCATTCAAATTGATATGAAATGTTATGTGATGAACATTTACCATGTTTAGGACGTGGTGAGGTGGTCTAGGACCGTGATCGGGAGGATCGGGCCCGAGTAGGCCCTAGAGCTTAAAGGTAGGATGTCGCACGCGTGCCGTGGAGTAGTTTTAACTCATAGTATTCTATTGATTTCGCTGATGTTGTGCTAGATGGATGTTGGAGTCCATCTTTTCATATACGCGCTCGTCTCATGGACATGTTATGCTTGCTGCATTTGTTTGAGCTTGTATGTTCTGATATGATCTGCTTTGAGGGAGTACCCCTTGACATTTTTCTTGTGTTGTTGTGGGATGGCCAGGAGGTGGTACTCCATGGCATATGGCCAGTGGGAGTGATACTCCATGGCATATGGCCAGTGGAGTACCCTCTGGCATCCCACTTGCACCTGGGATGGTCGAGGGGGGTGGTACTCCATAGCAGTCTGTCGATATTCTATTCTTTGCATTAAATATTCTCTCCTTCTACTCTCCTTTGATTTTGTACTCTTATTTCCTCGAGAGGTTCCCGATACATATTCGAGATGGGTTTCCTCATATGTATCGGTTTTATATCTCGAGGAGATTGTTGCTTTCATGTTTTTTTTAAATGCGTATTTAAGTAGAGTTTACTCCTTAGATACGTATTGGCTTCCGATCTCGATGAGATCTCTGATCATTGTATATTCAAGATGTTGCTACCTTGGATATATATGTATACCTGTTGTTAGGTATTAGTACTATCAATCTCTTACTTCGTGCATGATACATCTGGACGGAGACCCCGCAGAGGGTGTATAATATCCGCCATGAGTATTTGATGCTCCATCTGACGGAGACCCCGGCAGAGGGTGTATAATATCCGCCACTTGGCTCACCAGAGAGCGACATTTTCCTCACCATGTGCACATGTATGCTATAAGCGTAGGCCCGCTTTAGGTCAAGACGATACCGATGGTGTCGTAGATGTCGTAGACATCTTAGTATCACATATGCCAGAGGTTGAGTACATCTGTGGATTTACCCACATTCCCGTGATTCGTTATTTGCTTGTGATGTTTCACTTGCATATTTGTACTTCTTTTATTTCTGTTCTTTCCTAGTGGCTTTCGCCACCTTTATTGATTTATTTGCGATCCTACTGGGCCTTTCTTTGGCTCATGCACTTGATGGATGTTTTTTCTCAGGTGACAATGAGGAGTAGGGTCAGGACTAGATGAGGACCTTGCGAGTAGCTAGGAGCGGAATTCAGGAGAGAGCTTCCGCAGGACAACCTAGCAAAATATGGGGATATGTTGAGCCGAGGTTTGCGTGCCTCTATTATTTTCTCGAGTGAGAGTTGTCATTCGGGACTCGCTAGGGTTTTATAAAAACCTTATATATATTTCTTCCTACCGATTTATAATTTAAACTCGATTTAATTATTCGCTTATGTTATTTAGCCTTGCGTTTCTAGGGCGAATTCTATAAGCACGCGGCGTTTGTCGCGTGCGCCGAGGCCCGGGATCCGGGTTCGGGGCGTGACATGTTGTGACTCCATCGACATCTATATAAAAATATTTAATGCTAATATTTCTTAGGAAACAGGTGACGCTCTCGTATCCTAACCCAAGAAAGGAGTGATGATATAGTTTTTTGTCCGAAGTAGACTCCCGACTTATATTTGAAATGAATATATATGGTAATGCTCTTAAGCACAAGAGAAATTCAATAAAAGAATACAATTATATCAAATATATAATCATTAAATAAACTTTAGAATAAATAGGAGAAAATTTAATAATGTAAAATAAGTGCGTAATATTAATAATTTTGTAATTCAAATATGGTAAAAGACAAAAAAACGATTTTTTTCAATTTCAATTTATACCCATTTTAAAAGACAACCTTTAACGCCTTGGTCAATAAATTTGAAAAGGTATCAGAACAACAGTATTAAAGATATGGTATCGAAAGTCATAGTATTACTGTCATTGTAACTCTTTAATTTTTCTTTTTTGTCTAAATCAAACTTTCTCTTCTTAACAATTTTTAAAAGTAAAATTTCCTTATTCCTTTGTTTTCCCAATATAAATAATTTTGTTCATGAAAGTCAACATCAAAAATATTAACATAATCACTTGTTTTTATAACCATTCATCACCATTGTTTATGCTTTAACAACCAACAACTGTTTTTGGGGGAAGCAAATAAGAACCCTCAAGCAAGACTGAAACTATTTTAAAGCTATTGAATTATAGATCAAGGAAAAGAAATTGAGGGAACTGTTACACTTTGGAAGGCTATAGTTTCCATAAAAAGCATAGTAAGTCTCACATATTTGTTACATTTGCCTACAATAAGAAGCTCCACATCATTCTCCTCCCATCGTGAGTGCTCCCCTTATCTTCCTCAACATCAATAGGAGCAATAGCAAAACAAGGAAAAGAAACAAGAGAAGCAATCGGAGCAACTCTTGGTGATCGGTGAAAGATGTCAAGTAGGCCATCATTAGCATCTCTTCTATTGTTTGAGCATCCTATAAAAGATCTATTAGATGTAATAGATCCTCACTAAAGGCTCGCTTGGTAACTCACATCTCTCATTGAACTTGTAGAGCTCAATGGTGTTTTGTTTCTAGATTCATCCCACTCTTCATGTTGAGAAAGTAAATTTTACCTATCTATAAGCGTAAGAATATAACCCCATTTATCAAAAAATAAAGTAAAAAAAATAAAACCTCATTTTACTAATATGAATGGTATGCTAATAGGACATCTATCACATCAACGTATGTTTGAACTTTTAAACATGATTCACTATCCATAAATATCAATAAAATTTTAATAAGAAAACATAATCAACTCAAATGTAATATATTCAAGTAGGATGAGATTATGTTTTGTTTGAAATTTTCATTTACTTTCAAACTACAATCAATTTAGATTTTACAACAAAAGATTTTTGTGAAGATTATTTTTTTTTACCCTTTAGTTAAACAGGGACATTACCAAGAATAAACTTGTTATACATACTTATGATTTTTTATAAACAACTCGTAATTACAATAAATTATTCCCGTGTACGTTATGAAAGTTTATTAAGAATTTAAATTTATAATAATCATGATAAATTTAACGCAGTCATTTGACATTGAATTAACTTGTTATGATCCAAAAAAATCTAAAAGTTAGAACTTTTCTTCCTATAAAATTTTGAGGGAAAACAATTACTAATATAGGAAATTGTTAATGGAAGTAAGACTTTTTTATGGCAAAGAAAAATTAATAAACTCCCTCTCTTTGTTAAAAAAAGCAATTAGAAAAAAACTTGTTTTAAAAGATGCATAACTCTTTTTTTAAAAGCTTTGACCCTTTGCTTATCGATACAAATGTATAAAGTAAAAAAATATGTTTTACAGATCTTCTAAATAAAATAAAATAAAAATAATAATGTTAACAAATATTGTTCAAATCATGGAAAGAAAAAAAACATTTCCTCGATATTTAAACAACGCTCCCAATTTGGGGTAAGTGTTGATAGTTGAAATCAATAGTTATTGAAAAAAAAAAATTTGGTGAATATGTCAAAATATTACAATCATTTGTGAAGCCGTTCTTCATTCTCTCGGCAACCATTTTTATATTCAAGTCCTCCATATTATCCAATGTCAAAAGAGAATAAAAAAATAAAAAAATGAGAATAAAGGGATTAAAGTAGGTTGGGATAAGATATTTTATAGATTAAAATGGATAGAAGAGCAAAGCCAACATATGATAGTTTAGAACACAATACAACTATCAAGATCAAAAAGCATACAACTTAAAGCCAATGGTTGCCTTTTAGTGTTGATGGTTGCGCGCCGTTGGATTAGAATTAAGCCTCCAGGTTTGGAAATGTTGTGACTCCATCGACATCTATATAAAAATATTTAATGCTAATATTTCTTAGGAAACAGGTGACGCTCTCGTATCCTAACCCAAGAAAGGAGTGATGATATAGTTTTTTGTCCGAAGTAGACTCCCGACTTATATTTGAAATGAATATATATGGTACGTTGTTAAGCAGAGTAGAAATTCAATAAAAAGAATACAATTATATCAAATATATAATCATTAAATAAACTTTAGAATAAATAGGAGAAAATTTAATAATGTAAAATAAGTGCAGAATATTAATAATTTTGTAATTCAAATATGATAAAAAGACAAAAAAAACGTATTTTTTTTTTTTCAATTTCAATTTATACCCACTTTAAAAAGACAACCTTTAACGCCTTTGGTCAATAAATTTGAAAAGGTATCGTAACAACAAGATTAGAGATATGGTATCGAAAAGTCATAGTATTACCGCCATTGTAACTCTTTAATTTTTCTTTTTTGTCTAAATCAAACTTTCTCTTGTTAACAATTTTTAAAAGTAAAATTTCCTTATTCCTTTGTTTTCCCAATATAAATAATTTTGTTCATGAAAGTCAACATCAAAAATATTAACATAATCACTTGTTTTTATAACCATTCATCACCATTGTTTATGCTTTAACAACCAACAACTGTTTTTGGGGGAAGTAAATCAGAACCCTCAAGCAAGACTGAAACTATTTTAAAGCTATTGAATTATAGATCAAGGAAAAGAAATTGAGGGAACTGTTACACTTTGGAAGGCTATAGTCTCATTAAAAAGCATAGTAAGTCTCACAAATTTGTTACATTCGCCTACAATAAGAAGTTTTTCTCCACATCATTCTCCCCATCGAGTGCTCCCCTTATCTTCCTCAACATCAATAGGAGCAATAGCAAAACAAGGAAAAGAAACAAGAGAAGCAATCAAGCAACTCTTGGTGACCGTGAAAGATGTCAAGTAGGCCATCATTAGCATCTCTTCTATTGTTTGAGCATCCTATAAAAGATCTATTAGATGTAATAGATCTCACTAAAGGCTCGCTTGGTAACTCACATCTCTCATTGAACTTGTAGAGCTCAATGGTGTTTGTTTCTAGATTCATCCCACTCTTCATGTTGAGAAAGTAAATTTTACCTATCTATAAGTGAAGAATATAACCCCATTTATCAAAAAAATAAAGTAAAAAGAAATAAAACCTCATTTTACTAATATGAATGGTATGCAAATAAGGCATCTATCACATCAACGTATGTTTGAACTTTTAAACATGATTCACTATCCATAAATATCAATAAAATTTTAATAAGGAAACATAATCTACTAAACAGAATATATTCGTTAGGATGATATTATGTTTTGTTTGAAATTTTCATTTACTTTCAAACTACAATCAATTTAGATTTTACAACAAAAGATTTTTTTGAAGATTATTTTTTTTACCCTTTAGTTAAACAGGGACATTACCAAGAATAAACTTGTTATACATAATTATGATTTTTTATAAACAACTCGTAATTACAATAAATTATTCCCATGTAATGCTATGAAAGTTTATTAAGAATTTAAATTTATAATAATCATGATAAATTTAACGCTAGCCATTTGATGACATTGAATTAACTTGTTATGATCCAAAAATCTAAAAGTTAGAACTTTTCTTCCTATAAAATTTTGAGGGAAAACAATTACTAATATAAGAAATTGTTAATGGAAGTAAGACTTTTTTATGGCAAAGAAAAATTAATAAACTTCCTCTCTTTGTTAAACAAAGCAATTAGAAAAAAACTTGTTTTAAAACATGCATAACTCTTTTATTAAAAGCTTTGACCCTTTGCTTATCGATACAAATGTATAAAGTAAAAAATTTGTTTTACAGACTTGTAAATAAAATAAAATGAAAATAATAATGTTAACAAATATTGTTCAAATCATGGAATGAAAAAAAAAATTTCCTCGATATTTAAATAACGATCCCAATTTGGGGTAAGGGCTGGTAGTTGAAATCAATAGTTATTGAAAAAAAAAAAAATTGGTGAATATGTCAAAATATTACAATCATTTGTGAAGCCGTTCTTCATTCTTCTCAAAACCATTTTTATATTCAAGTCCTCCATATTATCCAAGGTCAAAAGATAATATAAAAATAAAAAAAATGAGAAAAAAAAAGGGATTAAAGTAGGTTGGGATAAGATAATTTATAGATTAAAATGGATAGAAGAGCAAAGCCAACATATGATAGTTTAGAACACAATACAACTATCAAGATCGGAAAGCATACAACCTAAAAGCCAATGGTTGCCTTTTTAGTGTTGATGGTTGCGCTACCGTTGATTGGATTAGAATTAAGCCTCCGTGTTTAAAAATGTTGTGACTCCATCGACATTTATATAAAAATATTTAATGCTAATATTTCTTAGGAAACAGTGACGCTTCCTCGTATCCTAACCCAAGAAAGGAGTGATGAGATAGTTTTTGTCCTAAGTAGACTCCTAATTTATATTTGAAATGAATATATATGGTATGTTCTTAAGCACAATAGAAATGCAATAAAAAGAATACAAATATATCAAATATAAAATCAGTAAATAAAATATAGAATAAAAAGGAGAAAATTAAATAATGTAAAAATAAGTGCGTAATATTAATAATTTTGTAATTCAAATATGGTAAAAAGACAAAAAACGTATTTTTTTCAATTTCAATTTATACCCACTTTAAAAAGACAACGCTTAACGCCTTGGTCAATAAATTTGAAAAGGTATCGTAACAACAAGATAGAGATATGGTATCGAAAGTCATAGTATTACCGCTATCATTGTAATCCTTTAATTTTTCTTTTTGTCTAAATCAAACTTTCTCTTTGTTAACAATTTTTAAAAGTATAATTTCCTTATTCCTTTGTTTTCCCAATATAAAATAATTTTGTTCATGAAAGTCAACATCAAAAATATTAACATAATCACTTGTTTTTATAACCATTCATCACCATTGTTTATGCTTTAACAACCAACAAATTTTTTTATGGGAAGCAAATCAGAACCCTCAAGCAAGACTGAAACTATTTTAGAGCTATTGAATTATAGATCAAGGAAAAGAAATTGAGGGAACTGTTACACTTTGGAAGGCTATAGTCTCATTAAAAAGCATAGTAAGTCTCACAAATTTGTTACATTCGCCTACAATAAGAAGCTCCACATCATTCTCCCCATCAGAGTGCTCCCCTTATCTTCCTCAACATCAATAGGAGCAATAGCAAAACAAGGAAAAGAAACAAGAGAAGCAATCGAAGCAACTCTTGGTGACTGGTGAAAGATGTCAAGTAGGCCATCATTAGCATCTCTTCTATTGTTTGAGCATCCTATAAAAGATCTATTAGATGTAATAGATCTCACTAAAGGCTCGCTTGGTAACTCACATCTCTCATTGAACTTGTAGAGCTCAATGGTGTTTGTTTCTAGATTCATCCCACTCTTCATGTTGAGAAAGTAAATTTTACCTATCTATAAGTGAAGAATATAACCCCATTTATCAAAAAAATAAAGTAAAAAGAAATAAAACCTCATTTTACTAATATGAATGGTATGCAAATAAGGCATCTATCACATCAACGTGATGTTTGAACTTTTAAAACATGATTCACTATCCATAAATATCAATAAAATTTTAATAAGGAAACATAATCTACTAAAATGTAATATATTCGTTAGGATGATATTATGTTTTGTTTGAAATTTTCATTTACTTTCAAACTACAATCAATTTATATTTTACAACAAAAGATTTTTATGAAGATTATTTTTTTACCCTTTAGTTAAACAGTGTGACAAGACGTAAGAATAAACTCAAGTATACATAATTATGATTTTTTATAAACAACTCATAATTACAATAAATTATTCCCGTGTACGTTATGAAAGTTTATTAAGAATTTAAATTTATAATAATCATGATAAATTTAACGCAGTCATTTGACATTGAATTAACTTGTTATGATCAACAAAAGATCTCGAAGTTAGAACTTTTCTTCCTATAAAATTATGAGGGAAAACAATTACTAATATAGGAAATTGTTAATGGAAGTAAGACTTTTTTATGGCAAAGAAAAATTAATATACTCCCTCTCTTTGTTAAACAAAGCAATTAGAAAAAATCTTGTTTTAAAACATGCATAACTCATTTATTAAAAGCTTTGACCCTTTGCTTATCGATACAAATGTATAAAGTAAAAAATATGTTTTACAGATCTTCTAAATAAAATAAAATGAAAATAATAATAGTTAACAAATATTGTTCAAATCATGGAAAGAAAAACATTTCCTCGATATTTAAAACAATGCTCCCAATTTGGGGTAAGTAATGATAGTTGAAATCAATAGTTATTGGAAAAAAAAAATATTTGGTGAATATGTCAAAATATTACAATAATTTGTGAAGCCGTTCTTCATTCTCTCGGCAACCATTTTTATATTCAAGTCCTCCATATTATCCAAGGTCAAAAGAGAATATAAAAATAAAAAAAAATGAGAATAAAGGGATTAAAGTAGGTTGGGATAAGATAATTTATAGATTAAAATGGATAGAAGAGCAAAGCCAACATATGATAGTTTAGAACACAATACAACTACCAAGATCAGAAAGCATACAACCTAAAGCCAATGGTTGCTATTTAGTGTTGATGGTTGCGCGCCGATGGATTAGAATTAAGCCTCCAGGTTTGAAAATGTTGTGACTCCATCGACATTTATATAAAAATATTTAATGCTAATATTTCTTAGGAAACAGTGACGCCTCAGATCCTAACCCAAGAAAGGAGTGATGATATAGTTTTTGTCCAAGTAGACTCGACTTATATTTGAAATGAATATATATGGTATGTTCTTAAGCAATGAGAGGAATGCAATAAAAGAATACAATTATATCAAATATATAATCATTAAATAAACTTTAGAATAAATAGGAGGAAATTTAATAATGTTAAATAAGTGCAGAATACTAATAATTTTGTAATTCAAATATGGTAAAATGACAAAAAAAACGTATTTTTTTTTTCAATTTAGATTTATAACCACTTTAAAAGACAACCTTTAACGCCTCGGTCAATAAATTTAAAAAGGTATCAGAACAATAGTATTAGAGATATGGTATCGAAAGTCATAGTATTACTGTCATTGTAACCTTTAATTTTTCTTTTTTGTCTAAATCAAACTTTCTCTTGTTAACAATTTTTAAAAGTATAATTTCCTTATTCCTTTGTTTTCCCAATATAAATAATTTTGTTCATGAAAGTCAACATCAAAAATATTAACATAATCACTTGTTTTTATAACCATTCATCACCATTGTTTATGCTTTTAACAAATCCAACAACTGCTTTTTGGGGAAGCAAATCGTAACCCTCAAGCAAGACCTAAACTATTTTAAAGCTATTGAATTATAGATCAAGGAAAAGAAATTGAGGCAAATCAAGTTACACTTTGGAAGGCTATAGTTTCAATAAAAGCATAGTAAGTCTCTTACACATTTGTTACATTCGCTTACAATAAGAAGCTCCACATAATTCTCCCCATCAGAGTGCTCCCCTTACCTTCCTCAACATCAATAGGAGCAATAGCAAAACAAGGAAAAGAAACAAGAGAAGCGATCGGAGCAACTCTTGGTGACTGGTGAAAGAAGTCAAGTAGGCCATCATTAGCATCTCTTCTATTGTTTGAGCATCCTATAAAAGATCTATTAGATGTAATAGATCTCACTAAAGGCTCGCTTGGTAACTCACATCTCTCATTGAACTTGTAGAGCTCAATGGTGTTTGTTTCTAGATTCATCCCACTCTTCATGTAGAGAAAGTAAATTTTACCTATCTATAAGTGAAGAATATAACCCCATTTATCAAAATAATAAAGTAAAAAGAAATAAAACCTCATTTTACTAATATGAATGGTATGCTAATAGGACATCTATCACATCAACGTATGTTTGAACTTTTAAACATGATTCACTATCCATAAATATCAATAAAATTTTAATAAGGAAACATAATCTACTCAATGTAATATATTCAAGTAGGATGAGATTATGTTTTGTTTGAAATTTTCATTTACTTTCAAACTACAATCAATTTAGATTTTACAACAAAAAGATTTTTGTGAAGATTATTTTTTACCCTTTAGTTAAACAGTGGACATTACCAAGAATAAACCTCAAGTTATACATAATTATGATTTTTATAAAACAACTCGTAATTACAATAAATTATTCCCGGTAATGCTATGAAAGTTTATTAAGAATTTAAATTTATAATAATCATGATAAATTTAACGCTAGCCATTTGACATTGAATTAACTTGTTATGATCCACAAAAATCTCAAAGTTAGAACTTTTCTTCCTATAAAATTATGAGGGAAAACAATTACTAATATAGGAAATTGTTAATGGAAGTAAGACTTTTTATGGCAAAAGAAAAATTAATAAACTCCCTCTCTTTGTTAAACAAAGCAATTAGAAAAAACTTGTTTTAAAAACATGCATAACTCATTTATTAAAAAGCTTTGACCCTTTGCTTATCTACACACAAATGTATAAAGTAAAAAATATGTTTTACGTGATCTTGTAAATAAAATAAAATGAAAATAATAATGTTAACAAATATTGTTCAAATCATGGAAAGAAAAAAATATTTCCTCGATATTTAAACAACGCCCCAATTTGGGGTAAGGGTCTGATAGTTGAAATCAATAGTTATTGAAAAAATTTTTGGTGAATATGTCAAAATATTACAATCATTTGTGAAGCCGCTTCTTCATTCTTCGCAACCATTTTTATATTCAAGTGCTCCATATTATCCAAGGTCAAAAGAGAATATAAAAATAAAAAAATGAGAATAAAGGGATTAAATTAGGTTGGGATAAGATAATTTATAGATTAAAATGGATAGAAGAGCAAAGCCAACATATGATAGTTTAGAACACAATACAACTATCAAGTTCAGAAAGCATACAACCTAAAGCCAATGGTTGCCTTTTAGTGTTGATGGTTGCGCTGTAACACCCATTTCGCTAATGAAATAGATGTCACACCAGCTGGGCCGGGGGTGCACCCAGCCCATAAGCTGTGCCGTCAAACCTAAAATCCATAATCATGTACTTTAATTGAGATGCATATGACATATTATAACCGGTTACACACCGGAGATCAGGTTCAAATAAAAGGCATAAAAGGTACAACACACAGAGTCATGGGCACTTCGGCCCCAAATACAACGCAAGATCACATAAGTAAGGTTCAATACAACTCCATACTAGTAGCTAAAAGACAGTGCACGCAAAGAGCCAAACTAAATCTTCAATCCCCTCGCCGAGGCATGAATCACTAACTCGCCCGGCCTAGATCCTCGTGAATGTAAAGCATAAGTGTAGAGAAGGGGTCGAGCTATACGAAGCTCAAAGGAGTATGGATTCACCCCGCTAGGTCTTATACCCACCTATGATATGTATTCAACATTTAAACATAAGTGGTGCATGTAAAACTCATGAATGTCACTTCATTATCTACAATTTTGATAAGTATGCCATGCAATCGTGAAACCCAAAAGAAAACTCATGGACAATCCCCAATCATATCACACTTAAATTGATTATATGTTCATGCCATGGCCACATATCCTAATGGTGTGCACCCCTAGTAAAATGCCTCCTGAAGGACTCCAAATGTACATCGTGAAACGCTGTATGCCTCTACATGATCCCCGGCGACCGCGCTACATAAGTCCGTAAATTTCCGTGATCAAAGACAGAAGGGGTTTTATCAAAAACATGACTTTTGCAAACATTTTTCTTTTGTTATTAGTTTTTTAAAGGAAAACACCTACCGAAAACAAAACCCCTTCCTCAATCGGGTCCCTTCTACTAACAATGCCCTCGCTCTATTTTGAGCCCCCTCACTGATCCCCATACATTAACTAACTGAGGTGCAACAATTTACATGCATTAATCTTTAATTACCTCTTCAAAGTTTTCCTAAATCATATATTTACCCCAGAGGGTCTTTCTTAATCATATCTCATGCATTGAATTTTAATTACCTTATACAAACATGAAAACGTGAAAGCACAAGTATAATCTATAAACCCTTCGCATACACAAACCAATTAAAACTCAGAGAATACCTATATAACAAAAAGAATCCCATGAATGCACAATTTAAATTCATGTTTACGGTAAGGTCCCCTCACCTCACGTCCTTGCAATTTCCTAAGAATCGCTGAGTCCTTCGGCGGCTTCCGCTGGACTTTTTCACTTCCCTAGAATCAGTGAGAGTACTGATTAAATGACAGACTCAGATTTTCCATAAATTCGTTATATGGTTTAAGAATACGAAGATTTAGAAATACAATCCCGTTTCCTTAACTTAGACTCCTATTCATCTCAAGTAGCATACAAAGAACATTAACCTCAATGGTCATGTTAACATGCCTTTACATCCTTGTATTACCCTTAAGCGTGCTTATCTAGCCGACATTAATCAATCTACAAATATGTGTCCCCTAAACCGGACTTTATGAAAATTAGGCATACATGAGCATATTAATCATGAAGCTACACATACTTAAGCAAGTTAACTCAATCCCTAATAGGCATTAATACCTTAGATTTTTCATAGAAATTTCGGCGGCACTTCCCCTATTTGTAGGGCCCCGAAATTCATACAAACAATCCCCACAATGACATGAATTTACATCAATCATACAATACATCAACCCATATCCATTTTCCCTACATCCACCTTCATTCCACAGCCCTAATCATCAATAACTCACTAAATCATGGTTTTTCATGCAAGGGTTAGAAGCTCACTGCCGGATCTGCGCGCGGAGACGAAGGAGAGGAGGGGGCAGGCTTATCGCCGGAATTTGGGGCGGCGCGAAGCCGCTTATGTGCCGGAAACCGTGAGAGGCGAGTTCTCGGGCCGCACGCTGCGCGCGTATGGCAGACAGATGTGAGCGCGCGGTGCAGCCTTCCGATTGGGATGCGCGCCATAGCGGGCAAAGGTGCACGGGCTGGAGGGAGCCGGGGTCGTGGGGGCGGGGTCGCTTCTACGCGCTACCGCTATGTAAGGGCGTGGCGTGGATGAGGGTCACCTCACAGAGAAGGAATCGAGGGGAAGAGAAGAGAGAAAATTCCCAATTGAATCTCATTTCACTCTAAGTCTGATGCCCACTTATAGTATATACTATTTTATTTAATTATTTAATTAATCCATTATCTTATCTTATCACATGAATTATTACACTTATCTCCAAGTACTTTAAATTATTGGTCACATGCCACCTTTATTTATTTAATAATATCCTCTCATTTCATGTCACGTCACCCATTAATTAATGTTATTTCCTAATCGACACCTCACCCGTGCATCCTGAATCTTGGGTCAATGATCTCACTGCCACTCAAGCATCAGAAGCTTCACTTCGGCCTTCCTCTCGCCGACGAGATCCGCGAATACCCAGATTTGACTCCTCGACCGATCTACTTTATCGGGACTCAAGATTCGGCCCGATTTTCCTACCAATTGCCTTGATTAATTAACTCTTATAAATTTTCTCGATTAACTAATTGTGATTATCTTTCTATCCTACTTCCAACCATTTCGAATATGAGTACCGCCCAATAAGGCCTTCCCTTGGCCCACTAGTTGCGAGGTTGGTTTTAAAATCTAATACTCATCACTTTTCCTTTTACTTAGACTGATAATACTTATTTTGCTTTCCGTGTTAATTAATCTCATTAATCACCGGATAATTTTCTTTATTTATGCACTTAAAAATTTCGGGGCGTTACATGCGCGCCGTTGGATTAGAATTAAGCCTCCATGTTTGAAAATGTTGCGACTCCATCGACATTTATATAAAAATATTTAATGCTAATATTTCTTAGGAAAAAGGTGACGCTCTCGTATCCTAACCCAAGAAAGGAGTGATGATATAGTTTTTTGTCCGAAGTAGACTCCCGACTTATATTTGAAATGAATATATATGGTATGTTCTTAAGCACAGTAGAAATGCAATAAAAAAAATACAATTATATCAAATATATAATCATTAAATAAACTTTAGAATAAATAGGAGAAAATTTAATAATGTAAAATAAGTGCAGAATATTAATAATTTTGTAATTCAAATATGGTAAAATGACAAAAAACGTATTTTTTTCAATTTCAATTTATACCCACTTTAAAAGACAACCTTTAACGCCTTTGGTCAATAAATTTGAAAAGGTATCGAACAACAAGATATTAGAGATATGGTATCGAAAGTCATAGTATTACCGCTATTGTAACACTTTAATTTTTCTTTTTGTCTAAATCAAACTTTCTCTTGTTAACAATTTTAAAAGTACAATTTCCTTATTCCCTTTGTTTTCCCAATATAAATAATTTTGTTCATGAAAGTCAACATCAAAAATATTAACATAATCACTTGTTTTTATAACCAATCATAACCAATGTTTATGATTTAAAAACCAACAAAAGATAATTTGGTAATCAAATCAGAACCCTCAGGCAAGACTGAAACTATTTTCAAGCTTTTGAATTATAGATCAAGGAAAAGAAATTGAGGGAACTGTTACTGTAACATCCCAAAATTTCACAAGTAAAATTCAGTGAAATTCTGAAATTTTAAATGAGGTAATTAACTTTAAACAGATAAATTAATATTAATCTCAAGTTAAAGGAAATTAGAATTAAATGGACCAAATCCTTTCTCGCAAACTATAGGTAATGAGAGGCCTTAATGGGCCTGCCAGAGTAATATAGAATAGTTGGAGATGGATGGTCAGCCGAGTTCGATTAAGTAAATCAAAGATTATTAAATATTAATTAATCCAGATTAATTAAGTAGGAATATCGGACAAAGTTAGAGTCCCGATAAAGTCGATCCGCCTAGTCAAAAGTCAAATTCATGGACTGGGTCCGGAGAGAAAGATGACTCGTGGACGCTACAATGTAGCCCAAGTGTCATTGAACGCCTCACCCTGGATTCCCTGGACCGGGTCGAAGAATTATTGATAATTATTAATAAAATAATATTTTTAAATTGTGAGGTGACATAAAGAAAAAGATAAAGTATTATAAAAATATTTAAAAGATAATACTTTAAAAAAAAAAAGAGAAAAGAAAAAGAAAAAGATAAAGTATTATAAAGTAATTAAAAGATAATACTTTAATTAAAGAAAATAATAAAAAAAATAAAAATCTCTGTCTTTAAAAAGACAGAGATGAGAGAAAGAGAGAGAGAAACAAATCTCTCTCTCTCTCTCGTACACACGGACGACAGCCCCCCCTTCTTGTTCGAGCCGCCGACGAGCCCACCACCTTCGCCGATCCACGCCGAAATTGACCACCGCCTTCTCCGTCCATACCGTCAATAGCACGCCAAGCACGCCACCACCACGCCTTTCACGCCGCCTGCTCCTCACGCTACGCCACACGCTTCGCCAAATTTTCAAGCAGCCTCTTCATCGCCTTCACACCCACTCCTCTTCTTGGGATTCGGCCACACCACCACTCCAAGCTTGATTTCAAGTCCGAACCCGGTGATCAATTCTGCGAAGGGCTGTGCTCTAAGGGAAATCAGGTGGAAATTCTTTGGGGTTTAATTAAGGTAATATGATACATGAACTGAGGCTTTGGATGATTTAATTTCAGCTCTTCATCGGCTTGGGTCTGGGCTGGAGTATTAATTATGAGAATAGTTGAGGATTTGTCAATGAATGCATGTTGAGATGAGCATTAGAGGTTGTAAGGTACAAAACTGATATATATATATGTGTGTCTTGTATGATTAAAGTATTGTAGATTGTGGGATGATTGTATTAATTTCGGGGCCCTAAATATAGGGGAGGTGCCGCCGAATTTTCTTGGGATTTCCTAAGTATATATTGCTTTATTAGTGACCATGATGACATGCTTAAGTGACACACATTTTAGTTTAATTAACCTTGCTAATCAATTATGTTTAGGGGCATGCTAAGAGTCTTGAAGACATGAAATGAATGCTAGATAAGGAAACATGCTAATTAACATTTTAGAATGTTTGAATCCAACATGAGTAAAGGATTATTAATTAGAAGAGGGACAAGCTAGGTAAACGAGTGAATCCTTCAATACCTAGTAAGTTTTCTATGCCTTGTTTGGCATTTATTGATCTTAAAATAGTAAAGGGAATCCTCCAATTTATATTTAGATGAAGTAACTTTCATCCCCTAATATAATGAGGAAGCTTGACAATTGGTTGATGATGTTTAAATTGCATGCTTGGATGGATAAAAGGTATGTATAAAAGATGGACTTAGTTGTAGGCATGAATATTAACTCTTGAGATGAATGTTTGTATTAGAATTTAAGCCCTATAAACAAGAGAGACTTCTGCCAAAAATTTTGTCGATTTACTTGGTAGATTAATCATACCGTTATAGCAAAATAATTCATTTCAAGGAGAGCATGTATAAGTTCAAAGATACTTAAGAGGAAATAGGTTCTATTACCAAAACATGTGAGAAATTCATGTTAGTTAAGGTAATGATGCTTTATATTAGTTACGCATTTAGAAAGCATGAAGTACTTTGTTAGGGAGGAAATCACGCTTTAGAGAGCTTAATAGGTTTATCAGATTCTATTTAGCTTAAATTAGAGTACTAGTCTAGAATACGAGTTTTTGTATTTATAGAATTCTTATTCCCTACAAAGAAGGGCAAAGGCAAGTCCGTCAAATGAAGGACCGAAGTCGACTTAACTCGAATCTAGACTCAGTGAGGGAAATCTAAATTCGCATAGCCTTCATGAGTCTTACCGTATTTTTATAATGTATGCTTTTCGGTTTTAGAAGCATGAACTCTGAGTTTTATGAAGTTTCCAGAGTTTTATGAAAAACCCTTTTCATGCTTAGTATTCAGTAACAGAAAAGAGAAACAGTACAAATACAGTTAGATTACATTCTACTGAAATACTTGTATAGACCAGAGTGGCTCGTGTAGAGCCAGAGAGTACGACACTGAGTAGGAGAGGGGTGATTTAAAATTCCGTTTTAAGTCCGAACTATCTGTTTTAAATACACTTCCATTTTATAAAAATCAAAACCCCCTTTCTATCCCTTTTGGGATGCTTAGTGTACGTATATATATTCGACCTCAGTATCAGATATACTCGTTGGTTGCTGGCCTTACAGTATTGAAGTAGATGTGTAGTCAGAGAATAGTCTTGTGTATTAGATGATGCCGCGTTCCTCGCCTTCTAGAGATAGAGCTCATCTCAGAGAGAGAGAGGGCATGTGTACAGACATTACCTGTGGGGAACGTCGGTTTCATATTTAATTCACAAGACAGAGAAACAGAAACTCAGATATGCATTTTTAAGAGAATACCTTGATCAATGCTTACTTGCTCAGTATTCAGTACAGTTTTCAGTATTTTTAATCCAGTATTTTCTATTTATGTTTTTCACGCCGCTACTTTACGCTTTTATTATTTTTATAATGGGTACAGCTTACAATCTCTAATGTGATGTTTCTACTCATCGAGCTTCAGAGGCTCACCCCACTTTTTGATAATTGCTGCAGACAATAGGCAGGAGTTCTTCTAGAGGGCCGCCCCGCCACGAAGTTAATGATGATGCCCCGTGAGTCGGCTCGACTCGTGTCTAGTTTCCGCTTATTTGTTTTCGAAAGTGTTGTGAGACATTAAGATTAAGACAATGTTTATTTGGCTTTGTATTAATTCAGGTTGAGTTGGTGTTTTAACTTATCTAGTTTGTTTATTACCTTCCGCTTGTTGTTATTTTTCCCAAGCACTAGCTAGACATGATACCTTTAGGTTTAGGGTTCATTCCCTAAACCTGGCTGGTGTGACACCTGGGTCCTGAAAAGGATAAGGGTGTGACAGTTACACTTTGGAAGGCTATAGTTTCAATAAAAAGCATAGTAAGTCTCACACATTTGTTACATTCGCCGACAATAAGAAGCTCCACATCATTCTCCCGATCAGAGTGCTCCCCTTATCTTCCTCAACATCAATAGGAGCAATAGCAAAACAAGGAAAAGAAACAAGAGAAGCAATCGGCGCAACTCTTGGTGACTGGTAAAAGATGTCAAGTAGGCCATCATTAGCATCTCTTCTATTGTTTGAGCATTCTATAAAAGATCTATTAGATGTAATAGATCTCACTAAAGGCTCGCTTGGTAACTCACATCTCTCATTGAACTTGTAGAGCTCAATGGTGTTTGTTTCTAGATTCATCCCACTCTTCATGTTGAGAAAGTAAATTTTACCTATCTATAAGTGAAGAATATAACCCCATTTATCAAAAAAATAAAGTAAAAAGAAATAAAACCTCATTTTACTAATATGAACGGTATGCTAATAGGACATCTATCAAATCAACGTATGTTTGAACTTTTAAACATGACTGACTATCCATAAATATCAATAAAATTTTAATAAGGAAACATAATCTACTTAACAGAATATATTCGTTTGGATGAGATTATGTTTGGTTTGAAATTTTCATTTACTTTCAAACAAAAATCAATTTAGATTTTACAACAAAAGATTTTTGTGAAGATTATTTTTTTACCCTTTTAGTTAAAATGTGACATTACCAAGAATAAAACCCTCAAGTTATACATAATTATGATTTTTTTATAAACAACTCGTAATTACAATAAATTATTCCCGTGTACGTTATGAAAGTTTATTAAGAATTTAAATTTATAATAATCATGATAAATTTAACGCAGTCATTTGACATTGAATTAACTTGTTATGATCCACAAAAAATCTCAAAGTTAGAACTTTTCTTCCTATAAAATTATGAGGGAAAACAATTACTAATATAGGAAATTGTTAATTGAAGTAAGACTTTTTTATGGCAAAGAAAAATTAATAAACTCCCTCTCTTTATTAAACAAAAGCAATTAGAAAAAAACTTGTTTTAAAACATGCATAACTCATTTATTAAAAGCTTTGACCCTTTGCTTATCGATACAAATGTATAAAGTAAAAATATGTTTTACGTGATCTTGTGAATAAAATAAAATGAAAATAAAATGTTAACAAATATTGTTCAAATCATGGAAAAGAAAAAACATTTCCTCGATATTTAAAACAACGCCCCAATTTGGGGTAAGTGTCGAGTAGTTGAAATCAATAGTTATTGAAAAAAAAAATTTTGTGAATATGTCAAAAATATTACAATCATTTGTAGAAGCCGTTCTTCATTCTTCTAAGTAACCATTTTTATATTCAAGTGCTCCATATTATCCAAGGTCAAAAAGAGAATATAAAAAATAAAAATGAGAATAAAAGGGATTAAAGTAGGTTGGGATAAGATAATTTATAGATTAAAAATGGATAGAAGAGCAAAGCCAACATATGATAGTTTAGAACACAATACAACTATCAAGATCGAAAAGCATACAACCTAAAGCCAATGGTTGCCTTTTAGTGTTGATGGTTGCGCCACCGTTGATTAGAATTAAGCCTCCGTGGTTTGAAAATGTTACACTCCATCTACATTATATATAAAAATATTTAATGCTAATATTTCTTAGGAAGCAGTGTGACGCCTCGTAGATCCTAACCCAACAAAGGAGTGATGATATAGTTTTTTGTCCTAAGTAGACTCGACTTTATATTTGAAATGAATATATATGGTATGTTCTTAAGCACAAAGAGAAATGCAATAAAAAAATACAATTATATCAAATATATAATCATTAAATAAACTTTAGAATAAATAGGAGAAAATTTAATAAATGTAAAATAAGTGCGTAATATTAATAATTTTGTAATTCAAATATGGTAAAATGACAAAAACGTATTTTTTTTTCTCAATTTCAATTTATACCCACTTTTAAAAAGACAACCTTTAACGCCTTGGTCAATAAATTTGAAAAGGTATCGTAACAAGAGTATTAGGAGATATGGTATCGAAAAGTCATAGTATTACTTGCCATTGTAACTCTTTAATTTTTCTTTTTGTCTAAATCAAACTTTCTCTTGTTAACAATTTTTAAAAGTACAATTTCCTTATTCCCTTTGTTTTCCCAATATAAATAATTTTGTTCATGAAAGTCAACATCAAAAATATTAACATAATCACTTGTTTTTATAACCATTCATCACCATTGTTTATGCTTTATCAACCAACAACCGCTTTTGGGGAAGTAAATCGTAACCCTCGTGCAAGACCTAAAACTATTTTAAAGCTTTTGAATTATAGATCAAGGAAAAGAAATTGAGGGAACTGTTACACTTTGGAAGGCTATAGTTTCAATAAAAAGCATAGTAAGTCTCACACATTTGTTACATTCGCCGACAATAAGAAGCTCCGCATCATTCTCCCCATCAGAGTGCTCCCCTTATCTTCCTCAACATCAATAGGAGCAATAGCAAAACAAGGAAAAGAAACTAGAGAAGCAATCGGCGCAACTCTTGGTGACTAGTGAAAGATGTCAAGTAGGCCATCATTAGCATCTCTTCTATTGTTTGAGCATCCTATAAAAGATCTATTAGATGTAATAGATCTCACTAAAGGCTCGCTTGGTAACTCACATCTCTCATTGAACTTGTAGAGCTCAATGGTGTTTGTTTCTAGATTCATCCCACTCTTCATGTTGAGAAAGTAAATTTTACCTATCTATAAGTGAAGAATATAACCCCATTTATCAAAAAATAAAAGTAAAAAGAAATAAAACCTCATTTTACTAATAATATGAATGGCATGCTAATTAGGGACATCTATCAAATCAACGTGATGTTTGAACTTTTAAACATGACTGACTATCCATAAATATCAATAAAATTTTAATAAGGAAACATAATCTACTTAACAGAATATATTCGTTTGGATGAGATTATGTTTGGTTTGAAATTTTCATTTACTTTCAAACAAAAATCAATTTAGATTTTACAACAAAAGATTTTTGTGAAGATTATTTTTTTACCCTTTAGTTAAACAGGGACATTACCAAGAATAAACCTGTTATACATAATTATGATTTTTTATAAACAACTCGTAATTACAATAAATTATTCAAGTGTACGTTATGAAAGTTTATTAAGAATTTAAATTTATAATAATCATGATAAATTTAACGCAGTCATTTGACATTGAATTAACTTGTTATGATCCACAAAAAATCTCAAAGTTAGAACTTTTCTTCCTATAAAATTATGAGGGAAAACAATTACTAATATAGGAAATTGTTAATTGAATTAAAACTTATTTATGGCAAAGAAAAATTAATAAACTCCCTCTCTTTATTAAACAAAAGCAATTAGAAAAAAACTTGTTTTAAAACATGCATAACTCATTTATTAAAAGCTTTGACCCTTTGCTTATCGATACAAATGTATAAAGTAAAAAATATGTTTTACAGATCTTGTGAATAAAATAAAATGAAAATAATAATGTTAACAAATATTGTTCAAATCATGGAAAGAAAAAACATTTCCCTCGATATTTAAAACAACGCCTCCCAATTTGGGGTAAGTGCCGATAGTTGAAATCAATAGTTATTGAAAAAATTTTGTGAATATGTCAAAATATTACAATCATTTGTGAAGCCGCTTCTTCATTCTTCGGCAACCATTTTTATATTCAAGTCCTCCATATTATCCAAGGTCAAAAGATAATATAAAAATAAAAAAATGAGAATAAAGGGATTAAAGTAGGTTGGGATAAGATATTTTATAGATTAAAATGGATAGAAGAGCAAAGCCAACATATGATAGTTTAGAGCACAATACAACTATCAAGATCGAAAGCATACAAACCTCAAGGCCAATGGTTGCCTTTTAGTGTTGATGGCCAAGTGCGTCGTTGGATTATTAGAATTAAGCCTCCGTGTTTGGAAATGTTGTGACTCCATCGACATTTATATAAAAATATTTATTGCTAATATTTCTTAGGAAACAGGTGACGCTCTCGTATCCTAACCCAAGAAAGGAGTGATGATATAGTTTTTTGTCCTCAGTAGACTCCCGACTTATATTTGAAATGAATATATATGGTATGTTCTTAAGCATTAAATAAACTTTAGAATAAATAGAAGAAAATTTAATAATGTAAAATAAGTGCAGAATATTAATAATTTTGTAATTCAAATATGGTAAAAAGACAAAAAAAAACATATTTTTTTTTTTCAATTTCAATTTATACCCACTTTAAAAGACAACCTTTAACGCCTTGGTCAATAAATTTGAAAAGATATCAGAACAACAGTATTAGAGATATGGTATCGAAAGTGATAGTATTACTGTCATTGTAACTCTTTAATTTTTCTTTTTTGTCTAAATCAAACTTTCTCTTGTTAACAATTTTTAAAAGTACAATTTCCTTATTCCTTTGTTTCCCAATATAAATAATTTTGTTCATGAAAGTCAACATCAAAAATATTAACATAATCACTTGTTTTTATAACCATTCATCACCATTGTTTATGCTTTAACAACCAACAACTGTTTTTGGGGGAAGCAAATCAGAACCCTCAAGCAAGACTGAAACTATTTTAAAGCTATTGAATTATAGATCAAGGAAAAGAAATTTAGGGAACTGTTACATTTTGGAAGGCTATAGTTTCAATAAAAAGCATAGTAAGTCTCTCACATTTGTTACATTCGCCTACAATAAGAAGCTCCACATCATTCTCCCCATCAAAGTGCTCCCCTTATCTTCCTCAACATCAATAGGAGCAATAGCAAAACAAGGAAAAGAAACAAGAGAAGCAATCGGAGCAACTCTTGGTGACTAGTGAAAGATGTCAAGTAGGCCATCATTAGCATCTCTTCTATTGTTTGAGTATCCTATAAAAGATCTATTAGATGTAATAGATCTCACTAAAGGCTCGCTTGGTAACTCACATCTCTCATTGAACTTGTAGAGCTCAATGGTGTTTGTTTCTAGATTCATCCCACTCTTCATGTTGAGAAAGTAAATTTTACCGATCTATAAGTGAAGAATATAACCCCATTTATCAAAAAAATAAAGTAAAAAGAAATAAAACCTCATTTTACTAATATGAATGGTATGCTAAAAGGACATCTATCACATCAACGTATGTTTGAACTTTTAAACATGATTCACTATCCATAAATATCAATAAAATTTTAATAAGGAAACATAATCTACTCAATGTAATATATTCTGTTAGGATGAGATTATGTTTTGTTTGAAATTTTCATTTACTTTCAAACTACAATCAATTTAGATTTTACAACAAAAAGATTTTTGTGAAGATTATTTTTTACCCTTTAGTTAAACAGGGACATTACCAAGAATAAACTTGTTATACATAATTATGATTTTTATAAACAACTTCGTGAATTACAATAAATTATTCCGTAATGCTATATGAAAGTTTATTAAGAATTTAAATTTATAATAATCATGATAAATTTAACGCAGTCATTTGACATTGAATTAACTTGTTATGATCCAAAAAAATCTCAAAGTTAGAACTTTTCTTCCTATAAAATTTTGAGGGAAAACAATTACTAATAGGGGAAATTGTTAATGGAAGTAAGACTTTTTTATGGCAAAGAAAAATTAATAAACTCCCTCTCTTTGTTAAACAAAGCAATTAGAAAAAAACTTGTTTTAAAACATGCATAACTCTTTTATTAAAAGCTTTGACCCTTTGCTTATCGATACAAATGTATAAAGTAAAAAATTTGTTTTACAGATCTTGTAAATAAAATAAAATGAAAATAATAATGTTAACAAATATTGTTCAAATCATGGAAAGAAAAAAAAAATTCCTCGATATTTAATTAACGATCCCAATTTGGGGTAAGGGCTGATAGTTGAAATCAATAGTTATTGAAAAAAAAAATTTGGTGAATATGTCAAAATATTACAATCATTTGTGAAGCCGTTCTTCATTCTCTCGGCAACCATTTTTATATTCAAGTCCTCCATATTATCCAAGGTCAAAAGAGAATATAAAAATAAAAAAATGAGAAAAAAGGAATTAAAGTAGGTTGGGATAAGATAATTTATAGATTAAAATGGATAGAAGAGCAAAGCAAACATATGATAATTTAGAACACAATACAACTATCAAGATCAGAAAGCATACAACCTAAAGCCAATGGTTGCCTTTTAGTGTTGATGGTCATACGCCGTTGATTATTAGAATTAAGCCTCCAGGTTTGAAAATGTTGTGACTCCATCGACATTTATATAAAAATATTTAATGCTAATATTTCTTAGGAAACAGGTGACGCTCTCGTATCCTACCCCAAGAAAGGAGTGATGAGATAGTTTTTTGTCCGAAGTAGACTCCTGACTTATATTTGAAATGAATATATATGGTATGTTCTTAAGCATGAGAAATGCAATAAAAGAATACAATTATATCAAATATATAATCATTAAATAAACATTAGAATAAATAGGAGAAAATTTAATAATGTAAAATAAGTGCAGAATATTAATAATTTTGTAATTCAAATATGGTAAAATGACAAAAACGTATTTTTTTCAATTTCAATTTATACCCACTTTAAAAAGACAACCTTTAAACGCCTTGGTCAATAAATTTAAAAAGGTATCGTAACAATAGTATTAGAGATATGGTATCATAAGTCATAGTATTATCACATCGTGAATCCTTTTAATTTTTCTTTTTGTCTAAATCAAACTTTCTCTTGTTAACAAATTTTAAAAGTACAATTTCCTTGTTCCTTTGTTTTCCCAATATAAATAATTTTGTTCATGAAAGTCAACATCAAAATATTAACATAATCACTTGTTTTTATAACCATTCATCACCATTGTTTATGCTTTAACAACCAACAACTGCTTTTGGGGAAGCAAATCGTAACCCTCAAGCAAGACTGTAAACTATTTTAAAGCTATTGAATTATAGGATCAAGGAAAAGAAATTGTGGGAATCAAGTACACTTTGGAAGGCTATAGTTTCAATAAAAAGCATAGTAAGTCTCACACATTTGTTACATTCTCCTACAATAAGAAGCTCCACATCATTCTCCCAATGAGTGCTCCCCTTATCTCTCCCTCAACATCAATAGGAGCAATAGCAAAACAAAGGAAAAGAAACAAGAGAAGCAATCGAGCAACTCTTGGTATGACCGGTGAAAGATGTCAAGTAGGCCATCATTAGCATCTCTTCTATTGTTTGAGCATCCCATAAAAGATTTATTAGGATGTAATAGGATCTCACTAAAGGCTCGCTTGGTAACTCACATCTCTCATTGAACTTGTAGAGCTCAATGGTGTTTGTTTCTAGATTCATCCCAGTCTTCATGTTGAGAAAGTAAATTTTACCTATCTATAAGTGAAGAATATAACCCCATTTATCAAAATAATAAAGTAAAAAGAAATAAAACCTCATTTTACTAATATGGATGGTATGCTAATAGGACATCTATCACATCAACGTATGTTTGAACTTTTAAACATGATTCACAATCCATAAATATCAATAAAATTTTAATGAGGAAACATAATCTACTCAACAGAATATATTCGTTAGGATGATATTATGTTTTGCTTGAAATTTTCATTTACTTTCAAACTACAATCAATTTAGATTTTACAACAAAAGATTTTTGTGAAGATTATTTTTTTTACCCTTTAGTTAAACAGGGACATTACCAAGAATAAACCTGTTATACATAATTATGATTTTTTATAAACAACTCGTAATTACAATAAATTATTCCCGTGTACGTTATGAAAGTTAATTAAGAATTTAAATTTATAATAATCATGATAAATTTAACGCAGTCATTTGACATTGAATTAACTTGTTATGATCCACAAAAAATCTCAAAGTTAGAACTTTTCTTCCCTCAGAAATTATGAGGAAAAACAATTACTAATATAGGAAATTGTTAATGGAAGTAAGACTTTTGTATGGCAAAAGAAAAATTAATAAACTCCCTCTCTTTGTTAAACAAAGCAATTAGAAAAAACTTGTTTTAAAACATGCATAACTCATTTATTAAAAGCTTTGACCCTTTGCTTATCGTATACAAAATGTATAAAGTAAAAAATATGTTTTACGATCTTGTAAATAAAATAAAATGAAAATAATAATGTTAACAAATATTGTTCAAATCATGGAAAGAAAAAAATATTTCCTCGATATTTAAAACAACGCCTCCCAATTTGGGGTAAGGTCGATAGTTGAAATCAATAGTTGTTGAAAAAAATTTGGTGAATATGTCAAAATATTACAATCATTTTGTGAAGCCGCTCTTCATTCTTCGCAAACCATTTTTATATTCAAGTGCTCCATATTATCCAAGGTCAAAAGAGAATAAAAAAATAAAAAAAAAATGAGAATAAAGGGATTAAAGTAGGTTGGGATAAGATAATTTATAGATTAAAATGGATAGAAGAGCAAAGCCAACATATGATAGTTTAGAACACAATACAACTATCAAGATCGAAAGCATACAACCTAAAGCCAATGGTTGCCTTTTAGTGTTGATGGTTTACCGCTGATTAATAGAATTAAGCCTCCGTGTTTGAAAATGTTATGACGACTCCATCGACATTTATATATAAAAAATATTTAATGCTAATATTTCTTAGGAAACAGCGTGACGCCTCGTGATCCTAACCCAAGAAAAGGGAGTGATGATATAGTTTTTTGTCCTAAGTAGACTCAATTTATATTTGAAATGAATATATATGGTATGTTCTTAAGCACAGTAGGAATGCAATAAAAAGAATACAATTATATCATATATATAATCATTAAATAAACTTTAGAATAAATAGGAGGAAATTTAATAATGTTAAATAAGTGCAGAATATTAATAATTTTGTAATTCAAATATGGTAAAATGACAAAAAAAACGTATTTTTTTTTTCAATTTCAATTTATACCCACTTTAAAAGACAACCTTTAACGCCTTGGTCAATAAATTTGAAAAGGTATCAGAACAACAGTATTAGAGATATGGTATCGAAAGTCATAGTATTACTGTCATTGTAACTCTTTAATTTTTCTTTTTTGTCTAAATCAAACTTTCTCTTGTTAACAATTTTTAAAAGTACAATTTCCTTATTCCTTTGTTTTCCCAATATAAATAATTTTGTTCATGAAAGTCAACATCAAAAATATTAACATAATCACTTGTTTTATAACCATTCATCACCATTGTTTATGTGCTTTAACAACCAACAACCTGCTTTTGGGGAAGCAAATCGTAACCCTCGTGCAAAGATCTAAAACTATTTTAAAGCTTTTGAATTATAGATCAAGGAAAAGAAATTGAGGGAACTGTTACACTTTTGGAAGGCTATAGTTTCACTAAAAAGCATAGTAAGTCTCACACATTTGTTACATTCACACAATAAGAAGCTCCACATCATTCTCCTCAGAACGCTCGACCCGTTGGCCAGGGGACCTCGCATCGCCGACAGATCGGTCAGATCCTCAAAGGAGACGAGCCCCAATCGAATACAAGGCCTAAAATGATAAGCAGATAATACATTTAATCAATAATAATCCATAAGAATCTCAGCGGAAACAATACGAAATCAAATAAGGGTCTACACACCCTCAACATAATCCAGGCCCTATAAGGGTCCTAACAAAATAAAAACAGTGTCCTCACACACAAGAATAAAATAACTAGGGAGGTCCTCCAACCTCAATATCCCGGTCCCTAACCTCCGCCGTCCCCCGGGGCCTCGAAGTCTACCTACCCTCGTGACTCAAATGAGAGAAGAGAAAGTCGTGAGCTTTCAATGGAAAGCCCAAGAAGTACCACTCCGCAAGAATCACAATGGTCACCGAATGTGCAGATATCAAAATAACATAGGATTATCAAAACAAAGGGGCTACACCCCATACAAAGCAGTCCTAATATCCAACCACGGCCCCTGGGCCTGGGATGAAAGTCCAAAATGCAAGCAAACACTTTTGGACGGCAAACCTCGAGGTCAGATGTTGTAAAAAGCCTTGATCGCAAACAATAACTCTCATTTCGCCGGGAGCGTGAGAACTTGTCGCTTGGCCGGTAGCGCCACCTCTACGCGGCCGACACGGCCCGACAAATCAACCTCTCAATCGACGAGGATACGGAAGGTCTCGACCCCAATTTGCAAGAACCGGGCGGAAGATCGTAACTCGGTTAGCCAGACATACCTCCCCGCCAAGCACACAAGACCATGTGCCCATGATCAAGTGTCGGCCCACTCTTAATGGCTGCGGGTAGTCCAACTAAGTATTTCAACAAATGGTAGATCAAACACTACCAAACAGAATAGCAACCAAGCACATACCTGTGAAAGAAACAAGCAAAGCACGTGATGCGGTATGGAATCAAAACAAATAGTGTACTCACAAACAAATCATGCTAATCCATAGCATAGGCCAAGAAAACAAAGAAAAACCCATACAAGGTAAGTGAAAAACGAGGTAAAGTGGTGCGGATTCTTACCCTAACGCAATCCAACTCCGACGCCTCAATCTGTCCCCCATCAAGCACCCCACACGCCCTCGCAAGCAAATATTCCTGTATACATAAAGATTCGCAGACCTCAATAATCTCAAGCTATGTTCCTTCTTCACTATTATTACTTTATCTTTCACAAATAATAACAACACCTAATTAGCAAATCCATATAATAATGGGGCCCCAACCCATGAAATGAATCCCATCATAAACCTTCATTGCTCCATTTTTCAACAACAGTCGTAATTCAAAAGTGGCAACCTTCTATCAAAAAGCAAAACCAATTATTTAAATAATTAAATATAATTTCCAAATAATAGCCACTAGTCCAAAATTTCATTTTCTCTTACCACAGGAATTTTAAAACAATTCAAGCATCCCTTATATCTATTAATTTCCAGCCGTAAATTCCGGCAAATATTTTGATAACATTCTAAAAAGTCAAAAATACAATATCTTCTTCCGTGGTTACACACAATCCTCACCCAAGTACCTACAATCCATTAAAACACAATCTCAACTAAGTAACCAATGTAGAATGGGGCCTCCATCTAATTAATCGACAAGTTATTAATCGCTTTCTCTCTCTCCTCAATACCAAGATAATTCCGCCCTCCTTTTCATTATCATATATATGTAAACAGAGACAAAACAAATAATGTGCACAAAATGTACTTTGGCCAAAACCCAAGAGTTCATGCAGTTGTTAAATACCCTACTACTACCAGGGCTTGATCTCAATTCCACAAATGAGACTAAAAATTCATTCACATACCTACTAAGCCATCATAAACCTCCTCCTCAACCCTTATACCTTGTAACAAAAAACTACACGCACTACATGGCCACATGAAAAAATAAGGCTTTTAAATAGTCCTCAAAGATTCTTTATTTCTAGATTCTAAAATCATAGTAATGAACTCCAAGATTTCACACATGATTTCATCTCCAAAAGCATAACCATTCGTGAATCTTCAAGAAGGTTCTAGCCATTACTAAACCTCAAAACACTTTCAAGAATGAACCATGCGAATCCTCATCGGATTGACATCACACGTACTATGGTCGTTTCCTTCATTAATACTAACACCACAATATAAATCCAAGGCCCAACTATAGAAAATCATCATCTTCAGCTCTAAACCTTCAAACTCAACCCAAATCCATTCGATCAAAGCAACATGATTATACCGTAAACAAGAAAAACCCATGGCGTAGATAAAGCTTAGAGATCACCCACACTTCTTCAAACTCTCATGTAATCCATTCCATCCACTGCAAATCAAAACGTAAAGAATCTCCAAATATCAAATCCTTTGTGCAAGTGCTCTACAAAGCAAATGCAAAAAGAAACTATGTTCACGACAGTGGAGCTTACTTAGGGAGACAATTGATGGTTGCGGGTCGGGTCCTCACCTACCTACCGCGGACCCGACCTCCTCCTCGACCTTTTCCCCTTCTGGCAAGAATCTGCGCTATGAATAAACACAAGCGCTACTAGGGTTTCTCTTGGGGAAACCGCCCTTCCTATGAGGTTTGTAACAAGATCTCGGATGAAACCGATAATTTTACCCCAATCGATAAGGGATTTTAACGCGATTCTCCTATCTTATCACGCTTCCACGCTTAAAACGAGCAACGAATTTGGCGAGAACGATCGCGGGCGTATTTAATGCGTTGCATAGCGTGCATTAAAGTGCGAGTGGACTTGCAAAGAATCGCCTTCAAATCAAGCACCTCCACAAAATGAACTAGGTACAGTAGTGTAACTCCTCTCTCTCAATTTTTTTATTATTATTTTTTATTATTATTATTATTATTATCTTTTACAATTCAGTCCCTTTCTTTTTAAACCTCTCGTGAAATAACAAGCTCTCCCTTATCTTCAAAGAGTGTGGTAGATTACATCCTACGTTCTCAAGACTTCCTTATTATTATTATTATTATTATTATTTTTTTTTTCGTGGTGTCCCCGCAACCTCCGTGATAATAAAAAATTTATTCAAAATAGGATTTAACGAATCAATTAAATCCCCATTAATTCTCTTAAAATGTAATTTTCAGATTTCTAATCACCTCTTTCTCCAAGTAATTAAAACCAAATTTAGAGGAATTGTTCCATTTATTAAAATAAATGAAAAATAAATAAACTCCATTATTCATACTTAAAACCGCGGGTTTTAAGCACTCCCCATCGCAGTGCTCCCCTTTATCTTCCTCAACACTCAATAGGAGCAATAGCAAAACACTAAAAGAAACCAACAAGAGAAGCAATCGGAGCAACTCTTGGTGTGACCGCAGAAAGATGTCAAGTAGGCCATCATTAGCATCTCTTTCTATTGTTCGAAAGTATCCGTATAAAAGATCTATTAGATGTAATAGATCCCTACCAAAAGGCCTCGCTTTAATAACTCACATATCTCTATATTTAACTTGTAGAGCCTAACAATGGTGTGTTTGTTTCTAGATCTCCATCCCCACTCTTCATGTTGAGAAAGTAAGTAAAAATTTTTACCTATCTATGATAAGTTATGAATATAACCCCATTTATCAAAAAATTTAAAGTAAAAAGTTAAGAAAAGCCAAAACCTCATTTT